>LR738713.1:42879634-42906226 GCA_902687465.1 Secale cereale | reverse complement strand
GCTGTGCTTTCCTCTCGCGTGCTCTGCCCGTCGCCGGCCGCCGCGGCTCGTCTAGCCAGCGCGCGTGCCCCGCGGCCCCTCCCGTTCGCCCTCGCCCTGGCCAGCTCGGGCCACGCCGCCCCCTTTTCCTCACCGGCCGCCGCGCCCGCCCTCGGCCGCACCCCGCCGCTGTAGCCGCGGCCGCCCGCCGCTGCGCCACGCCCCGCCTCCCGCGACCCTCCTCGCCTCGCTCCTCCGGCCGCCACCGCATGGCCTCGCCCCGGCCTCGCCCCGCCGCGGCGGTGCCCCCCCCGTCGCTATCCCCTGGCCGCGCTGCGGCCACAGCCTCGCTCGGCCGGCGCCTCGGTCGCCCCCCTCCCCCGTGCGAGGGCTTGCCCCCGGTGCCCCCTACGCACCCCGCCGCGTCGGCTTCCGTCGCCGGAAACGGCCGGCCGGCGAGCCGCACCATGGCCACAGGCACGACCCGGACCAGCCGGCTCCCTCTATCGCCCCGTGCGGGTGCGCGGGCGCCCGCACCCGTCACCGCCCGCCCCACTGGCCTCAAGCCACTGCCAGTGGGCCCTAGGGCCCGCCCTCAAAACGTTAAAAAAAAAGAAAAAAAAAGAATAATAATAATAATAATAATAATAAATAAAAATAAAAATAATAATAATAATAAATATATTAATTAATTAATTAATTAATGAATTAATTAAGTTAATTAATCACCTTTAGATTAATCTAATCTTTATTTAACCTAATCTGTAATTAACTAAAACCTAATTAAACTAAATAAACTGTTAGTTAGTTTACTGTCAATGACAAGTGGGACCCACTGGTCAGTTTGACCAGTCAACCATGATGACGTCAGCATGATGTCATGCTGATGTCATAAATCATTTTTCGAATTAATTTAATTAATATTAAATTCCAGAAATTAATAAAACCTTTAGAAAATCATATCTTTTAAACCGTAACTCGGATGAAAATAATTTATATATGAAAGTTGCTTAGAATTTCGAGACGCATCCGAATACGCAGACCGTTCGTCCACCACACATCCCTAGCATACCGAACCCGCAACTTTCCCCCTCCGTTTCATCCGCCCGAAAACGCGAAACGCCGGGAATACTTTCCCGGATGTTTTCCCCCCTTCGTCAGTATCACCCGATACTGCGTTAGGGCACACTTAGCACCGTTACATGTCATGTCATGCATCGTCATGCATCTGTTTGCATTGTATTCACTGTTTCTTCCCCCTCTTCTCTCCGGTAGACTACGAGACCGACCCTGCTGCTGCCCCGATCGACTACGGTGTTGACGACCCCACTTTGGCTGCCGAGCTTCCAGGCAAGCCCCCCCTTTGATCACCAGATATCGCCTATTCTTCTCTCTACTGCTTGCATTAGAGTAGTGTAGCATGTTACTGCTTTCGATAATCCTATTCTGCTGCATAGCCTGCCTTTGTTACTATCACTGTTGATACTTTACCTGCAATCCTAAATGCTTAGTATAGGATGCTAGTATTCCATCAGTGGCCCTTCACCCTTGTCCGTCTGCCCTGCTATTCTATCGGGCCGTGATCACTTGGGGGTGATCACGGGTATATATATTACATACACATATACATGATACTTGATGTGACTAAAGTCGGGTCGGCTCGTTGAGTACCCGCGGTTGATTCACAGATTGGGGGCTGAAAGGACATACTTTCCCGACGGCCCTCTGTGTGGATCTTTGTGGCGGAGCGACATGGCAGGTTGAGACACCTAGGAGACAGGTGGCCTGGCCCTGGACGTTGTCCGCGGTTATTTCATAATAACACGCTTAACGAGTTTGGATATTTGATCTGAGTCTGGCCATTTGGTCTATACGCACTAACCAGCTACGTGGGAATAGTTATGGGTACTCGACGTCGTGGTATCAGCCGAAGCCTTCTTGACGTCAGCGACTTAGCGGCGCGCGCCGGGTTGGACCGCGTAACGCAACTTCCTTAGTAATGGAGGTTGCTAGGTCTGCTCACCGGCCGCGTACGCAACGTGCAGGTGTGCGTTGGGCGATGGGCCCGGACCCCTGCGCGCCTAGGACTTAGACCGGCGTGCTGACCTCTCTGCTGTGCTTAGGTAGGGCTGCGACGTGTTGATCTTCCGAGGCCGGGCATGACCCTGGAAAGTGTGTCCGGCCAAATGGGATCAAGCGTGCTGGGTTATGTGGTGCACCCCTGCAGGGAAGTTAATCTATTCGAATAGCCGTGTCCCTCGGTAAAAGGACGACCCGGAGTTGTACTCCGACCTCATGACAACTAGAACCGGACACTTGATAAAACACACCCAGATGAGTTCCAGATATAACTCGGTGGTTGCTCTCTCACAGGGTGATGTGCGGGAGGATCGCCGAGTAGGATTATGCTATACGTTGTTACTTGGTGAACTTACCATCTATTCTCTCCTACTGCTGCAAGATGGAGGCTGCCAGAAGCGTAGTCTTCGTTCGGATTAGCTATCCCCCTCTTATTCCCGCTTGCTGCAGTTCAGTCCACCGATATTACCCATATCATTGTTACCATTGCATATGTAGTATAGATCCTTGCTTGCGAGTACTTTGGATGAGTACTCACGGTTGCTTTGCTTCCCCTTTCCCCCCTTCTGTACCTTCTTCTCGGATGATGCAACCAGATGATGGAGCCCAGGAGCCAGACGCCACCTACGACGACTCCTACTACACCGGAGGTGCCTACTACTACGTTCAGTCTGTCGACGACGACCAGGAGTAGTTAGGAGGATCCCAGGCAGGAGGCCTGCTCCTCTTTCGATCTGTATCCCAGTTTGTGCTAGCCATCTTATGGCACCTTGTTTAACTTTATGTCTGTTCTCAGATATTTGTTGCTTCCGCTGACTCGTCTATGATCGAGCACTTGTATTCGAGCCCTCGAGGCCCCTGGCTTGTAATATGAAGCTTGTATGACTTATTTTACTTTTAGAGTTGTGTTGTGATATCTTCCAGTGAGTCCCTGATCTTGGCCGTACACATTTGCGTGCATGATTAGTGTACGGACAAATAATGGGGCGTCACAGAGAGAATAGCCTGATTGTGTTATCTCGAGAGGCAAAGATAATCACGTCTTCGTTAGGATGATTAATCTTGACTTCCTTATTTGCACAATCAATGTGAGCATCATGCTGAGAAAGCCAATCCATCCCAAGAATAAGATCGATGTCGGAGTTGCCGAGAACAACCGGAGAAGCCAGAAAGCGGTAATCACCCATACGGATAGATACATCTGGAGCATACAAGCTAGAATGCATCTGTTTTGCCGGAGAAGAAATTGCTAATTTCCTTGGTAAAGCTGCTGTGTTCACATTATGCTTGGATGCAAATGGATATGACATGAAAGAATGTGATGCACCCGAATCAAACAACACTTTAGCAGGCTTGAGATTGACTGGAAGATTACCAAGTATCACATCTGAAGAATTCTCTGCTTGAGCTGCATTCATCAGATTCACTCTTGCAACCTTCGGATCATGCTTGACAATAGCAGTGCTGACAAGTGGAGGAGGCGGAAGGCGCCTTTCAGTACACTTGTTGGCATAGTGGCCCTTCTTGCCACACTTGTTGCAAACCACTTCTGAGAGAGGACGGTAAAAAGGAGCACTTGACTTGGAAGCTTGAAAATGATTCTTTGACTGATTTCTTGGGTTGGGTGGGTGGTAGAAAGCACGGCCACCAGAATTCTTCTTGTTGTTGTTGTTGTTGTTGTTGGGAGCTCAGATCACTGGAGGAGCTGGAAGCCAAAACTTCTGTTGCTTTGCGACCACTTGATAAGAAGAGGAGGAGTGAACAGCGTCTCTGATCCTCTTTTTGGAAGCTTCCATCTTGAGCTGGGCTGCCTCTTGCTGAAGTGCCATGTTATAGAATTGATCAAACTCATCAGGCTCGAACAAGGTGAGAGCTAGTTGGAGTTCATCCTTCAGACCACCTCAGAACTGATAGATCTTGCTCTTGGCATCTGCGATGTCTTGCTTGGCATAGCGGGCAAGGTTCTGGAACTTGACATAATATTGGTAGACAGTCATTGAGCCTTGCTCCAGGTTGCGGAATTGCTCACGCATACCCTCGATGACACTTGTTGGAATGTGGTGAGAGCGAAAGTCCTTGCAGAAGTCATCCCAGGAGATTACACGTCCCTCTCTAGAATCTTTATACTGCTGCCACCAATCAGCGGCTTGATCCTTGAGTTGGAAGGCTGCAAACTTCACATAGTCCTCGGGCCTGACGTTACTGCACTCGAAATGCTTCTTGATATCTGTTATCCAGTCTTCAGCATCTAGAGGGTCCACACAGTAACTGAATGCCTTTGGTTGGTTTGCCAGGAACTGGTTGAGCGTAGCAAAGTGAGGTTGGTTGAACAAATTGCCTTGGCCTTGGTTCCCATGCGCACCCTGATTCGCTTGATTTGCTTGAATGTTCTGCATCATTTGCATCAGCATCTGGGTGTTCTGGTTCGTCGCTTGCATAATTGCTCTCCAGGCCTCAGACGGAGGAGGAGGGGAAGGAGGACGATCAGGAACCTCTTCACCCTCTGGGTTAGCGTTGGGAACCTTTTTAGGAGCCATCCTGAATGAGATGACAACTATTAGCCATTGATTGAAAGAATATATAAGCTGAATCAACGGCTCGAAATTGCAACATAGTCTTCACAAGAATCATTCGAACAAGATGAACGAATGAAATTCACAGTTTAATAGTAACAACAATCTTCACGAGAAGCCACTTGGGAGAACAAAAGGTAAATAAAAACAACAAGGAGCAGATAGAACAAATACAAGATAGAAGCTTCGTTCGACATATTTGTAATGCCCCGGATGTAATACTTTCCCTTTTGGGCATATAATATATCTCTGGCTTCATCTATTCCATTTAGGGTTCTTTGTCTTCCGGGTTTTCGTCGTTTTGTTGTGTGCGTGTGTGGCATCCATTCATATCATGTAGTCATGTGCATCGCATTGCATTTGTGTTGTCGGTTGCATCCGGTTCCGCGCGTTCCTTCCCGTTGTCCGTTTTGCGTTCCGGAGCTCCCTCACGTGTCCGTGGCATCCCGTAGGCCTACTTTGTTGTTTGGGCGTGTAACGTTACCGGTGTGGCACGAGACTTGTCGTGTGTTGTTGTTTTTTTGTGTGTAACCCGCCTGTCAAATTTCGTCACGTTTGGAGTCCGTTTGCTATCCCAACAGTTATTCGTGTGGGCTCAAAGTGCCTCCACTTTGTGGCCCAAGACATCCCTCCAACAGCCCACTAGCCTCCTCTTGGCCCATCCTAACTCCCCTCGCGATCGGATCCGTCGGATCGCGATCGGAGGGCTCCTAAACACCTAAAAAACCTAACCCTACCAGATCTGATATTTATAGACCCCCCTAGGTCCATTTTGGGCATCCCTAACCTCTAGCCCCTTCTCCCCTTTATTTTTCCGTGCCATTCCTCTTCTAAACTGCCACTTGGCTTCTCCCATCGAAGCCCCGCCAGCCACTGGTTCGATCGGATCGCTACCGATCTGATCCCGATCGGAATCCCGATCTGGTCAACGCCCCAGCCGCTGAGGCCTCTCCATCGAGCCTTCGCCAGATCCCGCTCGGCCTCCCGCGTCGCCAGCGCCAGGCCACCGAGCCGCCTGGACCACTTCGCCTGGAGGCCCCTCCGGCTCCTTCGATCCACCGCAACGCAACCGGGCTCGAAGGCCCAGCCATCCCTCGCGCCGCCCGTTCGCCAGCGCTTCCCCGCCTGGGCCTCGCCCGTTCGCCAGCGCGCCACTCCACCAGGCCGCCACCTCCCGAAGGCCCGAGGCCCGTTTCCTCCGCCTCCCTCCAGCCGGCGCCGAGCCGCCTCGTCGCCTGGGCCGTGGCCGCCTTCATCCGCCCTGAGGCCAGGTGGGCCGCCCCTCCGACCGGTCCTCCGCAGCACCAGACGCCTCCCGCCGCCTCCAATCGGGCCGGCCCAGCCGCCCGACCCTCCGCAGGCCGCTCCAGCCGAGCGGGCCTCAGCCGCCTTCGCCGGCCCAGCCGCGCCACCCGCAAGCCGCGCCTCCAGTCGGGCCCCTCCAGCCGCCGGGCCGGATCCACGCCCCGGGCCCGTTGACGTCTCAGATCTGAGATCTTGAGGTTGATTCAAATCCCTAAGTCCAGTTTTTGTGATCTCTGATGCCATCTTGCAACTGCTATAACTTTTTGTGTGGATGTCCGTTTTGCGCAAATAGCATGTCCAGACGTTCGTGGTGATTAGCACTACGTTTTATATTTTTGTGTCATGCATGTTAGAGATCATCTAGGTGCTTGTTTTTCTGTTGCAATAGTGCATCGTGATATAATTGCTGCTATGTGATGTTTTTATGCCATCTTTGCTATGTGATATCTTTTAGCTCGTTTGTCCGAATGATGCAAATGACATGTCCACATGTTTGTCTTGCCATGCTCTACATGTTGTTCGTGATAGGTTGCATGATAGATTTATTCTTGCCATGTTTATCATCGTTTCTAAGTGCCATGTGGCTGTGATGTTATTTCACTTGTTATGAAGTGCCATCTTGTTGAGCTCGTTGCTATCGTTGTGTTTATCTCCATGATGCATGCTTGTATGTTTTGGGATCACCATCATGTGTACTTTGATGTGGTGCTTACCACTTGCCATGTTTAGTTTCGAGGTGACTTAAACTTGCTCGTTTAGATGCCATGATGAAACTGCTGTTTTAACACTTAGTGGTTTTTCACTAAGTCTGAAATCTGTAACGTTCCGATGCCATGTTTGCTTGCTGCTCTAGGACAAACCATGATAGTTTTGGAGTGGATCTTGATTGTTCCTTGTAGTATATATTGTTGGCTTTCCATTCATGTTCTCACATGCTTATTTAAGTGGCTGTAGCATGTTTATCTTTTGCTCCAAAGTTTCAATAAAATTCTGCTGTCAGAATTTTATTGTCAAGTTCAATATGTCCAAGCTTGTTGCTATTGATCCGTGGCTCCTTTGGGGGTGCACCTTTGGACTTATTTGCTGTAGGATATGTCTAGTTTATGTTCATGTCCTTTGCCATGATGTTTTAGTGCTGTAGCTTAATTATATTTGTGCTCCGAAATTGCTATGTTGCTGTAACTTTCAGCTTTCGCTCATTTCTTGTTTCGGGCATAACTTTTAGCCCGTAGCTCCGATTTCAGCGAGACTTATATGAAACTTGATTGATTTTCCGTGTAGATTCATAATCTCCTATTGTTATCATGTTTTGGAGTGATTTGCTTGAGTGCTATTTTCCGTGCTCCGTGTGCTCTCGTAGTGCATCCATCATGCATCCATCATTTTGAGTGTGCATTGCATCTTGTTGATTCGTGCCTTGTGTGATTGTATTGTTTAGAGCCGGAAGCTGAGGCCAAGTACGAGTACGAGCACGAGGTTACCAACGAGGTTGAGCACGAGGACCCTTCTTACGATCCGAACAACTACGCTTCAGGCAAGATGACCGAACCCCGATAACATTACTATCTTTGCCTATTGCTAGTAGTTCCGCTCTATAGTTTTGCCTCGATGCCCATGTTCTTCCTGTCAGCCTCCTACTTGTAACCATTGCCTTGTTTAACCACCCTACCTATGCAAACCGTTGCTTGGCTAAGTACGCTTCGCTCAGCCCTTCTTATAGCATTGCTAGTTGCAGGTGAAGATCGAAGATGCTTGCTTCATGTTGAAGTTTGGTTGGGTTATATCACACTATATAATTGCTAAATGAAATCATCTATATATTGGCAAGGGTGGAAGGCTAAGCCTTTTGCTTGGTGTTTTGTTCCACTCATGCCGTTATGAACCGTATAAACCGGTGTTATGTTCCTTGATTACGCGTTCCTAACACGGTTGGGGTGTATGGGACCCCCTCGATAAACCGCTAAGTGCTAAGTCTTTTCCAGCAAGTCCCAACATTGGTACTATTTGCCTAATAACAAACTAAACTTGCATAGGGAGTAATTAACCCTCTTTCTTAATCAACAACCCCGGGCCAGTGCTCCACATGAGTGTTGGTCCGAACTGGGGGTTCTGCAGGGCCGCCTTGGGGCAACCCGAGGTATCTGGTATACACCTGTAGAATCGCCCATCCGGTCGTGTCCTGAGACTTAGATACGCGCGGCTACTATCAGGGTGTCGACACGCCGGGAGGATTTGCTGGATTAGCGTTACCTTAGTTCGGAGTATCTTGAGCACGGGATTCCGAGAATACTCGGGTCTTCCCACTTTGGAGTTGCGACTCCGCTGATCGTGGGCTTGTAATGGGTCAAGTTGGAACACCCCTGCAGGGTTATGAACTTTCGAAAGCCGTGCCCGCGGATATGTGGCAGATGGGAGCTTGTTAATATCCGGTTGTAGATAACTTGACACAATGTTTCTAATACACTACCAGCGTGTGTTCCGTGACTGTCAATTTCCGAATAGGGATTCGGGAGTTGAACACGGAGGGGTTATGTTTGTTGAGCTTGTAGCTAGGATCACTTCATGATCACTTCTCGACCGAGGCTTCTCTTCTCGCTCTCTCTCACGTAAGCTAGTTGCTAGTTGCTGCTGCAGACACTTATTCTTTTCTTCAGCCTTATCCTCTCCCAAGGCTTAAATAGTCTTGTTACCCGGGAAAGGGATTGCTGAGTCCTCTGTGGCTCACAGTTACTTCACCACACCAGATGCAGGTCCAGCTGTGAGCTATCCAGGTGATGGCACCGAGCTAGACTGGGAGTACGACGAGGAGCGTAGTCGATACTATGTTCGTTATCCTGATGATCAGTAGTGGAGACTTCTACTAGGATTCGATCCGACCTGTGGATTTAAATTATGTTTGGTATCTTGTTATTTGGATTTTACCCTTAGAGGGCAGTGATGTTTTAATGTACGATGTTTGAGACATGTATTGTATTTGTGTGAAGTGGCGAGTGTAAGCCAACTATATTTATGTTTTCCATCCCCCTTTTTACATGAGTTGTGCAAAGATACCAGACTTGCGACCATTCCAGCATGGGGTTATGTCTCTAAGTCGTGCCTCGACACGTAGGAGATATAGCTCCATCCTGGGCATTACAAGTTGGTATTCAGAGCCTTCTCCGACCTAGGAGCCCCCACCGTTTGATCGAATCGTTGACGGTCGAGTCTAGGCACACACTGAAAATATTTTGAGTCCTATATTTATATCGGAGAGTAGGAATTCTTTGCTTCTCATCCCCTTTCTCTCTGGTGAGGACTCCTGACGACTACTCTTGTCTCTTCTACTTTCAAAATTGCACCAATTTTTTTAGGAATCTCGCGAGTATTCTGGGATTGTTTCGATGTTCTTGTGACGAGAATATTGTTCTCGATGCCTCCTGACATTAGGGGTTGTGGAAGTGTCCCGGGGAGTTGAGCTTCGGGGTATTGTCGTCACAAGCATATCGCGGCAGTACTAAATACTTAAGACGGCCGACATCGAAAATCTCTCCTATACGGCCAGTGGCAAGATAACCCCGACATCACCCAGTACTGGGGAGGTAGTTCGGGAGTATTGCCATAGCTTGTTATAGTGGATGCTTTTCGAAGGTCCGAGGTACACAGTTTCCGAGAAAGACTGGTTATGTGTTGAAGGATGGATACACCTGGATGTAGGTTTAGAGTTGATTGCGCGGTGCTTCCCGTCTATCCCCAACACCTGATTGCATAACTGGAATCTTTCGGAAATTAATAGGTGGGTTTATCCAGTAGATCGTAGGCTTTCTTCCAACGAATGCAGGTTAGCGAGTTCGGGGTTCTACATTGAGTGAAGTGGTTTATGACCGATGTTACTATCAGGAGTTGCATCTTAAAGGATCCTTGGCTATGCTGATCCGGGGATTGCAAAACCTTTTCGTAACGCGTTCATATGCTTTCAGCACAAAGATGTTAGAACGAAACTCCTCTCTTGTGTTGGTTCCATCCGTACCTTGTTGGTTTTCTTATTTTCCTTTTGTCTCCTATGTCGCTTCTCGTGAAGATTGATGTTATCATTTAACTGAGAATTTCATTCGTTCCTCTTGTTCGAATGATTTCATTCGTTACTATTGTTCGAATGATTTCATTCGTTACTATTGTTCGAATGATTATTGTGAAGACTTGTTGCAATTCATTCAATTGATTCAGCTTATACCTTCTGTCAATCAATTGCTGATTCGTGGTCATCTCTTTCAGGATGGCTCCGAAAAGGGTTCCCAATGCTAACCCAGAGGGTGAAGAGGTCCCAGATCGTCCTCCTTCCCCTCCTCCTCCGTCTGAGGCTTGGAGAGCGATTATGCAGACTATAGCTCAGAACACTCAGATATTGATGCAGATGATGCAGCAGATGCAAGCTAATCAAGCTAATCAGGGTGTTCCAGGGAATCAAGGCAACTTCTTCAACCAGCAGCACCATGCTACTCTCAATCAGTTCTTGGCCAATAATCCAAAAGCTTTCAGTTACTGTGTCGACCCTCTTGATGCTGAAGATTGGTTAACCGACATAAAGAAGCATTTTGAGTGCAGTAACGTAAGAGAAGAGGATTATGTGAAGTTTGCAGCCTTCCAACTCAAAGATCAAGCAGCTGATTGGTGGCAGCAGTACAAAGACTCCAGGCCAGGTCAGGTGATCTCTTGGGAGAATTTCTGCAAGGACTTTCGCTCTCACCACATTCCAACAAGTGTCATCGAGGGTATGCGTGAGCAATTCCGCAACCTGAAGCAGGGCTCTATGACAGTCTATCAGTATAATGTCAAGTTCCAAAACCTCGCCCGCTATGCTAAGCAAGACATTCCTGATGCTAAGAGCAAAATCTACCAGTTCCGTGGAGGTCTCAAAGATGAACTTCAGCTTGCTCTCACTTTGTTCGAGCCCGATGAATTTGACAAGTTCTATAACATGGTTTTGAAACAAGAAGCAGCTCAGCTCAAGATGGAGGCTTCTAAAAAGAGGATTCGTGATGCAGTCCACTCCTCCTCATCTTCTCAAGTCGTCGCAAAGCAGCAGAAATTCTGGCTTCCTCCTCCTCCAGTGATTCGAGCTCCTTACAACAACAAGAACTCTGGTGGACGTGGTTTCTCCCACCCACCCAACCCGAGCAACCAGTCGAAGAAGCAGTTTCAGTCTCAGGGCTCCAAGTCAAGTGGTTCTAATTTCCGTCCTCTCTCAGAAGTGGTGTGCAACAAGTGTGGCCAGAAGGGTCACTATGCCAACAGATGTCCGAACCCAAAGCGTCTTCCTCCTCCTCCACCTGTGAGTTCAGCTATTGTCAAGCATGATCCAAAGGCAGCAAGGGTCAATCTGATGAATGCAACACAAGCGGAGAATTCTTCTGATGTCATTTTGGGTAACCTTCCAGTGAACTCTTTTCCTGCTAAAGTGTTATTTGATTCGGGTGCTTCACATTCTTTCATGTCATACCCATTTGCATCCAAGCATAGTGTGACCACAGCAACTTTACCAAGGAAGTTGGCTATTTCTTCTCCGGGAAAGCAGATGCATTCCAGTATATATGCTCCGAATGTTTCTATTCGCATGGGTGATTACCGCTTTCTGGCCAATCCGGTGGTTCTTGGTAATTCTGACATTGACCTCATCCTCGGGATGGATTGGCTTTCTCAGCATGATGCTCACATTGATTGTGCTCAAAAGGAAGTCAAGATGACTCATCCTGATGAAGATGTGATTATCTTTGCCTCCAGGGATAACACTATCAGGCTTTTCTCTCTCAATGATAAGGGAGAAATTAATGCCATATCTCAAATTCCGGTGGTGAACGAATATCAAGACGTCTTTCCCGAAGAACTTCCAGGCATGCCTCCACACCGTCAGGTGGAATTCGTTATTGAACTAGAGCCGGGTACTGAGCCAGCATGCCGGCGTCCGTACAAGCTCTCTCCGGACGAATTGAAGGAATTGAAGAAGCAGCTTGATAAGCAGGAGAGTATGGGTCTCATCAGGCCTAGTACGTCTCCTTGGGGCTGTGGTGTCTTATTTGTCAAGAAGAAAGATGGCACGGAGCGTCTCTGCATTGATTACCGGCCATTGAACAAGAAGATGATAAAGAACAAATATCTGCTCCCCAACATCAACGATCTCTTCGAGCAGCTCAAAGGAGCTAAAGTGTTCTCTAAGCTTGACCTCCGAATGGGCTATCACCAAATTCGCATTCGCGAAGAAGACATTCCCAAGACGGCCTTTAGAACGAGCTACGGCTCATACGAGTATACTGTCATGTCTTTTGGTCTCGCCAATGCTCCTCCTACCTTTTCGAGGATGATGCACTACATCTTCAACCCCTATACTGGCGAGTTTGTGCTTGTGTATCTGGATGATATTCTGGTGTTTTCCAAGAATGAAGAAGATCACGAAAATCACTTACGTCTGGTTCTTGATCGACTCCGAGAGCATAAGTTCTATGCCAAGTTCTCCAAGTGCGAATTTTGGCTCGATAAGGTTTTGTACCTGGGCCATATCATCTCAGCTGACGGCATTGCGGTAAATCCCGAGAAAGTTGAAGCAATTGTCAACTGGGAAGCTCCTCAGAACGTCAAGCAACTCCGCAGTTTTCTGGGTCTTGCCAGCTATTGCAGAAGGTTCGTTGAGAACTTCTCCAAGATTGGCAAGCCTCTTTCCAACTTGCTTCAGAAGAATGTCAAATACTTTTGGTCTCCAGAGTGTGAAGTGGCATTCAAAACTCTCAAAGAAAAGCTCGTCTCTGCTCCAGTTCTGACTCCTCCAGATGAGTCCAAGCCCTATGAAGTATTCTGTGATGCTTCTCTTCAAGGCCTTGGGGGTGTGCTTATGCAAGATAAGAGAATTGTGGCATACACTTCTCGTCAGCTGAAGCCAAGTGAGAAGAACTATCCCACACATGATCTCGAGCTAGCAGCTGTGGTACATGCTTTGATTACGTGGAGACATCTGTTGTTGGGCAGAAAAGTCGACATCTTCACCGATCACAAGAGCTTGAAGTACATATTCACACAGCCGCATCTGAACCTCCGTCAGACTCGTTGGGTTGAAATGATCCAAGAGTATGATCCCAGCATTGAATACACTCCTGGCAAGGCGAATGTGATTGCAGATGCTTTGAGCAGAAAGGCATATTGCAACAGCCTTCTTATCAAGCCGTACCAGCCTGAGCTTTGTGAAGCATTCAGGAAACTCAACCTCCAAGTTGTTCCGCAGGGTTTTCTTGCAAATCTTCAAGTTGCTCCTACCTTGGAAGATCAGGTCCGTGAGGCCCAACTCAGGGATACCATGGTGAAGAAAGTGAAACATGGTATTGCAAAGGGCACTCCAAAATACAAGTGCTTTCGTGTTGATGAGAGAGATACCTTGTTCTTCGAGGACAGACTCGTTGTTCCCAAAGGTGATCTCAGGAAGCTCATAAGGGAAGAAGCACATGATTCTCTCCTTTCCATTCATCCTGGCAGTTCCAAGATGTACCAAGATCTCAAGCAGTCTTACTGGTGGACACGCATGAAAAGGGAAATTGCCCAATTCGTGAATGAATGTGATGTTTGCAGAAGAGTGAAAGCAGAACATCAACGTCCAGCCGGTCTTCTCCAACCTCTTCCTATTCCCGAGTGGAAGTTCGACCACATTGAAATGGACTTCTTCACTGGTTTTCCTAAATCCAAGCGAGGAAATGATTCTATCTTCGTGGTGATTGACAAGCTTACCAAAGTCGCTCACTTCCTGCCAGTCAAAGAATCAATCAATGCAGCTCAATTGGCAGAGCTGTACACTTCCAGAATTGTGTCCTTACATGGCATTCCTCAAGTTATATCCTCAGACCGTGGAAGATTGTTCACATCAAGGTTCTGGGACTCCTTTCAGTCCGCCATGGGCACTAAGATCAGGTTCATCACTGCTTTTCACCCTCAGACTAGTGGTCAAGTCGAGCGAGTGAATCAGATTCTAGAAGACATGCTCAGAGCCTGTGTCATATCTTTTGGCATGAAATGGGAAGACTGCCTTCCATTTGCCGAGTTCTCTTACAACAACAGCTTTCAAGCAAGTGCCGGCAAAGCTCCGTTTGAAATCCTCTATGGCAGAAAGTGCCGTACCCCTCTCAACTGGTCTGAAACAGGCGAACGTCAACTTCTTGGCAATGACTTGATCTCAGAAGCCGAAGAAATGTGCAAAGTCATACGTGAGAATCTCAAGGCCGCTCAGTCCCGTCAGAAGAGCTACTATGACGGCAAGCATCGTGATTTGGCATTCAACATTGGTGATCATGTCTATCTTCGTGTTTCTCCGATGAAAGGCACCCAAAGATTTGGTATCAAAGGAAAGCTTGCTCCTAGATACGTCGGGCCTTTCAAGATTCTTGGCAAAAGAGGCGACCTAGCCTATCAACTTGAGCTCCCTCCCAACTTCGCCAATGTTCATGATGTGTTCCATGTGTCTCAACTCTGCAAATGCTTCAAGGCACCTGAGCGCATGATTCCGTTTGAAGAGATTGATCTTCAACAAGACTTGTCCTACCGAGAGAATCCAGTTGCTATTCTCGAAGAAACCGAACGCAAGACCCGCAACAAGTCCATCAAATTCTTGAAAGTCAAGTGGTCACATCACACCGACCGAGAAGCTACCTGGGAACGAGAAGATCATCTTCGTTCCGAATACCCTTCCTTTTTCCAGTCCTAGATCTCGGGACGAGATCTTTTTGTAGTAGAGGAGAGTTTGTAATGCCCCGGATGTAATACTTTCCCTTTTGGGCATATAATATATCTCTGGCTTCATCTATTCCATTTCGGGTTCTTTGTCTTCCAGGTTTTCGTCGTTTTGTTGTGTGCGTGTGTGGCATCCATTCATATCATGTAGTCATGTGCATCGCATTGCATTTGTGTTGTCGGTTGCATCCGGTTCCGCGCGTTCCTTCCTGTTGTCTGTTTCGCGTTCCGGAGCTCCCTCACGTGTCCGTGGCGTCCCGTAGGCCTACTTTGTTGTTTGGGCGTGTAACGTTACCGGTGTGGCGCGAGACTTGTCGTGTGTTGTTGTTTTGTTGTGTGTAACCCGCCTGACAAATCTCGTCACATTTGGAGTCCGTTTGCTATCCCAACAGTTATTCGTGTGGGCTCAAAGTGCCTCCACTTTGTGGCCCAAGACATCCCTCCAACAACCCACTAGCCTCCTCTTGGCCCATCCTAACTCCCCTTGCGATCGGATCCGTCGGATCGCGATCGGAGGGCTCCTAAACACCTAAAAAACCTAACCCTAGCAGATCTGATATTTATAGACCCCCCTAGGTCCATTTTGGGCATCCCTAACCTCTAGCCCCTTCTCCCCTTTATTTTTTCGTGCCATTCCTCTTCTAAACTGCCACTTGGCTTCTCCCATCGAAGCCCCGCCAGCCACTGGTTCGATCGGATCGCTACCGATCTGATCCCGATCGGAATCCCGATCTAGTCAACGCCCCAGCCGCTGAGGCCTCTCCATCGAGCCTTCGCCAGATCCCGCTCGGCCTCCCGCGTCGCCAGCGCGAGGTCACCGAGCCGCCTGGACCACTTCGCCTGGAGGCCCCTCCGGCTCCTTCGATCCACCGCAACGCCACCGGGCTCGAAGGCCCAGCCATCCCCCGCGCCGCCCGTTCGCCAGCGCTTCCCCGCCTGGGCCTTGCCCGTTCGCCAGCGCGCCGCTCCACCAGGCCGCCACCTCCCGAAGGCCCGAGGCCCGTTTCCTCCGCCTCCCTCCAGCCGGCGCCGAGCCGCCTCGTCGCCTGGGCCGTGGCCGCCTTCATCCGCCCTGAGGCCAGGTGGGCCGCCCCTTCGATCGGTCCTTCGCAGCGCCAGGCGCCTCCCGCCGCCTCCAATCGGGCCGGCCCAGCCGCCCGACCCTCCGCAGGCCGCTCCAGCCGAGCGGGCCTCAGCCGCCTTCGCTGGCCCAGCCGCGCCACCCGCAAGCCGCGCCTCCAGTCGGGCCCCTCCAGCCGCCGGGCCGGATCCACGCCCCGGGCCCGTTGACGTCTCAGATCTGAGATCTTGAGGTTGATTCAAATCCCTAAGTCTAGTTTTTGTGATCTCTGATGCCATCTTGCAACTGCTATAACTTTTTGTGTGGATGTCCGTTTTGCGCAAATAGCATGTCCAGACGTTCGTGGTGATTAGCACTATGTTTTATCTTTTTGTGTCATGCAAGTTAGAGATCATATATGTGCTTGTTTTTCTGTTGCAATAGTGCATCGTGATATAATTGCTGCTATGTGATGTTTTTATGCCATCTTTGCTATGTGATATCTTTTAGCTCGTTTGTCCGAATGATGCAAATGACATGTCCACATGTTTGTCTTGCCATGCTCTACATCTTGTTCGTGATAGGTTGCATGATAGATTTATTCTTTCCATGTTTATCATCGTTGCTAAGTGCCATGTGGCTGTGATGTTGTTTCACTTGTTATGAAATGCCATCTTGTTGAGCTCGTTGTTATCGTTGTGTTTATCTCCATGATGCATGCTTGTATGTTTCGGGATCACCATCATGTGTACTTTGATGTGGTGCTTACCACTTGCCATGTTTAGTTTCGAGGTGACTTAAACTTGCTCGTTTAGATGCCATGATGAAACTGCTGTTTTAACACTTAGTGGTTTTTCACTAAGTCTGAAATCTGTAATGTTCCGATGCCATGTTTGCTTGCTGCTCTAGGACAAACCATGATAGTTTTGGAGTGGATCTTGATTGTTCCTTGTAGTATATATTGTTGGCTACTATCAGGGTGTCGACACGTCGGGAGGATTTGCTGGATTAGCCTTACCTTAGTTCGGAGTATCTTGAGCATGGGATTCCGAGAATACTCGGGTCTTCCCACTTTTGAGTTGCGACTCCGCGGATCGTGGGCTTGTAATGGGTCAAGTTGGAACACCCCTGCAGGGTTATGAACTTTCGAAAGCCGTGCCCGCGGTTATGTGGCAGATGGGAGCTTGTTAATATCCGGTTGTAGATAACTTGACACAATGTTTCTAATACACTACCAGCGTGTGTTCCGTGACTGTCAATTTCCGAATAGGGATTCGGGAGTTGAACACGGAGGGGTTATGTTTGTTGAGCTTGTAGCTAGGATCACTTCGTGATCACTTCTCGACCGAGGCTTCTCTTCTCGCTCTCTCTCACGTAAGCTAGTTGCTAGTTGCTGCTGCAGACACTTATTCTTTTCTTCAGCCTTATCCTCTCCCAAGGCTTAAATAGTCTTGTTACCCGGGAACGGGATTGCTGAGTCCTCTGTGGCTCACAGTTACTTCACCACACCAGATGCAGGTCTAGCTGTGAGCTATCCAGGTGATGGCACCGAGCTAGACTGGGAGTACGACGAGGAGCGTAGTCGATACTATGTTCGTTATCCTGATGATCAGTAGTGGAGACTTCTACTAGGATTTGATCCGACCTGTGGATTTAAATTATGTTTGGTATCTTGTTATTTGGATTTTACCCTTAGAGGGCAGTGATGTTTTAATGTATGATGTTTGAGACATGTATTGTATTTGTGTGAAGTGGCGAGTGTAAGCCAACTATATTTATGTTTTCCATCCCCCTTTTTACATGAGTTGTGCAAAGATACCAGACTTGCGATCATTCCAGCATGGGGTTATGTCTCTAAGTCGTGCCTCGACACGTAGGAGATATAGCTCCATCCTGGGCATTACAATATTCGTGCTGAAAGCTTATGGAACGTGTTACAAAAGGGTTTTGCAATCCCCGGATCAGCATAGCCAAGGACCCTTTAAGATGCAACTCCCGATCGCAACAACACCCATAAAACTAATTCACTCAATGTAGAACCCCGAACTCTATATCATGCATTCATTGGAAGAATGCCTATGAGCTACTAGATGAACCCACCTATTAATTTCCGAAAGTTTCCAGTTATGCAATCAGGTGTTGGGGATACAGTGGAAGCATCGCGCACTCAACTCTAATCCTACATCCAGCTATATCCATCCTTCAACACATAACCAGTTATTTCCGGAAACCGTCTACCTCGGACCTTCGAAACACATCTACTATACAAGCTATGGCAATACTCCCGAACTACCTCCCTAGTACTGGGTGACGTCGGGGTTATCTTGCCACTAACCGCATAGGAGAGTTTTCGATGTCGGCCGTCTTAAGTATTCCAGAACTGATGCGATATATTTGTGACGACAACACCTCAAAGCTCAACTCCGCGGGACACTGCCACAACCCCTAAATGACAGGAGGCATCGAGAACAATGTTCTCGTCACAAAGACATCGGAACAATCCAAACAATACTCGCGAGATTCCTAAAAAAAAATTTGGTGAAATTTTGAGAGTAGAAGAGACAAGAGTAATCGTCAGGAGTCCTCACTAGAGTGAAAAGAGATGAGGAGCAAAAGAAATCCTATTCTCCGATATATATAGGACTCAAAACATTTTAAGTGTGTGCCTAGACTCAACCGTCAACGATTCGATCAATCAGTGGGGGCTTCTAGGTCGGAGAAGGCTCTGAATACCAACTTGTAATGCCCATGATGGGACTATACCTCCTACGTGTCGAGGCATGACTTAAAGGTATAAGCCCATTCTGGAGTGATCTCAAGTTCGGTATCTTTGCACGACTCATGTAAAAAAATAGGGATGAAATTGCAAAAGGATAGTTGGCTTACACTCGCCATGTCACACAATACATTACATAGCAAAACATCATCCAAATAACATCACAACCCGACTACGGGTGAAGATCCAAATGAAAGATACCAAAATACATAAAGCCACAAGTTCGAATCACCCCTAGTAGAAACCACTACTGATCATCGGGATAGTGCACATAGTATCGACTACGTTCTTCATCGTACTCCCAATACATCTCCGTGGCGTCACCTGAGTAGTTCACCATAGTACCTGCATCTGGTGTGGTGTAGAATCTGTGAGCCACGGAGGACTCAGCAATCCCGTTCCCGGGTAACAGAACTATCTAAGCCTTGGGTGTGGAACAAGGCTGAAGAAAGATAAAGGGTTGCGGCAGCACTAGCACTAGCTTACGTGTTAAGAGCGAGAAGAGAAGTGCCACGAGCGACAAAGTGATCACGAAGTGATCCTATCTAAGCACGTCAATCATAACCCCACCGTGTTCACTTCCCGAACCCCTTTCGGAAAATGACCGTCACGGTTACTCACGATTGTAGTGTGTTCTGAACATGGTGTCAAGTTTTCTACAACCGGATATTAACAAATTCCCATCTGCCACATAACCGTGGGCATGGCTTTCGAAAGTTCAAAACCCTGCAGGGGTGTTCCAACTTGGCCCATTACAAGCCCACGATCCGCGGAGTCGCAACTCCAAGGTGGGAAGGCCCGAGTATTCTCGGAATCCCGTTCTCAAGATACTCCGACTAAGGTAAGACTAATCCAGCAAATCCTCCCGACGTGCCGACACCCTGACAGTAGCCGCGCGTATCTAGTCTCAGGCCACGACCGAATGGGCGATTCTACAGGTTATACCAGATACCTCGGGGTTCCCCAAGGCGGCCCCGCAGAACCCCTAGTTTGGACCAACACTCACGTGGAGCACTAGCCCGGGTTGTTGATTAAGAACTCGGGTTTGCAAAGCCCTATGCAAGTTTTAGTTATTAGGCAAATGGAGTACCAATGTTGGGACTTGCTGGAAAAGCCTTAGCGCTAAGCGGTTTATCAAGGGGGTCCCATAACCCCAACCGTGTGAGGAACGCATAATCAAGGAACATAACACCGGTTTATACGGTTCCTAGGGCGACATGAGTGGAACAAATCACCAAGCAAAAGGCTTAGCCTTCCACCCATTACCAATATATAGATGATTTCATTTAATAGATATATAGTGTGATACCCCAACAAACTTCAACATGAAGCACGAATCTTTAAATCTTGTCCTGCAACTAACAATGCTATAAGAGGGGCTGAGCGAAGCCTACGTAGCCAATCAAAGGTTTGCATAGGTTGGGTGGTTAAACAGATTCATGGTTACAATAGGAGGCTGACAAACAAACATGGGCATCGAGGCAATAAGCTAAAGAGCGAGACTGGGATCGAGGTAATAGGTTTGCATAGTAATGATATCTGGGTCAGGTCATCTTGCCTGTCGAGTCGTCGATGGGACCGTAAGACGGCTCCTCGTTCTCAACCTCGGTAGTAACCTCGTTCTCGTACTCAGTCTCGGCTTCCAGCTCTACTCAACACAAGAACACACGAGGCACGAAATCAAACAAGGTGCAATGCGCAAACTACATGATGCACTTAGGATGCACTGCAGATGCACTAAGGATGCACATCATGTCAACGTAGGAAGCACACCAGAACAACACAAGAACAAGACAATAAGCTCAAGCAAGTAGGGTGCAAGACAGATCTATATAGGATGCAAAACATGGAAAGGTAGGAAGCACAGAGAAACAACATAAGAACAACAAGTATAAATGAGGCCGGAAACTACTTAAGACAAATCCGGTAAGTCCTCATATGCATAGTTTGAAATTAGTCCAGATCTGAACAAACCTTAAGTTAAAGTTGATAAACAGCAAGTTAACATGCATCATGATGATCTACACGAAATTCTAGTCAAGTTTCATATAAAGTTTGTTTAAAACGGAGCTACGGTCTAGAAGATACACCCGAAACAAGAAACAATGCAAAGCTGAAATTAACAGCCACATAGCAACTTTGGAGCAAGAAATATATACTCTACAACACTCAAACATGGTGACAAGAAGCATGGACATGAAGTAGACATATCCTACAGCAAACAACTCCATTGGAGCATCTCCATAGGAGGCATGGATCAATAGCAACAAGCTACACCATTTTGATCATGACACTAAAACCTGACAATAATATTTTATAACAACTTGGGAGCAAGAATTAAATATGCTACAGCAACCCAAATGAGCAAGTGAGGGCATGGATGGATAGACAACAACATATACAGCAAGGTAAGATCAATGGCCACCCCAAAACTAACATGGATTTGCCTAGGACAACAAGCAAACATAGCATCAGGATATTACAGATTCCAGACTTAGTGAAATTTCACTAAGTGTTAAAACAGTAACATTATCATGGCATGTTTGCAAGCATGTTTAAGTCACCTCAAAGCATATCATGGCAAGTGGTTTGCACCACAACAAAGATCACATGATGGGGAATCTAAAACATATGAGCATGCGACATGGGGACAAACACAACAATAGCAACGAGCTCCTCAACTAGGCATCTCGTAACAAGTTACAAAACCTAACAGCCACATGCACTTTTGCAACAGGGATAAACATGGCAGTATGAACTCTAACATGCATGCTATAGCAACCAACATGTAGAGCATCTCATGACAAACATTTTGACATATCATTTGCTTCATTTGGATAAACATGCACCAAGTTATCACATCTCAAACATGGCATGAAAACAACTAATAGCAGCAGTATTATATCAAGTAGCACTCTTGTCATGATGATTAGGACATCTAGATGGACTCAAACAAGCATGACACAATGGAACAAAACATAGTACACATCACCACGATCATTTTGACATATCATACGAACAAATCGGACATGCACACAAAAATTTATAGCCATCACAATAATGCATCAGACAACAAAAAGCAAAAAGGAGTTAGTAAAGAAACAAGGGTCAACCTCACTGGTCAATGGGCGGACGGGCCGGGTCAACATGGATTGGGCGAAGCGGGTTGCGGGTACTGGGTGCGGAGCGGGCCGGGACCCGCTAGGATCGAACCCGCGGTGGCGGACGAACTGGATCGGGATCCCGACGCTCGAAGCTCCGATCAGGAGGCCGGTGACCTCGGCCCTCCGGCGTGGCGGCCGAGCGGAGAGACGGTGGGACCGGCCGGCGAGCTCGGCCGGAGGAGCACGACGAGGGGCGGTGGAGCTCTTGAGCCGCGGCGGCGCGGTGGCTAAGGCCCGGCGGCGGCGGGGCAGGACGGGGCCAGTGGCAAGGTAGCTCCGACGAGCTGGGCGGCGAGCTCCACGGGCGGCGCGGCGGCGGCGGCCACCGGAGGCGGAGGGGAGACAGCGCGGGAGGCGCGGCGCGTCGGCCCGGGGCGGGCCGGAAGCGGGCCGCGGCGGGCCCTGGCGGCGCGGACGGGGAAGATCCCCCGCTGGACACGTGTCAGGCTCGGATTGGCCGAGGGGCGGCGACGGACGCGTCCGGCTCGTTCTGGACGTGTCCGGCGGCGGGGACAGAGTGGAGCAAGTGTTTTTTGGACGAAAATGGCATGTGGGACGTTTTTATAGGCACAAGGAGCTAGGAGACTCCAAATGGGGAGCGGTTTTCGGCCACGCGATCACAATTTGACGACCGAGAGGGTGGGAAGGGTTGTGCTGGGTTGGTGGGCTGTTGTGGAGGGGGTCTTGGGCCTCAAAGAGGAGGTACTTTTAGCCCACTAGGTTAACTGTTGGAGTACCAAACGAACTCCAAACGCGACGAAACTTGACAGGCGGCCTACACATACCAAAACAACATCGCACGACAAGTCTCACGTCATTCCGGAAATGTTACACGGCCAAACACGAAGGAAGGACTCGGGGATGCCACGGGCACGTGTGAGAGCGTCGGAACTCGAAACGGACAACGGGAAGAGACGAGTGGGACCGGATGCAAATGACAACACCAATACAATGCAATGCACATGACAACATGACATGGATGAAAAGCACACACACACACGACAAAATGAAGAAACCCGAAAAGATAGAAGAGCCCGGAAAGGAATTGATGAAGCCAAAGTTTATATATTGTCATATAGGGAAAGTGTTACATCTGGGGCATTACAAGAGAAGAAGCCATCTAGCTAATAACTATGGACCCGAAGGTCTGTGGTAAACTACTCACACATCATCGGGGAGGCTATGGTGTTGATGTAGAAGCCCTCCGTGATCGATTCCCCCTCGGGTGGAGCTCCGGAAAGGCCCCAAGATGGGATCTCACTGGTACAGAAGGTTGCGGCGGTGGAAATAGGGTTTCGTGGTGCCCTCGGATGTTTTCAGGGTATATGAGTATATATAGGCTGAAGAAGTATGTCGGTGGATCTACGAGGGGTCCACGAGGGTGGGGGGTGCGCCTACCCCACTAGGCGCGCCCTCCTGCCTCATGGCCACCTCGTGGCTTCCCAGGCGTGTACTCCAAGTCTTCTGGATTGTGTTTGTTCCAAAAACGATTCTCGCGAAGGTTTCATTCCATTTGGACTCCATTTGATATTCTACGAAACAGTGAAATAGGCAAAAAAACAACAATTTGCACTGGGCCTTTGGTTAGTAGGTTAGTCCCAATAATAATATAAAAGTGCATATTAAAGCCCATTAATCATCCAAAATAGATAATATAATAGCATGGAACAATAAAAAATTATAGATACGTTGGAGACGTATCAAGCATCCCCAAGCTTAATTCCTGCTCATCCTCGAGTAGGTAAATGATAAAAACAGAATTTTTGATGTGGAATGCTACCCAACATAATTCTCAATGTAATTTTCTTTATTGTGGCATGAATGTTCACATCCGAAATATTCAAGACAAAAGTTTAATATTGATATAAGAATAACAATACTTCAAGCATACTAACAAAGCAATCATGTCTTCTCAAAATAACATGGCCAAAGAAAGTTCATCCCTACAAAATCTATAGTTTGGCTATGCTCCATCTTTGTCACACAAAACACCCAAATAATGCACAACCCCGGTTTCAGCCAAGCAATTGTTTCATACTTTATTTTTTTCGAACTTTTTCAACTTTCACGCAATACATGAGCATGAGCCATGGATATAGAACTATAGGTGGAATAGAGTGGTGGTTGTGGAGAAGACAAAAGGAGGAAGATGGTCTCACATTGACTAGGCATATCGATGGGCTATGTAGATGCCCATCAATAGATATCAATGTGAGTGAGTAGGGATTTCATGCAACAGATGCACTAGAGCTATAAATGTATGAAAGCTCAACAAAAGAAACTAAGTGGGTGTGCATCCAACTTGCTTGCTCACGAAGACCTAGGGCATTTGAGGAAGCCCATCATTGGAATATACAAGCCAAGGTCTATAATGAAAATTCCCACTAGTATATGAAAGTGACTAAACAAGAGACTCTTTATCATGAGGACCATGATGCTGCTTTGAAGCACAAGTGTGGAAAAAAGATAGTAGCATTGCCCCCCTTTTTTTTGGGCCTTCCTTTTTTTATTTGGCCATTATTTTTTTATTTTTTTATTTGTCCTTTCTTCTTTTTTATGGCTTTCCCTTTATTTTTTATTTTTTCGGGACAATGCTCTAATAAGGATGATCATCACACTTCTATTTATTTGCAACTCAAAGATTACAACTCGATACTAGAACAAAATATGACTCTATATGAGTGCCTCCGGAGGTGTACCGGGATGTTCAATGAATCAAGAGTGACATGTATGAAAAATTATGCATGGTGGCCTTGCCACAAATACGATGTCAACTACATGATCATGCATGGCAATATGACAATGATGAAGCGTGTCATAATAAACGGAATGGTGGAAAGTTGTATGGCAATATATCTCGGAATGGCTATGGAAATGCCATAATAGGTAGGTATGGTGGATGATTTGAGGAAGGTAGGTGTATGGTACCGGCGAAAGTTGCGCGGTACAAGTGAGGCTAGAAATGGCGGAAGGGTGAGAGTTCGTATAATCCATGGACTCAACATTAGTCATAAAGAACTCACATACTTATTGCAAATATCGAACAAGTCATCAAAACAAAGTACTACACGCATGCTCCTAGGGGAAGGCTTGGTAGGAGTTAACCATCGCGCGATCCCGACCTCCACACAAATGATGACAATCAATGAAATACCTCATGCTTCAAATTTGTCACACAACGGTTACCATACGTGCATGCTACGGGACTTGCAAACCTCAACACAAGTATTTCTCAAATTCACAACTACTCAACTAGCATGACTCTAATATCACCATCCTCATATCTCAAAACAATCATCAAGCATCAAACTTCTCATAGCATTCAATGCACTTTATATGAAAGTTTTAATTATACCCATCTTGGATGCCTATCATATTAGAACTAATTTTATAGCCAAAGCAAATTACCATGCTGTTCTAAAGAACTCTCAAAATAATATAAGTGAAGCATGAGAGATCAATAATTTCTATAAAATAAAACCACCGCCATGCTCTAAAAAGATATAAGTGAAGCACTAGAGCAAAATTATCTAGCTCAAAAGATATAAGTGAAGCACATAGAGTATTCTAATAAATTACGATTCATGTGTGTCTCTCCCAAAAGGTGTTTACAACAAGTATGATTGTGGTAAACTAAAAAGAAAATACTCAAATCATACAAGACGCTCCAAGAAAAACACATATCATGTGGTGAATAAAAATATAGTCTCAAGTAAAGTTACCGATAGACGAAGACGAAAGAGGGGATGCCTTCCCGGGGCATCCCCAAGCTTAGGCTTTTGGTTGTCCTTGAATTTTACCTTGGGGTGCCTTGGGCATCCCCAAGCTTAGGCTCTTTCCACTCCTTATTCCATAGTCCATCAAATCCTTACCCAAAAACTTGAAAACTTCACAACACAAAACTCAACAGAAAATCTCACGAGCTCCGTTAGTATAAGAAAACAAACCACCACTTTAAGGTACTGTAATGAGCTAATTATTTATTTATATTGGTGTTAACCTACTGCATTCCAACTTCTCTATGGTTCATACCCCCCGATACTACTCATAGATTCATCGAAATAAGCAACCAACACACGAAAAACAGAATCTGTCAAAAACAGAACAGTCTGTAGCAATCCGTAACGTTCGAATACTTATGTAACTATAAAAATTATGAAATAAATTGTTGGACGTGAGGAATTTGTCTATTAATCAGCTGCAAAAAGAATCAACCTAAAAGCACTCTCCAGTAAAAAATGGAAGCTAATCTCGTGAGCGCAACAGTTTCTAATTTTACAGCAAGATCGCAAAGACTTCACCCAAGTCTTCCCAAAGGTTCTACTTGGCGCAAAAAGTAATTAAAACACAAAAACACTTCTAAAAAGAATCTAGATGAATTATTTATTAGTAAACAGAAGCAAAAGCAAATAAAATAAAATTGGGTCGCCTCCCAACAAGCTCTTTCTTTATAGCCATTAAGTTCAGCTTGAGATTTCAATGACGCTCACATGAAAGATAAGAATTGAAGCACAAAAAGAGCATTATAAAACACGTGACAAACACATCTAAGTCTAACATACTTCCTATGCATAGGCATTTTATAGTAAAACAAATTAGCAAGACGAGCAATATCTAGCATATGCAAGGAAGAAAAAGAAAACAAGATCAATCTCAACATGAAAAGAGGTAATTTAGTAACATGAAGATTTCTACAACCATATTTTCCTCTCTCATAATAATTACATGTAGGATCATAAGCAAATTCAACAATATAGCTATCACAAAACATATTCTCAACATGATCCACATGCATGCAAAGTTGACACTCTTCAAAAATGGTGGGATCAACATTAACTAAAGTCAAGACCTCTCCAAACGCACTTTTATCAAAAATTTCATAACATTGAACGTTCTGCAAATATGTGGGGGGGGGGG
>LR738713.1:42789493-42879530 GCA_902687465.1 Secale cereale | reverse complement strand
TGACACTCTTCCAAACCCACTTTCAATATTATTGTAAACATTATTATCACTCTCGTATTCATCATGGGGATTAAATAAATTTTCAAGATCATAAGAAGAATCACCCTAATCATGATCATTGCAACAAGTAGTGGACATAGCAATACTAGCATCCCCAAGCTTAGGGTTTTGCATATCATTAACACAATTGACATTAATAGAATTTCTAATAACATCATTGCAATCATTCTTTTCAGCGAAGGAACTATCAAGTATGGGTGCAATAGCAACGATCTCATGTTTAACATAAGGAACTATAGCAAATACATCTTTATAAATATTGGCATCATGGTCACAAGAATAGCAAGCATCATGTTCATCAAGGGATATTTAAATCAAATCATCGGAATCATAATTATCTATAGATTCATGCATATCATTAATTTCTTCCAAAGTAACGGTCATTCTTTCAATAAATTCTTAGACATAGACATTATGAGCATAGTTTTCATAGCAATATTTAAGTATGTCAAAATTTTCAGATTCGTAGAGAGTAATATCATACTTTTCAATCAAAGAAGCAACTTCATAAGCACACTTAAAAGCAACAAATTCTTCAATTTGTTCGATATCGTAGTAACTATAAACACCCTTTGCATAAGAAGATAAGATTTCATTATCATTAGACTCACATAGGTAGGGGATGCATTTTTTAGGGTTCTTAGAGCAACAAGTAAAATCATAAATTTCACAAAGATTCCAAGCATAACACATCAATCTGTTTATTTGATACCACAAGAGTCTCCCTTTTTCAGACAAATGGTGACGCACAGAATGAGCATGCTCATCTAAAGATTTCCCATCAACTAGGCTAGTTGGGTTTTCAGCACGAGCGCATAAGGATCGAAGGTGATCCAAGTAGAACACTTTAAGTGGATCCATATCAATAGATTTTTAGCAAGCAAAGATGCAAGCAAATAGAATGCACATGGAAACACAAACAAAGATACATATGGGAAGAAGGCGAAGAAAAGGCAAAGGTGAAGTGGGGGAGAGGAAAACGAGAGGCAAATGGCAAATAATGTAATGCAAGGGATAAGAGTTTGTGATGGTTACTTGGTATGTCTTGACTTGTGCGTAGATCTCCCCGGCAACGGCGCCAGAAATTCTTCTTGCTACCTCTTGAGCATGCGTTGTTTTTCCCTTGAAGAGGAAAGGGTGATGCAGCAAAGTAGCATAAATATTTTCCTTAGTTTTTGAGAACCAAGGTATCAATCCAGTAGGAGACTACACTCAAGTCCATAATACCTGCACAAACAATTAATAACCTTGCAACTAACACAATAAAGGGGTTGTCAATCCCTTCACGACCACTTGCAAAAGTGAGATCTGATAGAGATAATAAGATAAATATTTTTGGTATTTTTGTTGTATAGATTGAAAAGTAAAGACTGCAAAATAAAAGAACGACGGCAGAAATTGGCAAGTTGATGGGAAACTAATATGATGGAAAATAGACCTGGGGGCCATAGGTTTCACTAGTGGCTTCTCTCAAGATAGCATATTCTACGGTGGGTGAACAAATTACTGTCGAGCAATTGATAGAAAAGCGCATAGTTATGAGAATATCTAGGCATGATCATGTATATAGGCATCACGTCCGCGACAAGTAGACCGAAACGATTCTGCATCTACTACTATTACTCCACACATCGACCGCTATCCAGCATGCATCTAGAGTATTAAGTTCATAAGAACAGAGTAACGCCTTAAGCAAGATGACATGATGTAGAGGGATAAACTCATGCAATATGACATAAACCCCATCTTTTTATCCTCGATGCCAACAATACAATATGTGCCTTGCTGCCCCTGCTGTCACTGGGAAAGGACACCGCAAGATTGAACCCAAAGCTAAGCACTTCTCCCATTGCAAGAAAAATCAATCTAGTAGGCCAAACCAAACTGATAATTCAAATAGACTTGCAAAGATATTAAATCATGCATATAAGAATTCAGAGAAGAATCAAATATTGTTCATAGATAATCTTGATCATAAACCCACAATTCATCGGATCTCGACAAACACCCCGCAAAAAGTATTACATCGAATAGATCTCCAAGAAGATCGAGGAGAACTTTGTATTGAGATCCAAAGAGAGAGAAGAAGCCATCTAGCTAATAACTATGGACCCGAAGGTCTATGGTAGACTACTCACACATCATCGGAGAGGCTATGGTGTTGATGTAGAAGCCCTTCGTGATCGATTCCCCCTCCGGTGGAGCTCTAGAAAAAGGCCCAAAGATGGGATCTCATGGGAACAGAAGGTTGCGGCGGTGGAAATAGGGTTTCATGGAGCTCTCAGATTTTTTCAAGGTATATGAGTATATATAGGCTGAAGAAGTATGTCGGTAAGCTACAAGGGGCCCACGAGGGTAGGGGCGCGCCTACCCCCCTGGGCACGCCCTCCTGCCTCGTGGCCACCTGTGGCTTCCCAGGCGTGTACTCGAAGTCTTCTGGATTGCATTTTTTCCAAAAATGATCCTCGCGAAGGTTTCATTCCATTTGGACTCCGTTTGATATTCCTTTTCTGCGAAACACTGAAATAGGCAAAAACAACAATTTGCACTGGGCCTTTGGTTAGTAGGTTAGTCCCAAAAATAATATAAAAGTGCATATTAAAGACCATTAAACATCCAAAACAGATAATATAATAGCATGGAACAATAAAACATTATAGATACGTTGGAGACGTAACAGTATGAAGATACCGACGATCGAATCTCGGGCAAGTAACATACCGATGACAAAGGGAACAACATATGTTGTTATGTGGTTTGACCGATAAAGATCTTCGTAGAATATGTAGGAACCATTATGAGCATCCAGGTTCTGCCATTGGTTACTGACCGGAGATGAGTCTCAGTCATGTCTACATAGTTCTCGAACTTGTAGGGTCCGCACGCTTAACGTTCGATGACGATCGATATTATGAGTTTATGTGTTTTGATGTACCGAAGGTTGTTAGGAGTCCCAGATGAGATCACAGACATGACGAGGAGTCTCGGAATGATCGAGACATAAAGAATGATATTTTGGACGATGTCATTCGGACACCGGATGAGTTCCGGGGGTCACCGGATAAATATCAGAGTGCCTGAGGGTTACCGGAACCACCCTGGAGGTTAATGAGCCACCATTGGCCCTAGAGGTGAGATGGCCGGCCAGGAGGTGGCGTGTGCGCCCCTAGTCCGAATTGGACGAGGGGTGGGGGCGGCGCCCCCCTCCTTCCTTCTCTTCCCTCTCTCCTTCCTTCCCCTCTCTTCCCTTGTTGGAAACCTACTAGGAATAGGATTCCTATTGCTAGCAGGAATCCTACATGGGGCGTGCCTATAGGGCTGACCGGCCTCTCCCCTTGCTCCTTTATATACGGGGGCAGGGGGCCCCCTAGAACACACAAGTTGACAATTGTTTTAGCCATGTGCGGTGCCCCCCCCCCACTGTTACACACCTCGGTCATATTGTCGCAGTGCTGAGGCGAAGCACTGCGTCGGTAACTTCATCAACACCATCACTACACTGTCGTGCTGACAAAACTCTCCCTCGGCCTCAACTGGATCAAGAGATGGAGGGACGTCACCGAGCTGAACGTGTGCAGATCACGGAGGAGTCGTGCGTTCGGTGCTTGATCGGTTGGATCGCGAAGACGTTCGACTACATCAACCGCGTTACTAAACGCTTCCGGTTTCGGTCTACAATGGTACGTGGACACACCCTCCCCGCTCGTTGCTATGCTTCTCTGCTACTTCTCGAGCTTGCGATGTATTCCCTCGAAGAGGAAAGGGTGATGCAACACAGTAGCGTAAGTATTTCCCTTAGGTTTTGAGAACCAAGGTATCAATCCAGTAGGAGACCATGCGCGAGTCCCTTGCACCTGCACAAACAAATAAGAAATTCGCAACCAACATGATAAGGGGTTGTCAATCCCTTTACGGTCACTTACGAAAGTGAGATCTGATAGATGGGATAGTATAATATTTTTGTTATTTTTGGTATAAGAACAAAAAGTAAAGAAAGCAAAGTAAAGTAGATGGCAGATTAATATGTTGAGAATAGGCCCGGGAGTAGGGGTGGACTAACGAGCTGCTCGGCTCATTAAGCTCGTACTCGTTAAGCTCGTGCTCATTAAGGCTCGGCTCGTTAAGCTCGTTAAGATTAACGAGCAGAAAACCTTGCTCGGCTCGGTTCGTTTGAAGCTCGTTAAGCTCGTGAGCGCTCGTTAACAGATTATAATGTGTTACAATGTACATTGTGAATGCATATGTGTGGTTTTTAAGATGAATAATGGTGGCTACGAAAAGAAATACACTACTTTGTTGCCTGCTATGTTGATTGGATTGAATAGGAGAGCTAAGGTGCTACAAAAGTTTGCCACGTAAGATGAAATATGTGTTGTGTTGTTACTAACGAGCTTAACGAGCTACTCGTGAAACTCGTTAGCTCGCTCGTTAAGCTCGTTAAGCTTAACGAGCTAAAATCAATGATTGGCTCTGTTCATTAAGAAGCGAGCTACGAGCTTAACGAGCCGAACTATCAAGCGCTCACTAAGCTCACGAGCTACAAGCTTTTGGTCCAGCCCTACCCGGGAGCCATAGTTTCACTAGATAGCAAGAGAAAGAAGATCTAGCATATGCAAGGAAGAAGAAAGAAACAATAGCAATCTCAACATAATGAGAGGTAATTTAGTAACATGGAAATTTCTACAACCATATTTTTATCTCTCATAATAATTGCATGTAGGATCATAAGCAAATTCAACAATATAGCTATCACAAAACATATTCTCAACATGATCCACATGCATGCGAAGTTGACACTCTTCCAAAATAGTGGGATTAACATTAACTAAAGTCATGACCTCTCCAAACCCACTTTTATCAAAAGTTTCATAAGATTGAACATTCTCCAAATATGTGGGATATAAAGTAGACACTCTTACAAACTCACTTTTAGTATTATTGCAAGCATTATTATCAATCTTACATTCATCATGGGGATTAAATAAATTTTCAAGATCATAAGAAGAATCACCCCAACCATGATCATTGCAACAAGTAGTGGACATAGCAATACTGGCATCCCCAAGCTTAGGGTTTTGCATATCATTAACACAATTGACATTAATAAAATTTACAATAGTATCATTGCAATCATGTTTTTCATTAAAAGAGCTATCGTGAATCACTTCATAATTTTCTTCTTTTAACACTTCATCACAATTATCAGACTCACGAATTTCAAGCAAAACCTCATAAAGATAATATAGTGCACGCAGCTCACTAGCAATTGGTTCATCATAATTGGATCTCTTAAAAAGAATAGCAAGTGGATGAGGATCCATAATTTAGCAAGCCAAGATGCAAGCTAATAGAGGGCACATGGCAACACAAAAAAGGCGAACGGAAAAAGGGCGAATAAAACGGCAAAGGTGAAGTGGGGGAGAGGAAAACGAGAGGCAAATAATGTAATGCGAGGGATAAGAGTTCGTGATGGGTACTTGGTATATGACTTTTGCGTATATCTCCCCAGCAACGGTGCCATAAATTCTTCTTGCTACTTCTCGACTTTGCGTTGTATTCCCTCGAAGAGGAAAGGGTGATGCAGCACCGTAGCGTAAGTATTTCCCTCAGTTTTTGAGAACCAATGTATCAATCCAGTAGGAGACCACGCGCGAGTCCCTCGCACCTGCACAAACAAATAAGAACTTCGCAGCCAACACGTTAGGGGTTGTCAATCCCTTTACAGTCACTTACGAAATTGAGATCTGATAGATAGGATAGTATAATATTTTTGGTATTTTTGGTATAAGAATAAAAAGTAAAGAAAACAAAGTAAAGTAGATGGAAGATTAATATGTTGAGAATAGACCCAGGGGCCATAGGTTTCACTAGTGGCTTCTCTCATGATAGCAGAATTCTACGGTGGGTGAACAAATTACTGTCGAGCAATTGAGAGAAAAGCGCATAGTTATGAGAATATCTAGGCATGATCATTATATATAGGCATCACGTCCATGACAAGTAGACCGAAACGATTCTGCATCTACTACTATTACCCCACACATCGATCGCTATCTAGCATGCATCTAGAGTATTAAGTTCATAAGAACAGAGTAATGCTTTAAGCAAGATGACATGATGTAGAGGGATAAACTCAAGCAATATGATATAAACCCCATCTTTTTATCCTCGATGGCAACAATACAATACGTGCCTTGCTGCCCCTGCTGTCACTGGGAAAGGACACCGCAAGATTGAACCCAAAGCCAAGCACTTCTTCCATGGCAAGAACTATAGATCTAGTAGGCCAAACCAAACCAATAATTCGAAGAGACTTGCAAGGATATTATAATCATACATAAAAGATTTCAGAAAAGAATCAAATATTGCTCATAGATAATCTTGATCATAAACCCACAATTCATCAGATCTCGACAAACACACCGCAAAAAGATTACATCGAGTAGATCTCCTCGAAGATCGAGGAGAACTTTGTATTGAGACCCAAAAAGAGAGAAGAATCCATCTAGCTAATAACTATGGATCCGAAGGTCTGTGGTAAACTACTCACAACTCATTGGTGAGGCTATGGTGTTGATGTAGAAGCACTCCGTGATGGATCCCCCCTCCGGCGGAGCTCCGGAACAGGCCCCAAGATGGGATCTCACGGGAACAGAAGGTTGCGCCGGTGGAATTAGGGTTTTCTCTGTTGCCTCGACGTTTTCAGGGTACATGGATATATATAGGAGGAAGGAGGGCATCAGGGGAGCCAGAGGGGGCCCACGAGGGGGGGGGGGTGCGCCCTGGACCCTCGTGGCCGCCTCTCTCGTTCCCTCGTATGTACTCCAAGTCTTCTCGGTAGATACGGTTCTAAAAAAACTCTCCCGAAGGTTTCATTCTGTTTGGACTCCGTTTGATATCGCTTTTCTGTGAAACACTGAAATAGGCAAAAAAACAGCAATTTGCACTGGGCCTTGGGTTAGTAGGTTAGTCCCAAAAATTATATAAAAGTGTATAATAAAGCCCATTAAACATCCAAAACAGAATATATAATAGCATGGAACAATAAAAAATTATAGATACGTTGGAGACGCATCAAGCATCTCCAAGCTTAATTAATGCTCGTCCTCGAGTAGGTAAATGATAAAAACAGAATTTTTGATGTGGAATGCTAACCAACATAATTCTCAATGTAATTTCTTTATTGTGGCATGAATGTTCAGATCCGAAAGATTCAAGACAAAAGTCTATATTGACATAAGAATAGTAATACTTCAAGCATACTAACAAAGCAATCGTGTCTTCTCAAAATAACAGGGCCAAAGAAAGTTATCCCTACAAAATCATATAGTCTGGCTATGCTCCCTTTTCATCACACAAAATATTTAAATCATGCACAACCCCGGTTTCAGCCAAGCAATTGTTTCATACTCAATTTTTTTTCAAACCTTTCAACTTTCACGCAATACATGAGCGTGAGCCATGGATATAGCACTATAGGTGGAATAGAGTGGTGGTTGTGGAGAAGACAAAAAGGAGGAAGTTAGTCTCACATCAACTAGGCGTATCAATGGGCTATGGAGATGCCCATCAATAGATATCAATGTGAGTGAGTACGGATTGCCATGCAACGGATGCACTAGAGCTATAAGTGTATGAAAGCTCATCAAAAGAAACTAAGTGGGTGTGCATCCAACTTGCTTGCTCATGAAGACCTAGGGCATTTGAGGAAGCCCATCGTTGGAATATACAAGCCAAGTTCTATAATGAAAATTTCCACTAGTATATGAAAGTGACAAAACAAGAGACTCTCTATCATGAAGATCATGGTTCTACTTTGAAGCACAAGTGTGGAAAAGGATAGTAACATTGTCTCTTCTCTCTTTTTCTCTCATTTTTTTTTCATTTTTTTCTTTGGGCCTTCTCTTTTTCTTTTTCTTTTTTATGGCCTCTTTTTTTCTTTTCTTTTTCTTTTTCGTCCGGAGTCTCATCCCGACTTGTGGGGGAATCATAGTCTGCATCATCCTTTCCTCACTGAGACAATGCTCTAATAATGATGATCATCACACTTTTATTTACTTACAACTCGAAGCTAGAACAAAATATGACTATGTGAATGATAATGATGAAGCATGTCATATGAACGGAACGGTGGAAAGTTGCATGTCAATATATCTCGAAATGGCTATGGAAATGCCATGATAGGCAAGTATGGTGGCTGTTTTGAGGAAGGTATATGGTGGGTGTATGGTACCGGAAAAAGTTGCGCGGTACAAGAGAGGCTAGCAATGGTGGAAGGGTGAGAGTGCGTATAATCCATGGACTCAACATTAGTCATAAAGAACTCATATACTTATTGCAAAAATCTACGAGTCATCAAACAATGTATTCAACGCATGCTACTAGGGGAAGGGTTGGTAGGATTTAACCATCGCGCGATCCCGACCTCCACACAAAGGATGACACTCAATAAATACCTCATGCTCTAACTTCGTCACATAGCGGTTCACCATACGTGCATGCTACGGGAATCACAAACTTTAACACAAGTATTTCTCAAATTAAAAATTACTCCACGATCATGACTCTAATATCACCATCCTCATATCTCAAAACAATCATCAAGTATCAAACTTCTCATCATATTCAATGCACTTTATGTGAAAGTTTTTACTATGCCCATCTTGGATGCCTATCATATTAGGACTAGTTTTATAACCAAAGCACATTACCATGCTGTTCTAAAAGACTCTCAAAATAATATAAGTGAAGCATGAGAGATCAACAATTTCTTCAAAATAAAACCACCACCGTGCTCCAAAAGATATAATTGAAGCACTAGAGCAAAACTATCTAGCTCAAAAGATATAAGTGAAGCACACATAGAGTATTCTAATAAATTTTAAATCATATTTATCTCTATCAAAAGGTGTCTCCAGCAAGTATGATTGTGGCAAACTAAACAACAAAGAATCAAATCATACATGACGCTCCAAGCAAAACACATATCATGTGGTGAATAAAAATATAGTTCTGAGTATAGTTACCGATAGATGAAGACGAAAGAGCGGATGCCTTCCCGGGGCAACCCCAAGCTTATGCTTTTGGTTGTCCTTGAACTTTACCTTGGGATGCCTTGGGCATCCCCAAGCTTAGACTCTTTCCACTCTTTGTTCCATAGTCCATCAAAGCCATACTCAAAACTTGAAAACTTCACAACACAAAACTTAGCCAAAAATCTCGTGAGCTCCGTTAGTATAAGAAAACAAACCACCACTCAAAGGTACTGTAATGAACCCATTCTTTGTTTATATTGGTGTTGAACCTACTGTATTCCAACTTCTCCATGATACATACCCCTCGATACTACTCATAGATTCATCAAAATAAGCAAACAACACACGAAAAATAGAATTAGTCAAAAACAGAACAGTCTGTAGTAATCTGTAACTTTCGAATACTTCTGTAACTCCAAAAAATTTAAATAAATTGGTAAACGTGAGGAATTTGTCTATTAAACATCTGCAAAAAGAATCAACTAAATAGCACTCTCCAGTAAAAAATTACAGCCAATCTCATGAGCGCTAAAGTTTCTGTTTTTTACAACATGATCATATAAACTTCACACAAGTCTTCCCAAAGGTTCTACTTGGCAGAAACACTAATTAAAACACAAAACCACATCTAAACAGAAGCTGGATGCAATATTTATTACTAAACAGAAGTAAAAGAAAAGAAAATAAAATTGGGTTGCCTCCCAACAAGCGCTATTTTCATAGCCATTAAGATAGGCTTGAGAATTCAATGATGCTCACATGAAAGATAAGAATTGAAGCACAAAGAGAGCATCATATAGCATGTGAAAATCACATCTAAGTCTAACATACTTACTATGCATAGGCATTTTATAGGAAAACAAATTAGCAAGACAAGCAAGATCTAGCATATGCAAGGAAGAAGAAAGAAACAATAGCAATCTCAACATAATGAGAGGTAATTTAGTGACATGAAAATTTCTACAACCATATTTTCCTCTCTCATAATAATTGCATGTAGGATCATAAGCAAATTCAACAATATAGCTATCACATAACATATTCTCAACATGATCCACATGCATGCGAAGCTTACACTCTTCCAAAATAGTGGGATTAACATTAACTAAAGTCATGACCTCTCCAAACCCACTTTTATCAAAATTTTCATAAGATTGAACATTCTCCAAATATGTGGGATATAAAGTAGACACTCTTACAAACTCACTTTCAGTATTATTGCAAGCATTATTATCAATCTTACATTCATCATGGGGATTAAATAAATTTTCAAGATCATAAGAAGAATCACCCCAATCATGATCATTGCAACAAGTAGTGGACATAGCAATACTGGCATCCCCAAGCTTAGGGTTTTGCATATCATTAACACAATTGACATTAATAAAATTTACAATAGTATCATTGCAATCATGTTTTTCATTAAAAGAGCTATCGTGAATCACTTCATAATTTTCTTCTTTCAACACTTCATCACAATTTTCGGACTCACGAATTTCAAGCAAAACCTCATAAAGATAATATAGGGCACACAGCTCACTAGCAATTGTTTCATCATAATTGGATCTCTTAAAAAGATTAGCAAGTGGATGAGGATCCATAATTTAGCAAGCGAAGATGCAAGCTAATAGAGGGCACATGGCAACACAAAAAGGTGAACGGAAAAAGGGCAAATAAAACGGCAAGGGTGAAGTGGGGGAGAGGAAAACGAGAGGCAAATGATGTAATGCGAGGGATAAGAGTTTGTGATGGGTACTTGGTATATGACTTTTGCGTAGATCTCCCCAGCAATGGCGACATAAATTCTTCTTGCTACTTCTCGAGCTTGCGTTTTATTCCCTCGAAGAGGAAAGGGCGATGCATCACCGTACCGTATGTATTTCCCTCAATTTTTGAGAACCAAGGTATCAATCCAGTAGGAGACCACGCGCGAGTCCCTCGCACCTGCACAAACAAATAAGAACTTCACAGCCAACGCGATAAGGGGTTGTCAATCCCTTTACGGTCACTTACGGAAGTGATATCTGATAGATAGGATTGTATAATATTTTTGGTATTTTTTGTATAAGAACAAAAAGTAAAGTAGATGGAAGATTAATATGTTGAGAATAGACCCGGGGGCCATAGGTTTCACTAGTGGCTTCTCTCATGATAGCAGAATTCTACGGTGGGTGAACAAATTACTGTCGAGCAATTGATAGAAAAGCGCATAGTTATGAGAATATCTAGGCATGATCATTATAGATAGGCATCACGTCCGTGACAAGTAGACCGAAACGATTCTGCATCTACTGCTATTACTCCACACATCGACCGCTATCCAGCATGCATCTAGAGTATTAAGTTCATAAGAACAGAGTAATGCTTTAAGAAAGATGACATGATGTAGAGGGATAAACTCAAGCAATATGCTATAAACCCCATTTTTTATCCTTGATGGCAACAATACAATACGTGTCTTGCTGCCCCTGCTCTCACTGGGAAAGGACACCGCAAGATTGAACCCAAAGCCAAGCACTTCTCCCATTGCAAGAACTATAAATCTAGTACGCCAAACCAAACAAATAATTCGAAGAGACTTGCAAGGATATTATAATCATACATTAAAGATTTCAGAAAAGAATCAAATATTGTTCATAGATAATTTTGATCATAAACCCACAATTCATCGGATCTTGACAAACACACCGCAAAAAGATTACATCGAATAGATCTCCTCGAAGACCGAGGAGAACTTTGTATTGAGATCCAAAAAGAGAGAAGAAGCCATCTAGCTAATAACTATGGACCCGAAGGTCTCTGGTAAACTACTCACAACTCATTGGTGACGCTATGGTGTTGATGTAGAAGCACTCCGTGATAGATCCCCCCTCCGGCGGAGCTCCAGAACAGGACCCAAGATGGGATCTCACGGGAACAAAAGGTTGCGGCTGTGGAATTATGGTTTTCTCTGTTGCCTCGATGTTTTCAGGGTACATGGATATATATAGGAGGAAGGAGGGGATCGTGGGAGCCAGAGGGGGCCCACGAGGGTGGGGTACGTGCCTACCCCCCTGGGCATGCCCTGGACCCTCGTGGCCACCTCTCTGATTCCCTCGCGTGTACTCCAAGTCTTCTGGGTAGATACAGTTCCAAAAATAACTCTCCCAAAGGTTTCATTCCGTTTGGACTCCGTTCGATATCCCTTTTCTGTGAAACACTGAAATAGGCAAAAAAAACAACAATTTGCACCGGGCCTTGGGTTAGTAGGTTAGTCCCAAAAATAATATAAAAGTGTATAATAAAGCCCATTAAACATCCAAAACATAATATATAATAGCATGGAACAATTAAAAATTATAGATATGTTGGAGACGTATCATTCTCCTAGATAGATCCTACGTGATCGTAGGATTTTTTTGAAATACTATGTTCCCCAACATCGAGTAGTCCTCAGATTGAGCTTGCCAGGCGTTCATAAAGTCATGAGTTGCTCCTACAGCAGGCCTTTCACCTAGCGGTGCTTCAAGGACATAATTCTTCTGTGCAGCAATGAGGATAATCCTCAAGTTATGAACCTAGTCCGTGTAGTTGCTACCATCATCTTTCAACTTAGCTTTCTCTAGAAACGCATTAAAATTCAAGGGAAGGGTAGCACTTGCCATTGATCTACAACATAGATATACAAAAACTATCAGGAGGAAGTTCATGATAAATTATGTTCAATTAATCATATTACTAAAGAAATTCCACTTAGATAGACATCCCTCAAGTTATCCAAATGATCACGTGAGCCAAATCAACTAAACCATGCCCGATCATAACCATGCCCGATCATCACGTGAGATGGAGTAGTTTTCAATGGTGAACATCTTATGTTGATCATATCTACTATATGATTCACGCTCGACATTTCAGTCTCCAGTGTTCCGAGGCCATGCCTGTACATGCTAGGCTCTTCAAGTTTAACCCGAGTATTTTGCACGTGCAAAACTGTCTTACACCCGTTGTATCTAAACGTAGAGCTTATCACACCCGATCATCACGTTGTGTCTCGGCACGATGAACTGTCGCAATGGTGCATACTCAGGGAGAACACTGATACTTGAAATTTAGTAAGGGATCATCTTGTAATGCCACCGTCATTCTAAGCAAACTAAGATGCATATAAAGATAAACATTACATGCAATCAAAATATGTGACATGATATGGCCATCATCATCTTGTGCTTTTGATCTCCATCTCCAAAGCATCGCCATGATCTCAATCGTCACCGGCTTGACACCATGATCTTCATCATAGCATGTGGTCGTCTTGCCAACTATTGCTTCTACTACTATCGCTAACTCATAGTTATAAAGCAAAGCAATTACATGGCGTTCGCAATTCATACAATAAAGAGACAACCATAAGGCTCCTGTCGGTTGCCATAATTTACAAAAGATGATCATCTCATACAATAACATATAACTCATCATGTCTTGACCATATCACATCACAACATGCCCTGCAATAACAAGTTAGAGATCCTCTACTTTGATGTTGCAAGTTTTACGTGGCTGCTACGGGCTTCTAGCAAGAACCGTTCATACCTACGCATCAAAACCATAATGATTTTTCGTCAAGTGTGCTGTTTTAACCTTCAACAAGGACCGTCCGTAGTCAAACTCGATTCAACTAAAGTTGGAGAAACAGACACCCGCCAGCCACCTGTGTGCAAAGCATGTCGGTAGAACCAGTCTCATGAACGTGGTCATGTAATGTCGGTCCGGGCCGCTTAATCCAACAATACCGCCGAATCAAAGTAAGACGTTGGTGGTAAGCATTATAACTATTATCGCCCACAACTCTTTGTGTTCTACTCGTGCATATCTGAACGAAATATGCCCTAGAGGCAATAATAAAGTTGTTATTTATATTTTCTTATACATCATGATAAATGTATTATATTCATGCTAAAATTGTATCAACCGGAAACTTGATACATGTGTGAATACATAGACGAAACAGAGTGTCCCTCGTATTCCTCTACTAGACTAGCTCGTTAGTCAAAGATGGTCATGTTTCCTAACCATAGACATGAGTTGTCATTTGATCAACGGGATCACATCATTGGGAGAATGATGTGATGGACAAGACCCATCCATTAGCTTAGCAATATGATCGTTTAGTTTTTCTGCTATTGCTTTCTTCATGACTTATACATGTTCCTATGACTATGAGATTATGCAACTCCCGAATACCGAAGGAACACCTTGTGTGCTATCAAACATCACAATGTAACTGGGTGATTATAAAGATGCTCTACAGGTGTCTCCGAAGGTGTTTATGGTGTTGTCATAGATCGAGAATAGGATTTGTCACTCCGAGTGTCAGAGAGGTATCTCTGGGCCCTCTCGGTAATACTCAACATAATAAGCCTTGCAAGCAAACGACTAATGAGTTAGTCATGAAATGATGTATTACAGAATGAGTAAAGAGACTTGCCGGTGATGAGATTGAACTAGGTATGATGATACCAATGATCGAATCTCGGGCAAGTAACATACCGACGACAAAGGGAACAACGTATGTTGTTATGCGATTTGACCGATAAAGATATTCGTAGAATATGTAGGAATCAATATGAGCATCTAGGTTCCGCTATTGGTTATTGACCGGAGATGAGTCTCGGTCATGTCTACATAGTCTTCGAACCCGTAGGGTCCGCACGCTTAACGTTCAATGACGATCGGTATTATGAGTTTACGTGTACCGAAGGTTTTTCGGAGTCCCGGATGAGATCACGGACATGACGAGGAGTATCAAAATGGTCGAGACATAAAGATTGATATATATATATATGATGACTATATTTGGACACCGAAAGTGTTCCGGAGAAGTTTCAGATAAAACCGGAGTGCGGGAGGGTTATCGGAACCCCTCTCTTGGGGGCGCACCATAGGGGCCAGACGGCCTCCCCTTGCTCCTTTATATACGGGGCAGGGGGCACCCTAGAACACACAAGTTGATTTCCAGCCGTGTGCGGTGCCCCCATCCACAGTCACACACCTCGGTCATATTATTGCAGTGCTTAGGCGAAGCCCTGCGCCGGTAACTTCATCATCACCGTCACCATGCCGTCGTGCTAACGAAACTCTCCCGCGACACTACTGGATCAGGAGTTCATGGGACGTCATCGAGCTGAACGTGTGTTGAACGCCGAGGTGCCATACGTTCGGTGCTTGGATCGGTTGGACCGCGAAGACGTTCGACTACATCAACCGCGTTACTAAACCCTTCCGCTTTCAGTCTATGAGGGTACGTGGACACACTCTCCTGCTCATTGCTATGCTTCTCCTAGATAGATCTTGCATGATCGTAGGATTTTTTTGAAATACTACGTTCCCTAACAGTGGCATCATGAGCCAGGTCTATGCATAGATGATATGAACGAGTAGAACACAATGAGTTGTGGGCGATGATAGTTATACTGCTTACCAGCATGTCATACTTTGATTCGGCGGTATTGTGAGATGAAGCGGCCCGGACCGACATTACGCGTACGCTTACACGAGACTGGTTTCACCGTTACGAGCACTCGTTGCTTAAAGGTGACCGGCGGGTGTCTGTCTCTCTCACTTTAGTTGAATCGAGTGTGACTACGCCCGGTCCTTGTGAAGGTTAAAACATCACACTTGATGAAAAATCGTTGTGTTTTTTTTATGCGTAGGTAAGAACGGTTCTTGCTAAGCCTGTAGCAGCCACGTAAAACTTGCCACAACAATGTTGAGGATGTCTAACTTGTTTTTGCAGGGCATGTTGTGATGTGATATGGTCAAGACGTGATGAGTTATACATTATTGTATGAGATGATCATGTTTTGTAATTATCGGCAACCGACAGGAGCCTTATGGTTGTCTCTTTATTGTATGAATTGCGAAGGCCATGTAATTGCTTTACTTTATCACTATGAGTTAGCGATATTAGTAGTAGAAATAGTTGGCGAGACAACCATGACACTACGATGAAGATCATGGTGTCAAGCCGGTGAAGATGGAGATCATGATGATGCTTTGGAGATGGAGATCAAAAGCACAAGATGATGATGGCCATATCATGTCACATATTTTGATTGCATGTGATGTATATCTTATTATGCTTCTTATTTTGCTTAGTACGGCGGTAGCATTATAAGATGATCCCTTACAAAATTTCAAGGTACTAGTGTTCTCCCTGATTATGCACCATTGCAAAAGTTTGTCGTGCCGAGGCACCACGTGATGATCGGGTGTGATAAGCTCTACGTTCAAATACAACGAGTGTAAGATAGTTTTGCACATGCAGAATACTCGGGTTAAATTTGACGAGCCTAGCATGTACAGACATGGCCTCGGAACCCTGGAGACCGAAAGGTCGAGCGCGAATCATATAGTAGATATGATCAACATAAGATGTTCACCATTGAAAACTACTCCATCTCACGTGATGATCGGACATGGTTTAATTGATTTGGATCACATGATCATTTAGATGACTAGAGGGATGTCTATCTAAGTGGGAGTTCTTCAGTAATATGATTAATTAAACTTTAATTTATCATGAACTTAGTCCTGATAGTTTTTGCATATCTATGTCATTGTAGATCAATGGCCCGTGCTACCGTTCCCTTGAATTTTAATGCATTCCTAGAGGAAGCTAAGTTGAAAGATGATGGTAGCAACTATACGGACTGGGTCCGTAAGTTGAGGATTATCCTCATCGCTGCACAGAAGAATTATGTCCTTGAAGCACCGCTAGGTGACAGGCCTGCTGCAGGAGCAACTCCTGACGTTATGAACGTCTAGCAAGCTCATTCTGATGACTACTCGATAGTTCAGCGTGCCATGCTTTACGGCTTAGAATCGGGACTTCGAAGACGTCTTGAACGTCATGGAGCATATGAGATGTTCTAAGAGTTGAATTTAATATTTCAAGTAAATTCCCGAATTGAGAGATATGAAGTCTCCAAAAAGTTCTATAGCTGCAAGATGGAGGAGAACATTTCTACCAATGAACGCTTACTCAGAATGTCTGGGTACTAGTGGCGGAGCTTAGTGTAGACCAACAGGGGCCATGACCCCCCTTGATTTTTGCATCGATATAAGAACCTGCTATATTTCAGGCCTAATTAGTGTTTAAAATAGTTATTAGCCCCCTTCTCTACAAATTTGTCTCTCTTTGGGTAATGGCCCCCTCTTGAATAATGCTCAAGCTCCGCTAGTGCTGGGTACTACAATCACATGACTCAACTTGGATGCAAAGTTGATGAAGATAGTGTTATTGATAGAGTTCTTCAATCACCGCCACTAAGGCTTCATGATGAACTATCATATGCAAGGGATGCAGAAGACAATTCCCGAGCTCTTCGCTTTGCTCAAAGCTGCGGAGGTAGAAATTAAAACGGAGCATCAAATGTTGATGGTTAACAAGACCACTAGTTTCAAGAAAAAAGGCAAAGGAAAGAAGGGGAACTTCAAGAAGAATAGCAAGCCAGTTGCTAATCCCGCGAAGAAACCCAAGTCTGGAGCTAAGCCTGAAACTAAGTGCTTCCACTTCAAACGGAATGGACACTGGAAGCGGAACTGCCCCAAGTATTTGGTGGATAAGAAGGATGGAAAAGTGAACAAAAGTATATTTGATATACATGTTATTGATGTGTACCTTACTAATGCTCATAGTAGCACCTGGGTATTTCATACTGGTTCAATTGCTAATATTTGTAACTCGAAACAGGGTCTACGAATTAAACGAATATTAGCTAACTACGAGGTGATGATGGGCGTGGGAAATGGTTCCAAAGTCGATTTGATCGCCGTCGGCACACTACCTGTACATCTACCTTCGGGATTAGTTATTAGACCTAAATAATTGTTATTTGGTGCCAGCGTTGAGCATGAACATTATATATGGATCTTGTTTGTTGCGAGATGGTTATTCATTTAAATCAGAGAATAATGGTTGTTCTATTTATATGAGTAATATCTTTTATGGTGATGCACCCTTGAAGAGTGGTCTATTCTTGTTGGACCTCGATCGTAGTGATACTCATATTCGTAATATTGAAGCCAAAAGATGCAAAGTTGATAATGATAGTGCAACTTATTTGTGGCACTGCCGTTTAGGTCATATTGGTGTAAAGCGCAAGAAGAAACTCCATGTTGATGGACTTTTGGAATCACTTGGTGCTTGCGAACCATGCCACACTAAAAGTACGTTCTTCGGAACAATGGAGAGAGCAACTGATTTGTTGGAAATCATACATACTGATGTGTGATGCCCCCGATTTGACCGTACACTAATCATGCACGCAAATGTGTACGACCAAGATTAGGGACTCACTGGAAGATATCACAACACAACTCTAGACACAAATTAAAATAATACAAGCGTTATATTACAAGCCAGGGGACTCGAGGGCTCGAATACACAAGAGTTAGCGGAAGCAACAATATCTAAGTACATACATAAGTTAAACAAGGTGCCATAAGATGGCTAGCACAAAAGTAGCAACAATCAAAAAGGCAAGGCCTCCTACCTGGGACCTCCTAACTACTCCTCGAAGCCGAACACCACGTAGAAACATCCTCAGGATCTTCTGGCTCCTGGACTCCATCAATCTGGTTGCATCATCCGAGAAGAGAGAGAAAAAGGGGGAAAAGGGGGAGCAAAGCAACCGTGAGTACTCATCCAAAGTACTCGCAAGCAAGGATCTACACTACATATGCAATGATATATGTGTAAAAGGGGGGTAATATCTGTGGGTTAAACTGCAGAATGCCAGAATAAGAGGGGGGTAGCTAATCCAATCGAAGACTACGCTTCTGGACACCTCCATCTTGCAGCAGTAGAAGAGGGTAGACGGAATAGTAACAAGTATAAAAGCTTCTGGCAGCCTCCGTCTTGTAGCAGTAGAAGGGAGTAGATGGTAAGTTCACCAAGTAACATCGTATAGCATAATCCTACCCGACGATCCTCCCGCACATCACCCTGTGAGAGAGCAACCACCGAGTTATCTCTGGAACTTATCTGGGTGTGTTTTATTACGTATCTAGTTCTAGTTGTCATGAGGTCAGAGTACAACTCCGGGTCATCCTTTTACCGAGGGACACGGCTAATCGAATAGATTAACTTCCCTGCAGGGGTGCACCACATAACCCAGCACGCTCGATCCCATTTGGCCGGACACAATTTCCAGGGTCATGCCTGGCCTCGAAGGATCAACACGTCACAGCCCTACCTAAGCACATTAGAGAGGTCAGCATGCCGGTCTAAGTCCTAGGCGCGCAGGGGATCGGGCCCATTGCCCAACGCACACCTGCACGTTGCGTACGCGGCCGGTGACCAGACCTAGCAACCTCCATTACTAAGGAAGTTACGTTACGCGGTCCAACCCGGCACGCGCCGCTCAGTCGTCGACGTCAAAAAGGCTTCGGCTGATACCACGGCGACGAGTGCCCATAACTATTCCCACATAGCTGGTTAGTGCGTATAGGCCAATGGATAGACTCGGATCAAATACCAATATCTCATTAACGTGTTATTATGAGATAACCGCGGACATCGACCAGGGCCAGGCCCACCTGTCTCCTAGGTGGCCGCAACCCGCCCTGTCGCTCCGCCACAAAGTAACCATCAAGGGGCTGTCGGGAACCTAGGCCCACCACTACCTGTGTGGAACCACCTGCCCCTTCAGCCCCCATATCCGAATCATCATCATGAGTATGTAATAATATAGTATATACCCGTGATCACCTCCCGAAGTGATCACAACCCGATAATATAGCATGGCGGACGGACAAGAATGTAGGGCCAGTGATGGAATACTAGCATCCTATACTAAGCATTAGGATAGTAGGTATATCGACAGTTGTGGCAACAATGCCATGCTATGCAACAGAATAGGAGCTATCAAATCAACAACAGTAGCAATTCTAATGAAAGAATAAGAGAGAAGAGAATGGGCGATATCTGCTTGGCAAGGGGGGGGGCTTGCCTGGTTGCTCTGGCAAGAAAGAGGGGTCGCCAACACCATAGGCGATCGAGGCAGTAGCGACGTCCGTCTCGTAGTCTACCGGAGAGAAGAGGGGGAAGAAACAATGAATACAGAGCAAACAAAGCATCACAAAATAAAACAAGGCAATACGCGGTGCTAGGGGTGATCTAACGCAGGGATAAGTGATACTGGCAAGGGGGAAAACATCCGGCAAAGTATTCCCGGTGTTCAGCGTTTTCGGACAGATGAACAGGAGGGGGAAAGTTGCGTGTTCGCTATGCTAGGGATGTGTGGCGGACAAACAGGCCGTGTATCCGGATTCGTCTCGACGTTCTGAGCAACTTTCATGTACAAAGTTTTTCCATCCGAGGTACGGTTTATTTTATATTAATTTTAAAAGATTTAGTCATTTTCAGAATTTAATTAATTATTTTAAATTAACATTATCCAGAATAGTGCATGCTGACACCATCATGACGTCAGCATGATGTCAGCAGTCAACAGGGGGTTGACTAGGTCAAACTAACGTGTGGGACCCACCTGACATACTCTGTTTAGATTTATTAGGATTTAGCTAATCTAATTACTGTTTAATTAAACTAACTAGTTAATTTGATTAATTAAACATGATTAATTAACTTACTTAATTCACTATTCAATTAATAAATTATTAATTTTATTTTATTTTATTTCCATTTTCTTTTCCTTTTTTAAACGTTCTGGGCGGGGCCCCGGCTGTCATTGGGCCTAGGGCCCTTAGCGGTTTTGGGCACCCGGGTTAACGGGCGCGCCCGCACCCGAGCGGACCCTCGCCCGCAGGGAGGTGGGACGAGGCTGCATGCGACGACGGTCATAGTGGGGCGGTGGCGCGACGGTGCGCGCGTGGCCGGTGAGCGAGGCCAAATGGGCGCGGCCAGCACGGGCGGCGAGGCACCGGCGGCTAGCGAGGCGGCCAGTGCGGGAGGAGTGGCGTCGAGCATGCTGGGGAGGAGCGACCACAGGCATCCGGAACCTGGCCGGAGCGCAGCTCGCGGGGCAGTGGCGCGGCTGCAGCGCAGCAGTAGATCACGGCGGAGGCGGCGGGTGCGCACGCAGCGAGCAGGAGGCGAGAGGGGCGCATCGCGGCAGCACCAACAGGTGCGAGCGGGAGGAGCGGTGGGCGCAGCCGGTGGAAGTGCCACAACAAGTGCGGTTGGCTACGTAGGAGCAGCAGGGGAGAGAGGGGCGGGCTTGACCCGAGGCAGTAGTGGGGGGGGTCGGCGCATGTATGGGGCGGCGTGCGTGTGCGTGCTGTGGACGGCGCCGACGACAGAGGGGAAGGAAGGGAGGCGGAGGCCGAGGGCCTCATCGGCGGGACGTAGGGCACGGGGCAGTGGTGCTTGAGGTGGGGACGGGGACGACGCATCGCAGGGGATGTAGTCCGGCGAGGTGGTGGTGCCCCGGTGACGGCGGGGTCCAGCGGCGTCGGAGGCGGTTATGGTGAGTGTCGGCGACGGGAGTGGGGCGTTGTGTGAGGAGCGAGGGGAGTGGGGGTTTCACCCCGATCCAGATTGGATCGGGAGGGGGTAGTGGATCGACTCGGGGAGGGGGTTAGGGTTTCGTTGGGTTGGGGCATTGGCTTATAGCTAGAGCGAATGGGCCAGCCTAGTGGGTCGAACGGCCAAGGGGGAGTGGGGGTTCCTTTTTATCTTTTGTTATTTTCTTTTCTTTTCTTTATTTTTTGTTTCTACTTATTTTATTTTCTAGTGTATTCAATTTTACAGAATATAAGTCATCCCCTAATTTAATGTTACAATTTAGTTCAGTACCCCAAAAAGTTTGGTGTTATCATAATACTTTATACAATTTTATTTTTTTAAAGGTATTTGAATATTTGTTCCTGCCACTATTTTATTTGTTTAGTGCATTTAAATACTTTATAAAAAGTGTGGTTTCTCTGCCATTATTACTTTAGATTTATCTTTCACATTGAGAACATTTTTGTTTTGACATTTGAAAACTTTTAATGTTTGACTTTATTCTAAATTTGAATTTTGAATTGGTTTTGAATCAACACGAGATTAACAACAGTAATTGTGGTGACGTGGCATCATTAGCAGAGGTTTACTGTTGCTTGATTACTCGGGCGTCACAATTCTCCTCCACTACAATAAATCTCGTCCTGAGATTTAAGCGGTGGAGTAAGGGTGAAGTGCTCGTAGCGAAAATCTAACGAGTCTTCTCAGTCTTGGCTTCCCTTTCGAAGAGGTTGATCACTTCCCTTGATGTCTTCATTTCTCTGCTTCAAGTTATCGTGATCAAGTCTTCATCCTTTCTTCAGGATCTCCATCGTCCTACGAACGCGATAAGGGGGAAAAGTTTGGAAGAACGTTTCACCACAAGGCTGGGCATCTGACGGTGAACTAATTGGGAAATACACGAAGTACCCTATGAGTACTATTGTAGTGAACTCCTTGAGAGCAATACGCGATGGTACAAAAGTTTCAAATGGGTAGGCATTCGTTCGATGCCTAAAAAGAAGCTTAAACGGGGGCTTGAGCAATGAGAACAATTAATGTGTTTGATACCAGGATGAAACATGGTATACCATTTATCTCGTGAATTACTTACAAGCCAAGTGTAAAGGATACTTTAGAATCAAGGTTGTATAGAAGAGTCAGGTTTCGATCACGTGAACCTGTGGGTTATGGGCCCACCATGTGGGTTGAAAGTAAGAAGTGTGGTGACATCTTGCATAGTCATGATACCTCAGACTCAGGATGTTCGAGAAGAAAAGGTGCAACATGAATCGACAAAATGACATGGCAAGATTCTCGGGAAATGAACTATGGGAGCGGGCTCCCAAAACAATAGTTCATCATTAAACCAAGGAGAGGATGAGGAGGTGGTTGATGGGCTCAGCGACAATTCATCGAGAATTCCAAACGATTGGATTTCCACAATAATGTGAACAAGAAGATGACACTTGTCAATTCAAATGATATAATGTTGTATGCTCAAGGAAAACATACACCATTAATCATTAGTTGAAGGGTGTGCAAGAAATATGACCTTAGGCAACAAGATCAATGTTAGAGTGAGGATTCAATAACCACCAGTCTAAGAACGAACTGTCGATCGTTTACTTCATAGCAATAGGGTTGCTAGAAGTACAGAACTCAAGCAGCATCGTTAGCATATTGGTACCCCAGTTAAAAACAATACGGGGACCAAGGAAGAATGGTGATGGTGAGAAGTATAATCATACCGAGAATTTCTAATAGGTGGAGCAATCCCCACAACATTCTCAACATAAAAGACAGTAATACTTTAGGGCAGAACACAACACTAGCTGGAGAGCAAGTTGTATTCATAATGTGGACAAGTTCACGATGAAAGGAAGTCAAGGGTGTTGTCGATGATAAAAAAATCATCGAGGGCAAGTGATACAGGGTGGAACCCTAATCAGCAGATCTTTCACGTTTTGGAGGGTGGCACACGGTGAGCACGGAGAAAACAAGGAGAAAGGCGGGGAAAACACAAGAGGAGACACTCAAATCAACACGAGAGCAATCACACAAGCGCTAGATCCACGATACAAAGTGCGATACATTATCCATAGTCAACGATGGTGATACAAGGATAGTCTTCTCCGTGAGGAGGTCTTGGAATCCCGTAGGATCTTCCCGTTAGGGGTCTTGAATCCAGAGGTGGATCTTCTCCGTAGAGGCGCACCGTCTCGTGGGAGAAATCCACACAAGTCTGAGAAATGAGCTAAACCACAGCTGAGTCTAACGGAGGGGAGTCAACGGTATTTATATTACATGGGTAGGCGCCGTCGGGGCGGACGTCCGTGGGTTACCGGACGTCCGGTGGTTCCGGAGGGACCGGACGTCCGGTAATCCTCGGATTTCCGCTAATTAGCTTCTGTCGCCGTTGTCACGGACGTCCGGTGGCCTCCGGTCGTCCGGTCATCTGGGGGAGGCCGGACGTCCGGTGTCTTCCGGTCGTCCGGTGCCTGGGAGTCGCCGGTCGTCCGGTGCAGGCCGGACGTCCGGTGCCTGTAGTATCTCCAGCCTTCCTTCATCTTGTCTCGTGCACTTGTCGGGCCTGTCCTCTTGAGCATCGTGTAGAGCTGTCCCGCGGCCTTCGTCCAAGCACCTGAGTATGCATAGAGTCTCTGATGAAGGTAGAAGCCGTGTCTCAAGTGAATCCGAAAGATGTAAAGAGAGGAGCGAGGTCACCTCGGTCTCGAAAGCTCTTGCACGGGCTCTAGTCATGGGTCCTTTGGGCACTTGGTGAGGCGATGAGGGGTCCATGGTGATGACCCTAGGATACACCGTATCATCTCCCCTCCCTTGGGAAAGATCCGACCTCGGATCGAAATCTTCATCACCATGGAAAGGAGATAGATCCTTGAAGGGTCCGTCGGCGCGAGGTAGATGTTTGGACTTGCGCTCTTGTTCGAAACGGTTCTTGCGAAGATGTAGCCAACTAAGATCTCCCGGGTGAAACACCATTGTTGCCTTGTTGACGTTGAGCTTGGTGGTGAGGCGATGTACTTGTCGCTCGATTGTTGACCTTGTTTGTTTGTGCACCTTCTTGAGTATTTCACTACAAAAGAGAGTGGCAACATGTGAAGCATAGTTGATCTTGTTACCATGAATGAAATGAGCCATTTTATAGAATGTATCTACCACGACAAGCACGGAATCTTTTCCATTTTTTGTCCTAGGCAAGCCAAGTATGAAATTCATGCTTATGTCTTCCCATGGATGATATGGAGTAGGAAGAGGCATGTCAAGACCATGAGATTGAGCTTTGGACTTAGCTTTGCGGCATGTCGAACATCGGTTGATGAGGCGTGAGACGTCACGAAGCATCTTGGGCCAAAAATAGTTCTTAGAGAGGGTAGCAAACGCCGTGTCGCTTCCAAAGTGTCCCATGAGTCCTTCTCCATGAGATTCCTGCAAAAGGAACAAACGAAGCGAAGACTCGGGAATGCAAAGTTTGTTAGCTCTCATAAGATATCCATCCTTGACGTAGTAATGTTCCCAAGAAGTGTGAGTCAAGCACGTAGCATAGGGATTTGCAAAGAGAGTATCATGCTCATATAAATCTTTTAGGTGCTCAAAGCCTATCACATGCAACTCAAATTGTGTAACAAGTAAGCATTTGCGTAACAAGCATGCATTTGCGTGAAAACTTCCATGTTTCGTAGGCAATAGAATAACCGGAGCGGCACAAGTGCTAAAGCTGTCACGTACATGACTTTTGTCGATGAGTTTGGGCACTTGCCGTTGTATCTCGTGGTTGACACGGTAGAGAGCCTTGTTGGGAAAAGGTGCACCGGGTACGAGTTCGATGCGGTGTTCTATCCCGCGAAGTGGAGGTAGAACCGGTGGTAGCTCATCGGTAAAGACGTCCGAGAATTCCTGCAATAATGGAGACAACACAAAAGGTGGAGGTTGTGAAGTGTTAGTAGATTTGTCTTCCCCTATGCATAAGAGCACAAGGTGAACGACGTTCGTTGGGTTCTCACACACTTCTCTCATCTCACTTTTGGTGGCAAATAGCACTAGTTTCTTCGTGTAGATCATCGTGGAGTCGCTCATATTTGGCTTGTGGCTCTCGCTCTCTTTTTGGTGGCTCGCTCTCTCACCATTCTCTCCACGATGGGTTGTAGGTAAAAGCTTGTCGGCGGCAACTTGACTTGGAGTCATTGGTCGTAGCACGAATTCCTTGCCCTTTATCTTGAAGTGATAGTGATTTGTCCGTCCATTGTGTGTGACTCCACGATCATATTGCCATGGGCGTCCAAGAATAAGGTGGCACACGGACATGGGTATCACATCACATTCAAGAGTGTCCTCGTAGGCGCCGATCTTGAAAGAGACTTGAACGGTGTGCTCGACTCGAAGAATTCCGGCGTCGTTGAGCCACTGGACCTTGTAGGGGTGCGGATACTTCGTCTTGACCAAATGAAGCTTGTCGCATAGCTCTTCACTTGCCAAGTTGTGGCAACTTCCGCCATCGATGATAACCTTGACGGAGCGTCCATTGATGCCGGCCTTTGTATGGAAAATGTGACATCGTTGGTCGTCATCTTGTTGGTGTTTGAGTGTCAAGACTTTGGAGACAACAAGGTTGGGGCTTGAGTCATTGTCGCAAAACACTTGACGATCTTCTTCTTCGTTGATACGCCGGTGGATGGCCAAGCGCTTGATGGCGTCCACTTCGTCGTCACTCATCGAGTCATATGTGCCGTCGTCGTGGAAGATCATTGTTCTCTTGTTGGTGCACTCGAAGGATTTGTGACCACGGCCACCACATGTGAAACATTTGATGGAGCTTGTCTTGGGGTTCTCTTCGTTTGGAGTTGTAGATGATGTAGCTCTTGGCTTGAAGTTGTTGGTAGAATGTGGATGACTCGATGTAGTCTCATTCTTGTAGCTTGGCTTGTCGCCTAAGTTTGTAGATGGCTTGGTAGAGGTAGGAGGAGTAACCGAAGTCGTTGAAGCTTGGTCGTAGGAGCCGAAGTTCTTGGAGTTGAACTTGGAGTACTTGTAGTCCTCTTGAACTTGTCGCTCCGCTTTGGCTGCTTGGTGTACTAGCTCGAGGAGATTGTTGTATGGTTGGAAGTCCGCAATCTTCTTGATGGGATAGTTGAGTCCATTCAAGAATCTCGCCATAGTTTGCTCTTCATCTTCCGTGATGTTGGCTCGTATCATGGCAATCTCCATCTCCTTGTAGTACTCTTCAACGGACTTGGTTCCTTGCTTGAGGAGTTGTAGCTTCTTGAACAAGTCACGATTGTAGTGTGTAGGCACGAAGCATGCTCTCATCACTTCCTTCATTTGAGCCCAAGTGGTGATAGGAGGTTCGCCTTTTGCTTCTCTTCTCTCCATGATTTGCTCCCACCAAATGAGAACATAGTCTTGGAACTCAAGTGATGCCATTGCGATCTTCTTCTCTTCATCGAAGTTGTGAAGGCGAAAGATCTTGTCAACCTTCAATGCCCATGAGAGATAGTCTTCGGGATCAATGCTTCCGGAAAACTTTGGCATGGTGAACTTGAGCTTGCCATAGCGATGCTCATCGTTGTTTCCTTGCCTATTGGGAGGGCGATCGCGATTTTGGCGGTTTGCCATATCTTGTTGCTCTTGGTGATGTAGATGTTCTTGTTGGAGTTGATGTTCTTGTTGGTATTGTTGCTCATGCCGTGCTTGAGGAGAAGCTTCTTCTTGCATTCTTGCTTGATGTCGTCCATGTTGCACCTCATCACGAAGGAGATCCTCTTGTTGACGAGTGTGTCGGTTGCGGGCGGCCACATTGCGAAGTGTATCTTGTAATGTTCGTTGCGCCTCCATAGCTTGAACTTCTCGACGTTGTTGTGCTTGGCGGTTAGCCTCGGCATCTTGTTCTTCTTGATATTGGCGAGCTCGCTCTTGTTGTTGTTGTTGTCGTAGTCGTTGCCGTTCTTGTGCTTGCTCAAGTGTAGCTTGGTTTTGACGACGTCGGCTTTCTTGCTCGGCGAATAGCTCTTGAGAACTCTTGTCATGTAGAGGATGCCGATGGTCATGTTGAGCTTGACGTGCGGCTTGACGAAGAGTGTTTGACGTAGGTGTACTTGAGTCTTGCGTTGAGTCGGTGTGTCGACTTGAGCGGCTCCGTCTTTGAGAAGATGTTGAGGAAGAACGTCGGTTGATGATCAATGTGCGGAGCTCATTGTATTGAGTAGACATGTTGGTGTTGATGAGGTCGATTTGCTCCTTGGTACTTTGTTGGAATTGGCGCGCGTCCTTGGCGACTTGACCAATGTACTCTCGCATAGCTTCACTCTCTTGATGTAGAGCTCGTTGGACACCGAATAGATGTAGTTTGGTGACGTAGTTGTTCGCTTCTTGAGGATCGTCGAAGATCGGGTTGGTAGATGAACTTGGCCTATCCATTATCACAAGTGAGTATGTGAGTGGAGAAAGGAGAAGACAATATCAATGTACCTTAACCGAGGTTGAAAATGGATCAATGATCACGCGACAATGTAACCCGGAAATAGTACTATTGGTATTACTTCGTGTCGATTCTCACACCTACACAAGTAAAGCTTTGAGAGGAGCTCGGTTAGGATGTGGCACAAATTCAATGCAATCGTCAAAGTGACTCAAAGATGTTGAAAATGGTTCACAAATTTGCTCATGCAACAAGTAGATCACTAGCAAAGGTAGCACACGGAACACACGCACGGATAGATAAATGTGGCTGTGCAACCAAGGATGAGCGAAAATGTGGAAAACCACGGAAAATGCTCGTGTTGCACAACGCTAGAGAGACGCTAACCGATTGCTTAATAGGCGGATACGCACTTGTGCACGACCTATAAGAGGCAAAACGTAACGACTATCTATCACAAGTATGCTATTAGTGTATGATGTGCCGATGCTTGAGCACAAGATGATGTTGCTATGTATGATCTCTTTGGATGCAAGGCGTATGATGCTATTGGTTCTTTGCTTGGATTGGCTCTTTTGCTTAAAAGCTTTTGAGCTCTTTCTTTGGGCACATATGTATGCTTCTCGGATCAAGGTAGCTATTGTGTATGCGGAGCACTCTTGTGGCACACGGAGATATGCAAGATACCAAGATGATGTGATGTTACTCACAATGATGTAGTATGCACTATCTATGACTATCACTAATGTGCACAAGTGTCGTGGCCCGGCAATACTCAAATGGCTAGTCTCAATGGGAAAGCTACGCAAAGATGGTTCATAGGGTGACAATGCAATTGCAAGGTAGAATGAGCGAAGTGTCGTCGATGTTACCGTCCTTGCCGAAGTTGAGCGGTGGTGTTGTCGAAGTCTTGCCGTCCCAAGGTAGCCTAAACATCCAAGGAAACGGTGAAACCACAACTCAAGTATCCAAGGCAAAGGGAGACACACTTTTCAAACTCAGAGCGGGAAAGCGATGGTGGTTGCGGAAGGTATATGGCAGTTGCGGAAGGTGGATGGTATTTGCGGAAGGTGGGTGGTAGCGGAAGGTGTAACGGAACTGAACAAGTTCAGCTTCGTCAGGGTCTGTCGGACGTCCGGCAGTTACCGGAAATCCGGTAAAACGTTCTGTAAGCGGGGTGCCGGTCGTCCGGTGTTTAGCGGACGTCCGGTGTCTCGAGAGGTGCCGGACGTCCGGTAAACGTCGGTCGTCCGGTAGGTTTTGGACTGGGGTTGGTAGGATGCGTGGAGAAATTTGTGAAACGTGGTCGGATTTGTGGGTGAAAGATGGTGAGATGGTGGGAAATGCTAGATCGACACGTGGCACAGCAAATCCATGGAACAAAGTCAACAAAATCTTGCCAAATCAACAGATCACAAAAAATTTTTGGGGCTCTTTTTGTGGGGATTTTTTTTTTGAAATTGGGAAGAACACGACAAAAACAAGCTAGAAAACGGGGTGTGGGGCTCCAAAATCGTGAGAAACCGTGGCTCTTGATACCATATGATACAGGGTGGAACCCTAATCAGCAGATCTTTCACGTTTTGGAGGGTGGCACACGGTGAGCACGGAGAAAACAAGGAGAAAGGCGGGGAAAACACAAGAGGAGACACTCAAATCAACACGAGAGCAATCACACAAGCGCTAGATCCACGATACAAAGTGCGATACATGATCCATAGTCAACGATGGTGATACAAGGATAGTCTTCTCCGTGAGGAGGTCTTGGAATCCCATAGGATCTTCCCGTTAGGGGTCTTGAATCCAGAGGTGGATCTTCTCCGTAGAGGCGCACCGTCTCGTGGGAGAAATCCACACAAGTCTGAGAAATGAGCTAAACCACAGCTGAGTCTAACGGAGGGGAGTCAACGGTATTTATATTACATGGGTAGGCGCCGTCGGGGCGGACGTCCGTGGGTTACCGGACGTCCGGTGGTTCCGGTGGGACCGGACGTCCGGTAATCCTCGGATTTCCGCTAATTAGCTTCTGTCGCCGTTGTCACGGACGTCCGGTGGCCTCCGGTCGTCCGGTCATCTGGGGGAGGCCGGACGTCCGGTGTCTTCCGGTCGTCCAGTGCCTGGGAGTCGCCGGTCGTCCGGTGCAGGCCGGACGTTCGGTGCCTGTAGTATCTCCAGCCTTCCTTCATCTTGTCTCGTGCACTTGTCGGGCCTGTCCTCTTGAGCATCGTGTAGAGCTGTCCCGCGGCCTTCGTCCAAGCACCTGAGTATGCATAGAGTCTCTGATGAAGGTAGAAGCCGTGTCTCAAGTGAATCCGAAAGATGTAAAGAGAGGAGCGAGGTCACCTCGGTCTCGAAAGCTCTTGCACGGGCTCTAGTCATGGGTCCTTTGGGCACTTGGTGAGGCGATGAGGGGTCCATGGTGATGACCCTAGGATACACCGTATCAGCAAGGAAGGTATTTCTCATCATGAACACAGATGACATCTCGGAAGAAGTCAAAGTGTTGAAGGTGATGTGACACATTTGCCGGGAGGTTTCAAGAGGATGCAATCAAACAACAATGGCAACAAGCAAGGGAATGACGAAGTGGCAAGTTATAGGATCAATATATAAGATGCAAGCTTGGAACCAAAGTTGCCTTTCAAGACAAGCAACATGATGTTGAAAGCTCGACGTAAGTCGTGCTCACACACTGAAGAATTCGTGCACTAGAGAAGGACGAGGTAGCACAGTCAAATATAGCAAGACCAGGATGCAGCCAATAGTCTAGGAATGACCATATTGAGTTCAGAATTTCCAAGTAAAAATACTAGGGGTATTTGATTTGTAGTGCGGAATAATTTCACTAGTCGGTGTCCTCGGTTGATATCGGTGTACAAAAGAGGGGTACACATTTTGTACCCCTATGACTGTGCACGGACAGTCTGAGCCACGAGCACCACCACACCAAGCTCGGCAAAGAAGGTGAGCCAGGGTAAGACCGAAGCTCGATCGAACTGAAGCCCAAAGCCAAGACCACAAACAGCAAAGGGATGAAGCGGGATCCCCCGGCAAGGTCCTTGCCGGGAGCCGGTTTTAGCAACCCCGACAAGATCCTTGCCGGGGTCGGCTTTAGCATCCCCGGCAAGACCCTCACCACGGCAACTCGCCCCATGCCTACGGAACGGATCACCCTTGAGTTCACTGCCCCCATGGGGCAAGGATTCAGGAGGCATCCCCGTAGTGGCATGCAGATCTTTGTGAAGACATTCAAGATCAGATACATGCTAAGAAGACAACGACCCTTGGCGGGATCCCAGCCAAGGAAGACCATAAGACCTCCGGCAAGCATCTTGCCGGGGATGACTACAGGCACCGCGACAAGACCCTTGCTGAGGCCCCGGCAAGGCCCTTGCCGAAGACACCCGTAGGGCCACCATCAGGCCCGCGCCAGCAAAGCTTCCACCGCCCCATGCAGCTGCCGACCCAACTAGCTGGACAGGCACCTGCGTGGCGACATGCAAATCTTCGTGGAGACCCACCATTGCGCCACCTCAGTTGCCTGCCTGCCTACATGGCATCTCAGGCATCGCTGGATAGGGCGCGTGTCGACACAAGAAGGAGCGGCGACGGACAAGATGGATGTCTCCCCCGTCCCCGATAAAGCAAGGACACCTAAGCTAGGCGTATTAAATGCACCTTGTCATGTAATACGAGGGATAACCTCGCATCACTATACCCTTTCCACCTCCTGTGTGCCACTGTGGCGACCCCTTTTCCCTATAAAAGGAGGCCCAAGGCGACTAGGAGGAGGATTTGGCTTTTTGGAGCTCCTCATGCCCCGTAGCTAGCTGAAGAACACAAACATATAATCCACCAAAGCAGGAGTAGGGTTTTACGCATCCCCGCGGCCTGAACCTGGGTAAAGGGACCGTGTGCTATCTGTTTGATCCGCTCTTCTCTCAACCCCGCGCCCCGCAACCGTAGTATGGATTCTTGTGATCCCATAGGTGTCGTTCCCAATACACCGACATCTTTGGCGCGCCAGGTAGGGGGCGCAGTTGTGAGAATCGGCTCCAGCAGTTAGCCCAACACTCTTTCGTCTTCGTGGCCCTTTGAGAAGGAAGGAGGCCGGAAGATCAACACTCGAGCGGCTTCAAATAGAAGCTAAGTTACATTGAACCCTGGATATTTCCATTCTATTATTTAAAGTTATTATCCTCGGAGCTGTCGTTCTTTGTGCAAAAAGAAACCTGCACGCAAATGGGGCCCTTCCCGATCGACAACGCCTTTGCTCTGTTTCGAGTCCGCTCAACAGTTCAAACGGCTGCGTTGGAAATGGTAGGGTAGCCTTCCGCAATTGGCAAGGCTCTCGACTCTGACTCGAGTCAAACTCGACAGTTCGAGCGGCCGCGTCAAGGGCGGCAAGGTGGCTCACCCGGCAGCACGCTCGCCCGGCAGGCCAATGGGGACCCGTCCCCAAGACGCCGCCTTGGGTTTTTCCACGCCGGCAAGCCTACCCAGCTAGCGTAGGGTGGACATACAAAGAGGCGACAAACGGGGAAATAACATGCATAATTCCAAAGATATTTCAAAGTTATATTACATCATTGCTGTGGTTCTAACTAAAGATAAAATTTGTCTTGGTCATCAACCCGCAGCGGCGAAGCAGACCGGGATGCCTAATCCCGGCGCTGGCCTTCCACCCTCTTGATTTCGTCGATGCAGCTGATGACGGGCTTGATGCGCTCCATGAGCACCGTGAGGTCAGTACCCTCCGACAAGCTATCCATCGCGGCTTCGAAGTCAAGGGCGGGATTCCAGAACGCCATCTTGGTGAGGACCTTGGTCATGACCCCCCGGCAAAGTCGCCGGGCCTCCCCGGCGAGCGTGGCCGTTCTGTTGGAGTGAAGATCAGCCAAGGCGCCGAGGACGCCCTCGAAGAACAGGGTCAGCTTGGCGTTGACGGTCCCGCTCCACTCAGGGGCATACCTCACGTTTGGCATCCCCATGAGGGCCAGCTGAGAGGTGACCCTGCCGGCGACGTCCTCCAGCCGGCTGATCCATCTGTTCTCGCCCGCCACATATTCCTGGTGGGAGGCGGCCTCGTCCGCCCGCAGCTGCTTCCCCTCCTCCAGGCTCCTGGTCAAGGTCTCCTCCCGAGCTGAGCTCTCCGACAACATCTTCTCGAGATTCTCCAGCCTCAGCTTGAGATCTCTGATGGAGTTTTGTGCCTCGGAGAGCTCTCAAGCCCTGCTGATGACCGCTCCCTGCGCCTCCGTCAAGGCGCAATTGAGCATGTTCTTCTCGTCGGACAGCTTGAGGGCCTGCTCCTTCAGCTCATCTCGCTCTACCTACAGCTCCTTCACCTTGCCGGCATGGACCAGAGCCTGGGCATCGAGTGCCTCTTTGTGCCTCTGCCCCAGCTCGCGCGTCCGCCGATCGACAAGGACCACGAGCTCCTCATCCTTGCCGTGGAGCATTGCGGCAAGCTTCGCCTCACGCGCGGAGAGGTCTTCCTCCTGGGAATCCAAGGCGGCTTGATGCTGGTTCCGGGCGGCCTCGGCCGTGGCAGCCAAGCTCGCTGCCTCTTCCTGGGCCTTCTCGACGTCAGACATCTTCATGATGAGCTCTGCATCGCGCTTGGCCAATTCTTCCTGGAAGGCCCTCTGCTCCTCGCGGGACTGGTGAAACCAGGTTTGCGCCTCAGCAACGCGCGCCTGGAAGTCCACCTCTGCCTCGTCCACCGTTGCCATCCTGGACTTAACCTTGTCCAGACGGGCACGATAGAGCGCTTGGAGCTTCCGGAAATTGGCCCCCATGGCACGGAAGAGCTGCTCTTCTGGAGAACCATCGCCGCCGGCGCCCGGTTCATCGACCACCTCGAGCCCGGTGGCCGCGAGCACCTCAGCGTCGAAGACTTCCTCTCCGGCGAGCGCTCGAGAACTTGAAGCCCCTGCAAGACAAACGAAGAGATCGTCGCCCACCTTCAGATACCTGCCGGGGCCCGAGGTTGTGGAGGAAGAAGGCTAATCATCAACCGCCTCTTCCTCGGCTGTGGCCTTGCCGGCCTCCCCGGCAGGCCCACCGCCGGCGCCCTCGGCAGCACCCTTGGCGGTCTCGTCGGCGGCGGCCTCGCCAGCATCCTTGGCGGCCTCCTCGGCGGCAATCCTGTCAGCCTCCGCCGCGGCCTCCTCTGCAACATCCCCGATGATGGTGTCCACGTCCTCCATATCTGTTGAAGGAGGGCCTGGGCAGTAACGGGGATGATGAAGCCAGGAAAAAGAATAAGGGAAAAGCAGAGACAGAAGACAGGCGACTCACCAGTGCCAGGCTGTGAAGCAGAAGCCCCCTGCCGGCGTTTGGCGCCGTGGCAGAGCCACCAGCGCCCAAGTTCCCCTCTTCCTCCATGCGTGTGGGCTCCATGCTTGGTGCCCTTGCCGGGGAGGCCCCTCGCGGCGGCGTAGTCGATGGGGGTGGTGTGTTGGGGGTAGCCCCATGCGGCTCCTCCTGCTGCCGCTCCCGTCCTACAAAACCGACAAGGTCAGCACCATAGCATCAAACACCTACTGCATGTCGACTAAGAAGAGGGTGATGAACTTACGCTGGGGGCTGTGCCGGGGGCTGCTGTCCGGGCTGCTCAACACCACCAGTGGTGTCTCTGAAGCCCCAGCCGAGGGTTGGCTGCTCGCCGAGGCCTTCGCCCTCTTTATCCTCTGGGCCAACGTCTTTGCATCCCTGAAGAAGAAAAAGAGATCAAGATGGGTGACTTGGTTTAGGAGAATGGAAATGGCAGTAGGGAACGGTGCACTTACTCATCGTCCATCTCCTCCTCCTCCACCTCTTTCCTTTTTCTCTTCGGGCTGAGAGGCCCAAGATCAAAAGGGAACTCTGCGTCGGCATCCGAGTCAACGTCTGCTGGGGGAGGCGAAGAAGGCGGAGTTGGTGCGCGCCCAGTTGGAGAAGGAGCTGTTGCCTTCTTCTTCTCAGCGGCCTTCGTCATCCTCCTCGCTGCCGTGGCCCTCGTGTGGCGCCCGGACCCCTCCAGGGTCAATTGAGGCTGCGTGGCCCTGCCAGGCCGGACTGGCTCACCGAAACTAGCCCGCCGCAGGACTCGCCCTCTTCCCCTGGCTGGCGTCGAGCCCGCCGCCACGTCCTCCTCCGACGACGACTCGTCGGCCGCGTCTTCGACCAGCGGAGCTCCGGTGCCGGCGCTGCTAGCCTCTCCGGCGGCCGCCGCCCACTGGGCGAGCTCCTCCTCTTCCGCAGCCGTTGCATCCTTGTCCTCCATACCCCCGGCGCTGCCGGCCTCCATGGCAAGCTGCGCCTCCCTCGCCCTACTGTCGATGTAGTCCAGCTCTACCTGGGTAGTGTCCATGACAAGCCACCGCTCGGCTTCAGGTTTGACATACACCTCAACCAGAGAGTCGAAGAATTGCTGCACGTCCGCGTCCGCCGGCTCCTGCCAGCTCGGGACAGGGCCGTGCGCGTTGCACTCCGGCATCATGGCGATGATCTCGGACTGACGCGAATTGTTGCACAACGGGACCACCCCCGTTGGCAACTTGAAAAACTACCCCTTGATGGCCTTGCCGGTCTTTACGGCAGCCCTCGTGGCCTTGCCGGTCCGTTCGACCTCGCTGTCACGACCCACATCAAGCTGGAAGAGCCGCTGGCAGAAATGGTCATGCCCCATCGCCGTGAAGTTGTGGTCGAGGCCAGGGCGGAGCTGCATAACATCAGTCGGATTCCTAAAGAGCCATGCTGGGCTCCCCTTGTTGTGCAACGGGGCGATCCGATGGCCAATGAAGTCCGCCCCGATCATCTCAAGGGTAAGTCCGGCCTGGGTGAGCCGGGGAATCCTGGTGGTGGCGACGGTGAGCCTCCCGTCGGCGGCGTCAACGTCGCTCCAATCGCTGCCACGGACCGGCGGCACTCGGCGGACCCTGCAGAATCTACGTGGTTCTTCTTCTTCAATCCAGCACCACCGGCCGCGCCATTCATCCCACCTCTCCTTCACGGCACCGTCCGGGTACGCTCCCTTGGATCTTGGAATCCAGGTGATGCATCCAGAGATGGCACCTCCCGGCTGGATCCGAGGGGTGAAATAGTGGCGGAAGAGCGTCGTGTTGGGCTGCACCCCGACGAAGCCCTCGCAAAGGTGCGCGAAGAAAGCCATGCACGCCACCGCATTCGGAGTAAAATCCAAGAGGTGGAAGCCAAAGGTGTGCATAACATCACAGAAGAAATCGGAGAAAGGGGGACATAACCCGCAAGAAAAATAGTCGACGAAGAAGGGATACCGGGTTGGGCCAGGTTCGGCGCAAGCGGTAGGAATGACGTGCGTCGCCGGATGTCCCAAGTTCTTCCCCCCCGTCTTCACCCCCCAAAGGGGCTTGAAGGCGGCCCGGAGCTCGTGGACGTCGACCGTCGAGGGGAAGAAGAAGGCGGACTTCGTCCGGTCCCCCAATAGCGCGCTCTCCGGCGGCTCCACGGTCCCGGCGCCCTTGGCCGCCCCCTTGCCCTTGACGGACCTGGATGTCATGGCGGCTGAGAAAGTTGGAGGTCTGAGAGAGGGGTAGGGAAAGGCAACAGCGACAGGCGACGCGGAAGCTTCAGAAGGAAGGAAGAGAGGAAGCGGCGGCTCTGAAATTGGAAGAGGCGCGAGGAAAACGGAGGAAGTGAGCAGCGCGCCCGCGGTTATTCCTTTTTATGGGGGGAAACGCGGGCCGCCTCCTTTCGCATTTACTGCGACGTGACGCATGCCTGCGGAAACCGCCCCGCGCATGCCGCCCACGTCACGCATGCCCCTCCACCCCGCGCCGCGCGTGCGGATCGTGGGAGGCGAAGCGCGCGGAAAATCTTACCGTGGTAAAAACCGTACCGCCTGCCCGCGCACCGTTCTGGGCCTAGCCCAACAACGCGTTGTGCTTATGTGTGACCTAGGCCCGGGGGCTCCTGTCGGTGTACAAAAAGAGGGGTACACTTTTTGTACCCCTATGACTATGCACGGGCAGTCTGAGCCACGGGCACCACCACACCAAGCACGGCAAGGAGGGTGAGCCAGGGTAAGACCGAAGCTCGATGGAACTGAAGCCCAAAGCCAAGACCACAAAGAGAAAAGAGATGAAGCGGGATCCCACGGCAAGGTCCTTGCTGGGAGCCGGTTTTAGCAGCCCCGACAAGATCCTTGCCGGCCCGGCTTTAGCAGCCCCGGCAAGACCCTCGCCGCGGCAACTCGCCCCACATCTACGGAGCGGATCACCCTTGAGTCCACTGCCCCCATGGGGCAAGGATTCGGGAGGCATCCCCGTAGTAGCATGCAGATCTTTGTGAAGACATTCAAGATCAGATACACGCTAAGAAGACAACGACCCTTGGCGGGATCCCAGCCAAGGAAGACCACAAGACCTCCGGCAAGCATCTTGCCGGGGATGACGGCAGGCGCCGCGGCAAGACCCTTGACGGGGCCCCGGCAAGGCCCTTGCCGAAGTTACCCGCAGGGCCACCATCAGGCCCGTGCCAGCTAAGCTTCCACTGCCCCATGCAGCTGTCGACCCAACCAGCTGGGCAGGCACATGTGTGGCGACATGCAGATCTTCGTGGAGACCCACCATTGTGCCACCTCAGCTGCCTACCTGCCTACATGGCATCTCAGGCATCGCTGGCCAGGGCGCGTGTCGACACAAGAAGGAGCGGCGACGGACAAGATGGATGTCCCCCCCGTCCCCGATAAAGCAAGGACACCTAAGCTAGGCGCATTAAATGCACCTTGTCATGTAATACGAGGGATAACCTCGCATCACTGTACCCTTTCCACCTCCTGTGTGCCACTGTGGCGACCCCTTTTCCCTATAAAAGGAGGCCCGAGGCGACCAGGAGGAGGATTCGGCTTTTTGGAGCTCCTCATGCCCCGTAGCTAGCTGAAGAACACAAACATATAATCCACCAAAGCAGGAGTAGGGTTTTACGCATCCTCGCGGCCCGAACCTGGCTAAAGGAACCGTGTGCTATCTATTTGATCCGCTCTTCTCTCAACCCCGCGCCCCGCAACCGTAGTAGGGATTCTTGTGATCCCATAGGTGTCATTCCCAATACACCGACATTTGACAAGAATCCAGAACCCGTAGAGTGATTATGACAAGGAAAGACATTACTTCAACATAGTTAGTAAGATGTGGTGCAATGGCAGACATCTTCGAGATACCAGGGGGTAATACTTGAAGGTAGAACATGATATAAGTAGAACTGAGTCATTGACCTATGACAGTAGATACTTCAACCTTGCCAAAAATGGACGATGCACTGGAATGAATTCCCATCAGATATACCAGATCAGGACAGCATGGTCGGAACCATAACTATAAGGAATCAATTCAAGAATACCGAAAGAATCATACAATTGGATAATCATTTTGCAAGAAGCTTCCGAGACGGTCTACATCACTTTCATGGGCATGAACACAAAGTTCAAGGTCGACTCCCACTTCTTTAATGCATATCATTTCATTCACCTCTCGCTTCGATAAAACTGTAGTGTTGGAATTTTATTTGGTAGAACACCGGAAGAGTATGACTTGTGAAAACTTTTGCGTTCTCACGGATTAGGGGAAGTCATAGGTTCAACCCATCGGGCATCTTAGTAACATATACCACAAGTTTCAAAAGTAAATACAGAAGCTCGAAAGCAGAGCATGGTTGGCCAAGCAGAGGATACCATTTACTGAAGGCATTATGTATCAGGGGAAGAACTCACAAGGTGCTTGAATATGAAGGACACTGTCGGATAACAATCCAACAACGGATTGGGCGATCCACAACGGAGCTGATGTGAGTATCAGTACTCACTCATACGAAGAAAGAATGCAGAGGCCTCAGATTCAAGAATCACCTGATTAGTCTGATGCTTAAATCGAATTACATTATGGTTTCCAAAACGAAGGATCAGAAGCAGACACTCTTATTAAGGATGGATAAGTTGAAAACACTTATTTGGACAATCAATAAAGGTTTGAATTACCGAGAAGCAACTCATGTTCGGAATTACGTCTGAGCCGAAAAGATAATTATAAAAAGGATAACCTGTTGACTATGTGCATACGCACACATTGAATCAATAGGCTCAAAATGGCTAAGAGAAGGGATGTTAACAAAGACTACAAGTCATATGGAATTAACCACATTGCAAGCAGGCAAGAATTTCAAGAGTAACAGGCTGCAGAGGATTTTCGACAGACCGAAAAGTATTCAGAAGAATTTTGTGAGACACATGAACAATTGAGAAGAACGGATCCTCGATAAATATGAGGAATCAATCGTAAGGGTTTTCGTGCGAAATAAAACTGCAAGACAGTAACTCAAAGGATTCTCGGGACAACCGAGAATATTTCGAGGCATCTTGTAATAAAAAGAGCGACGAGGAACGATCATGAGAATGACAAATGCACACAGATATCCATAGGGATATATCGGTGGCAGTGAATTGCAAAGACGATGAGCACAAGGGTCTCGGGAAAATATCGAGGGATATTCTTAGAATCTTCTGACGAAGCAGGTGATCTTCCGAAATGAGGGCTCTCCGGGAGAATTAGTTACGAGAACCAAGAGTCAGAGTTAGTAAAATCTTTTAACCCGAATAGAAGAGAGATCAGAGTCCCAGAGTGTAGATGAGGAATAAAAGATCCTAATACCACCCATTGGTGTTGTGGGCCCGTAAGCCACACAACAAGTTAGTACATTTGTTTTTAAAAGACTAGACTCAACTTCGGCCAATGAGCTGGAAAGGGGGATTCCTACAGGCGGTCGGCTCTGATACCAACTTGTGACGCCCCCGATTTGACCGTACACTAATCATGCACGCAAATGTGTATGAGATCAGGGACTCACTGGAAGATATCACAACACAACTCTAGACACAAATTAAAATAATAAAAGCTTTATATTACAAGCCAGGGGCCTCGAGGGCTCGAATACACAAGAGTTAGCGGAAGCAACAATATCTGAGTACAGACACAAGTTAAACAAGGTGCCATAAGATGGCTAGCACAAAAGTACAAACAATCGAAAAGCCAAGGCCTCCTGCCTGGGACCTCCTAACTACTCCTCGAAGCCGAACTCCACGTAGAAACATCCTCGGGATCTTCTGGCTCCTGGACTCCATCAATCTGATTGCATCATCTGAGAAGAGAGAGAAAAAGGGGGAAAAGGGAGAGCAAAGCAACCGTGAGTACTCATCGAAAGTACTCGCAAGCAAGGATCTACACTACATATGCAATGATATATGTGTAAAAGGGGGGGGGGTAATATCTGTGGGTTAAACTGCAGAATGCCAGAATAAGAGGGGGATAGCTAATCCAATCGAAGACTACGCTTCTGGACACCTCCATCTTGCAGCAGTAGAAGAGAGTAGATGGAATAGTAACAAGTATCAAAGCTTCTGGCAGCCTCCGTCTTATAGCAGTAGAAGGGAGTAGATGGTAAGTTCACCAAGTAACATCGTATAACATAATCCTACCCGGCGAACCTCCCGCACATCACCCTGTGAGAGAGCAACCACTGAGTTATCTCTGGAACTTATCTGGGTGTGTTTTATTACGTATCCAGTTCTAGTTGTCATGAGGTCGGAGTACAACTCCGGGTCGTCCTTTTATCGAGGGACACGGCTATTCAAATAGATTAACTTCCCTGCAGGGGTGCACCACATAACGTAGCACGCTCGATCCCATTTGGCCGGACACACTTTCCAGGGTCATGCCCGACCTCGGAAGATCAACACGTCGCAGCCCTACTTAAGCACAACAGAGAGGTCAGCACGCCGGTCTAAGTCCTAGGCGCGCAGGAGTCCGGGCCCATCGCCTAACGCACACATGCACGTTGCGTACACGGCCAGTGAGTAGACCTAGCACCCTCCATTACTAAGGAAGTTACGTTACGCGGTCCAACCCGGCGTGCGCCGCTCAGTCGCTGACGTCAAGAAGGCTTCGACTGATACCATGACGTCGAGTTCCCATAACTATTCCCACGTAGCTGGTTAGTGCGTATAGGCCAATGGCCAGACTCGGATCAAATACCAAGATCTCATTAACGTGTTATTATGAGATAACCGCGGACATCGACCAGGGCCAGGCCCACCTGTCTCCTAGGTGGACGCAACCAACCCTATCGTTCCGCCACAAAGTAACCATCAAGGGGCCGTCGGGAACCCATGCCCACCACTACCTGTGTGGAACCACCTTCCCCTTCAGCCCCCATATCCGAATCATCATCATGAGTATGTAATAGTATAGTATATACCCATGATCACCTCCCGAAGTGATCACGGCCCGATAATATAGCATGGCGGACGGACAAGAATGTAGGGCCACTGATGGAATACTAGCATCCTATACTAAGCATTAGGATAGTAGGTAAAGGTATCAACATTTGTGGCAACAATGATAGGCTTTGCAACAGAATAGGAGCTATCAAATCAACAACAGTAGCAATTCTAATGCAAGAATAAGAGAGAAGAGAATGGGCGATATCTGGTGGTCAAGGGGGGGGGGGGCTTGCCTGGTTGCTCTGGCAAGAAAGAGGGGTCGCCAACACCATAGTCGATCGAGGCAGCAGCGACGTCCGTCTCGTAGTCTACCGGAGGGGGAAAGTTGTGTGTTCTCTATGCTAGGGATGTGTGGCGGACAAATGGCTATGTATCCGGATTCGTCTCGATGTTCTGAGCAACTTTCATGTACAAAGTTTTTCCATCCGAGGTACGGTTTATGTTTTATATTAATTTAAAAAGATTTAGTCATTTTTAGAATTTATTTAATTATTTTAAATTAACACTATCCAGAATAGTGCATTCTGACATCATCATGATGTCAGCATGATGTCAGCAGTCAACATGGGGTTGACTGGGTCAAACTAACGTGTGGGACCCACGTGACATACTCTGTTTAGATTAATTAGGATTTAGCTAATCTAATTACTGTTTAATTAAACTAACTAGTTAATTAGATTAATTAAACATGATTAATTGACTTAGTTAATTCACTATTTAATTAATTAATTATTAATTTTATTATTTTATTTTATTTTATTTCCATTTTCTTTTCCTTTTTTTAAACGTTCTGGGGTGGGGCCCCGGCTCTCATTGGGCCTAGCGTCCTTAGAGGTTTTGGGCCCTCGCCCGCAGGGAGGCGGCACGAGGCCGCAGGCGACGGCGGCCATAGTGGGGCGGCGACACGACGGTGCGCCGTGGCCGGCGAGCGAGGCCAGATGGGCGCGGCCAGCACGGGCGGCGAGGCGCCGACGGCCAGCGGGGCGGCCAGGGGAGTGGGCCAGTGCGGGAGGAGCGGCGTCGGGCACGCTGGGGAGGAGCGACCATGGGCATCCGGAACCTGGCCAGAGTGCAGCTCGCGGGGCAGTGGCGCGGCTGCAGCGCAGCAGTAGATCGTGGTGGAGGCGGCGGGTGCGCACGCAGCGAGCAGGAGGCGGGAGGGGCGCAGCGCGGAAGCACCATCAGGTGCGAGCGGGAGGAGCGGTGGGCGTAGCCGGCAGCAGTGCCGCAGCGGGCGTGGTTGGCTACGTAGGAGCAGCAGGGGATAGAGGGGCGGGCTCGACCCGAGGCAGTAGTGGGGAGGGGGGGCGGTCAGCGCATGTATGGGACGGCGTGCGTGTGCGTGCTGTGGACGACACCGATGACAGAGGGGAAGGAAGGGAGGCGGAGGCCGAGGGCCTCACCGGTGGGACGTAGAGCACGGGTAAGTGGTGCTTGAGGTGGGGGACGGGGACGACGCGTCGCAGGGGATGCAGTCCGGCGAGGTGGTGGTGCCCTAGCGACGGCGGGGTCCAGCGGCGTCGGAGGCGGTGACGGTGAGCGCCGGCGATGGGAGTGGGGCGTCGTGCGAGGAGCGAGGGGAGTGGGGCGTCGTGCGAGGAGCGAGGGGAGTGGGTGTTTCGCCCCGATCCAGATTGGCTCAGGAGGGGGAAGTGGATCGACTGGGGGAGGGGGTTAGGGTTTCGGTGGGTTGGGGCGTTGGCTTATAGCCAGAGCGAATGGGCCAGCCTGGTCGGTCGAACGGCCAAGTGGGAGTGGGTGTTCCTTTTTATCTTTTGTTGTTTTCTTTTCTTTTCTTTATTTTTCTTTCTACTTATTTTATTTTCTAGTGTATTCAATTTTACAGAATATAAGTCATCCCCTAATTTAATGTTACAATTTAGTTCAGTACCCCAAAAAGTTTGGTGTTATCATAATACTTTATACAATTTTTTAAAGGTATTTGAATATTTGTTCCTGCCACTATTTTATTTGTTTAGTGCATTTAAGTACTTTATAAAAAGTGTGGTTTCTCTGCCATTATTACTTATGATTGATCTTTCACATTGAGAACATTTTTGTTTTGACATTTGAAAACTTTTAATGTTTGACTTTATTCTAAATTTGAAATTTGATTTGGTTTTGAATCAACGCGAGATTAACAACAGTAATTGTGGTGACGTGGCATCATTTGCAGAGGTTTACTGTAGCTTGATTACCCGGGCGTCACATGATGTATGCGGACTGATGAGTGTTGTGGCTCGCGGCGGGTATCATTATTTTCTGACCTTCCCTGATGATTTGAGAATATATGAGTATATCTACTTGATGAAGCACAAGTCTGAAACATTTGAAAAGTTCAAAGAATTTCAGAGTAAAGTAGAGAATCATCGTAACAAGAAAATAAAGTTTCTACGATCTGATCGCGGAGGCGAATATTCGAGTTACGGGTTTGGTCTTCATTTGAAGCAATGTCGAATAGTTTCACAGCTCACGCCACCTGGAACACCACAATGTAATGGTGTGTGATACGTCCATTTTCCATCATGCTTATATGTTGATATTTATTGCATTATGGGCTGTTCTTACATGCTTTGTCACAATACTTATGACTTTTCTCTCTTATTTTACAAGGTTTACATGAAGAGGGAGAATGCCGACAGCTAGAATTCTGGGCTGGAAAAGGAGCAAACTCTGGAAACCTATTCAGCATAACTCCAAAAGCCCCGAAACTCAACAGAACTTCGTTTCGAAAAATATAAAAAATATCTCGCGAAAGAAATCCATGAGGGGGGCCACCAGCTGTCCACGATGGTGGGGGCGCGCCCCCCTTCCCAGGGCGCCCCCCTGCCTCGTGGGCCAGCCGGAAGGCCCCCGATGCCCATATTCTCCTATATGAGGTGTTTTGACCTGGAAAAAAAAATCAGAAGGAGGCATTCGGGACCAGACGTCGCCGTCTCGAGGCGGAACCGAGGCGGAAACCAATCTAGGGCTCCGGCAGAGCTGTTTTGCCGGGGATACTTCCCTCTGGGAGGGGGAAATCGTCACCACCGTCATCACCAACAACTCTCCCATCTTGGGGAGGGCTATCTTCATCAACATCGTCACCAGCACCATCTCCTCTCAAACCCTAGTTCATTTTTTGTATCCAATCTTTGTACCCAAACCTCACATTGGTACCTGTGGGTTGCTAGTAGTGTTGATTACTCCTTGTAGTTGATGCTTGTTGGTTTATTTGGTGGAAGATCATATGTTCAGATCCATTATGCATATTAATACCCCTCTAATCATGAACAATAATATGTCTTGTGAGTAGTTACTTTTGTTCCCGAGGACATGGGAGAAGTCTTGCTATTTGTAGTCTTGTGAATTTGGTCTTCGTTCGATATTTTGATGAGATGTATGTTGTCTCTCCTCTAGTGGTGTCATGTGAACATCGACTACATGACACGTCACCATTATTTGGGCCTAGAAGAAGGCATTGGGAATTAATAAGTAGATGATGGGTTGCTAGAGTGACAGAAGCTTAAACCCTAGTTTATGCGTTGCTTCGTAAGGGGCAGATTTGGATCCATATGTTTCAGGCTATGGTTAGGTTTACCTTAATACTTCTTTTGTAGTTGCGGATGCTTGCATTAGAGGTTAATCATAAGTGGGAGGCTTGTCCAAGTAAGGGCAGCACCCAAGCACCGGTCCACCCACATACCAAATTATCAAAGTACCGAACGCGAATCAGATGATCGTGACGAAAACTAGCTTGACGATAATTCCCATGTGTCCTCGGGAGCGCTTTACCTTATATAAGAGTTTGTCCAGGCTTGTCCTTTGCTACAAAAAGGATTGGGCCACCTTGCTGCACCTTATTTACTTTTACCTTTTGTCACTTGCTACCAATTATCTTATCACAAAACTATCTGTTACCTATAATTTCAGTGCTTGCAGAAAACACCTTACTGAAAACTGCCTATCATTTCCTTCTGCTCCTCGTTGGGTTCAACACTCTTACTTATCAGAAGGACTACGATAGATTCCCTACACTTGTGGGTCATCAAGACTCTTTTCTGGCACCGTTGCCGAGGAGTGAAGCGTCTTTGGTAGGTGGAATTTGGTAAGGAAAAATTTATATAGTGTGCTGAAATTTATTGTCACTTGTTACTATGGCTCAAAATCCTTAGAGGGGCTTGTTCGGGGTATCTTCACCCCGAACAGAAGAGCAAAGAGTTGCTCCTCAACCTACTGCACCTATTTAAAATGTTTGCTTTGCGATTCCTTCGGGTATGATAGAGAAACTGCTTGAAAATCCCTTTACAGCAGATGGAACACTGCATCCCGACTTACACCTAATCTATGTCGATGAAGTTTGTTGATTGTTTAAGCTTGCAGGTATGCCCGAGGATGTTATCAAGAAGAAAGTCTTCCCTTTATCTTTGAAGGGAGATGCATTGACATGGTTTAGTCTATGCGATGATATGGGTTCATGGAACTATAATCGTCTGAAGTTGGAATTTCACCAGAAGTTCTACCCTATGCACCAGGTTCATCGTTATCGTAATTATATTTATAATTTCTGGCCTCGTGAAGGAGAAATCATCGCTCAATCTTGGGGGAGGCTTAAGTCAATGTTATATTCATGCCCCAATCATGAGCTCTCAAGATAAATGATCATTCAAAATTTTTATGCTCGGCTTTCTCTTAATAATCACTCCATGCTTGATACTTCTTGTTCTGGCTCTTATATGATGAAGACTATTGAATTCAAATGGGATTTATTGGAAAGAATTAAACGCAACTCTGAAGATTGGGATCTCGACGAAGGTAAGGAGTCAGGTATGATCCCTAAGTTTGAATGTGTTAAAGCTTTTATGGACACCGATGTTTTCCGTGAGTTTAGCACTAAACATGGACTTGACTCTGAGATAGTAGCTTCTTCCTGTGAATCTTTTGCTACTCATGTTGATCTCCCCAAGGAGAAGTGGTTTAAATACCATCCCCTTATTGAAGTAAAAGTAGTTGAACCTACTAAAATTAAAGAAAATACTATCACTTGTAATGTTGATCCTGTTATTCCTACTACTTACATTGAGAAACCACCTTTCCTTGTTAGGATAAAGGATCATGGTCAAGCTTCAACACTAGTTCGTAAGAGTAATACTAGAACACCTACACCCCCTGAGCAAATTAAAGTTGAACCTAGTGTTGCTATGGTTAAAGATCTCTTGGTAGAAGATTTAGATGGACATGTTATTTATCTCCAAGAAGATTCTGCCAGAATAGCCAAACCCAATGCTAGGAATAAACATAAACCTGTTGTAGGCTTGCCTGTTATCTCTGTTAAGATAGGAGATCATTGTTATCATGGTTTATGCGATGTAGGTGCTAGTGCGAGTATTATCCCTCTTGATTTGTATAACGAAGTTATGCAAGATATTGCACCCGTTGAGTTAGAAGGGATTGATGTTACTATTAAGCTAGCTAATAGAGACACTATTTCACCAGTTGGGATTGTTAGAGATATTGAAGTCTTGTGTGGGAAGGTTAAATACCCTGTTGATTTTCTTGTTCTTAGTTCCCCACAAGATGAATTCTGTCCTATTATATTTGGTAGACCCTTCTTGAATACTGTTAATGCCAAGATAGACTGCGTGAAAGATATTGTTACTGTTGGATTAGGGGATATGTCTCATGATTTTAACTTTGCTAAATTCCGTAGACAACCCCTTGAAAAGGAACCACCCAGTAAGGATGAAATTATTGGTCTTGCTTCTATTGCCGTGCCACCTAATGATCCTTTAGAACAATACTTGCTAGACCATGAAAATGATATGCATATGAATGAGAGAAGGGAAATAGATGAAATATTCTTTAAATAGGGACCCATATTGAAAAACAACTTGCCTCTTGAAATCCTAGGGGATCCTCCTCCACCCAAGGGTGATCTCGTGTTTCAACTTAAACCTCTACCTGATAATCTTAAGTATGTTTATCTTGATGAAAAGAAGATATATCCTGTTATTATTAGTGCTAACCTTTCAGAGCAGGAAGAAGAAAAACTATTGAAAACTCTGAGGAAGCACCGAGCTGCTATGGGATATACTCTGGATGATCTTAAGGGCATTAGTCCTACTATATGCCAACACAAGATAAAATTGGAAGACAATGCTAAACCGGTTATTGATCATCATCGACGATTAAATCCTAAGATGAAAGAAGTGGTAAGGAAGGAAATACTGAAGCTTCTAGAAGCAGGTATTATCTATCATGTTGCTGATAGTCAGTGTGTAAGTCATGTCCATTGTGTCCCTAAGAAAGGAGGTATGACTGTCGTTCCTAATGATAAAGATGAATTGATCCCACAAAGAATAGTTACAGGATATAGGATGGTAATTGATTTCTGTAAGTTAAATAAAGCTACTAAGAAAGATCATTACCCCTTGCCATTTATTTATCAAATGCTAGAAAGGTTATCCAAACATACGCATTTCTGCTTTCTAGATGGTTATTTTGGTTTCTCTCAAATACCTGTGTCAAAAGGGGATCAAGAAAAGACCACTTTTACTTGTCCTTTTGGTACTTTTGCTTATAGACGTATGCCTTTTGGTTTATGTAATGCACCTGCTACCTTTCAAAGATGCATGATGGCTATATTCTCTGATTTTTGTGAAAAGAATGTTGAGGTTTTCATGGATGACTTCTCTGTTTATGGAACTTCTTTTGATGATTGCTTAAGCAACCTTGATCGAGTTTTGCAGAGATGTGAAGACACTAATCTTGTCTTGAATTGGGAGAAGTGCCACTTTATGGTTAATGAACGCATTGTCTTGGGACATAAAATATCTGAAATAGGTATTGAAGTTGACAAAGCTAAAGTTGATGCTATTGAAAATATGCCATGCCCAAAGGACATCAAAGGTTTACGAAGTTTCCTTGGTCATGCCGGGCTTTATAGGAGGTTCATTAAGGACTTCTCCAAAATCTCCAGGCCTATGACTAATCTCTTACAAAAAGATATTCCTTTTGTCTTTGATGATGATTGTCTAGAAGCATTTTAAATACTTAAGAAAGCATTGATCTCTGCACCTATTGTCCAGCCTCCTGACTGGAATTTACCCTTTGAGATTATGTGCGATGCTAGTGATTATGCTATAGGAGCTGTTCTAGGGCAAAGAGTTGATAAGAAATTGAATGTTATCCAGTATGCTAGTAAAACTCAAGATAGTGCCCAAAGAAATTATGCCACTACTGAAAAAGAATTTTTAGCAGTCGTATTTGCTTGTGATAAGTGTAGGCCATATATTGTTGATTCTAAAGTAACTATTCACACTGGTCATGCTGCTATCAAATACCTTATGGAAAAGAAAGATGCTAAACCTAGATTTATTAGATGGGTTCTCTTGCTGCAAGAATTTGACTTGCATATTATTGATAGAAAAGGAGTTGAGAACCCCGTTGCAGATAACTTGTCTAGGTTAGAAAATATACTTGATGACCCACAACCGATTGATGATAGCTTTCCGGATGAACAACTAGCTGTCACAAATACTTCTCGTACTGCTCCATGGTATGCTGATTATGCTAATTATATTGTTGCTAAGTTTATACCTCCTAGCTTCACATACCATCAAAAGAAAAAAATTCTTCTATGATTTGAGACATTACTTCTTGGATGACCCACATCTTTATAGAGAAGGAGTAGATGGTATCATTAGACGTTGTGTACCTGAGCATGAACAGGAACAGATCCTACGTAAGTGCCACTCCGAAGCTTATGGAGGACACCATGTGGGAGATAGAACTGCACATAAGGTATTGCAATCCGGTTTTTATTGGCCTACTCTCTTCAAGGATGCCAGTAAGTTTCTCTTATCTTGTGATGAATGTCAAAGGATAGGTAATATTAGTAGACGTCAAGAAATGCCTATGAATTATTCACTTGTTATTGAACCATTTGATGTTTGGGGCTTTGATTATACCTTTTCCTGCCTCTAATGGGTATACACATATTTTAGTTGCTGTTGATTACGTTACTAAGTGGGTAGAAGCTATTCCAACTAGTAGTTCTGATCATAACACCTCTATTAAGATGCTTAAAGAAGTTATATTTCTGAGGTTTGGAGTCCCTAGATATCTAATGACTGATGGTGGTTCACACTTTATTCATGGTACTTTCCGTAAGATGCTTGCTAAGTATGATGTCAACCATAGAATTGCATCTCCCTATCATCCACAAACTAGTGGTCAAGTAGAACTAAGTAATAGGGAGTTGAAATTAATCTTGCAAAAGATAGTTAATAGGTCTAGGAAGAATTGGTCCAAGAAACTTGATGATGCATTATGGGCCTATAGAACTGCATACAAAAATCCTATGGGTATGTCTCCATATAAGATGGTATATGGAAAAGCTTGTCACTTACCTCTGGAGCTAGAACATAAGGCATATTGGGCTGTTAAAGAGATCAATTATGATTTCAAACTTGCCGGTGAAAAGAGGTTATTTGACATTAGCTATCTCGACGAATGGAGAACCCAAGCCTATGAGAATGCCAAACTGTTTAAAGAAAAAGTTAAAAGATGGCATGACAAAAGGATACAAAAGCGTGAGTTTAACGTAGGTGATTATGTCTTCCTAGTCAACTCTCGTTTAAGATGTTTTGCAGGAAAACTTCTCTCTAAGTGGGAAGGACCTTACGTTATCGAGGAGGTCTATCGTTTCGTTGCCATAAAGATCAACAACTTCGAAGGCACAAATCGGAAGGTGGTGAACGGTCAAAGAATCAAACATTATATCTCAGGTAATCCTATAAATGTTGAAACCAATATTATTGAAACCGTAACCCCGGAGGAATACATAAGGGACACTTTCCAGAACAACTCAGCCTCCGAAAATGAAGAGGTATGTGATACGGTAAGTAAACGACTCCAAAACAGTTTTAAAGGCAATTTTTCTCCATTTTGGAATATTTAGAAATATAGAAAATAAGAAGCAGTCCGGCGGAGACACGAGGCGTCCACGAGGGTGGAGGGCGCGCCCCCTGCCTCGTGGGCACCCTGTGTGTCCCCCGGACTCCGTTTTCTTGTGGGTTACTCCTTTTGGTCGGTAAAAATTCATTATATATACTCCCGAAGATTTTGACCTCTGTATCACGCAAAAATCATCTGTTCTTGTTTCGAGCTGTTTTCTACTAGGGTTTGCGAAGCCAGGCATCATGTCGTCTCCCTCCTCCAACAACGAAGGCAACGATGCTTGGCTAATGAAGATAGATCTGAAGAGGGAAGGACCCAAGGAGATCCACAAGGAGAAGAAGATCAAGATGGAGGTGGAAGATCCGGCTTCGGCATCGGGAGAAGAAGACACCTCTAAATCCCTTCCTAATCTCTTTACCTCAACTGAGATAGAAGCTTTATGGATGATTGAGTTAGCTCAGTGTCAGGCCCAAGATGTGATTCTATCCCGATCACGTGACACATACGTGATTGGGGCACAACCGCATTTCGGGCTGTTAGAAAGATGCTTATCATTACATCGTACCATTACATACATACATGGGGGATACAACAATTCATACAAGTCACAAGAATACATGAACATCAATACAAGGCATCCGATACGGTCGCAAACATGAAAAACACACGACATCCATCTGCTATCCCAGGTTGCCGACCAGGAACCTAGCCCAAGACTGACGAAGAAGAAGAAGAAAGAACTCCAACAAAAGAACATCGCTCTCACGTCAAGTCATCGGAAACCTGCACCTGCAACTGTTGTTGTAGTATCTGTGAGCCACAAGGACTCAGCAATCCCATAACCATGGGTATCAAGACTAGCAAAGCTTAATGGGAAGGAAGAGGTTAAGTGGTGAGGTTTGCATCAGCGGCTAAGCATATGTATGGTGGCTAACTTACGAGTACAAGAATAAGATGAGTATCTACGCAAACGGTCGCAACTCATAATGATCACTGAAGATCCTGAACTACCTACGAGTCGAACATAACCCCACCGTGTTCTCTTCCCAAAGTGAAAAGAGACGGTCACAGTTATTCACACGGTTGTGTGTTTTCTTTCGGATCCTCTGTCAAGTTTTCTACAACCGGACATTAACAAATTCCAATCTACCACATAACTGCGGGCACGGCTTTCGACAGATCATAACCCTAGAGGGGTGTCCCAACTTAGCCCATCACAAGATCTCACGATCAACAGAGATAATAATAATATCACCCCTTATCTTAGGGACAATCCGATCAGGCTCGGAATCCCGGTGCACAAGACATTTCGACAATGGTAAAACAAGTCCAGCAAGACCTCCCGGCGTGCCGATACCCTGATAGTAGCCGCGCGTATCTTGTCTCAGGCCACATCCGGATGGGACAAGCTACAGGTATGCCAGATACCTCGAGTTACCCCAAGGCGGCCCCGCAAGTTGCCCGTTTGGGACCAACACCATCAGCACTGCCCCCTGCTATGTAGAAAGAAACCTCGGGGACGTGACCCCCTATGCAATTTAATTAATTAATTAAGTTGTTATTATGCTGCAAATTAAAACCAATGTTGGGCCTTGCTGGAGGAGTTTTATTCAAAGACGAACTGTCAAGGGGTCCCCATATACCCAACCGCGTTAGGAACGCAAAATCAAGGAATATAACGCCGGTTTATCGGCTCCTAAGGTGGCATGAGTGGAACAAAACATCGAGCAAAAGGCCAAGCCTTCCACCCATTGCCAAGTATATAGGTGTGTTAATAATAATAATAGATATTGTGATATTCCAACAACAAGATCCGACATGGATCAAACTTCATCTTCACCAGCAACTAACAACGCTATAAGAGGGGCTGAGCAAGCGGGTAACATAGCCAAACAACGGTTTTGCTGGGAAGGTGTCAATGGTTAGAGGTTTCATGGCAACAAGGAGAGGGGCTGACAATAAAGATGGGTAGCGCGACATATAACGATAGCATCGAGACAACTAGCATGGCAATGATAGTAAAGGTATCCAAGGTGATGGTCATCTTGCCTGAGATCCCGCAAGGAAGAAGACCGAAGCCATGACGTAGACGAAGAAGAAGCCACGACGACGAACCACATGTAGTCGAACGAATCCTCACGATCACAACGAAACAAGCACTAAGGAGAAGAAGCAAGCAACATGGTAAACACACCACACAAGAACATGACAAGATGCTCAACCAAGTATGATGAAAGACAAGTCTATATGATGCAAAACATGGCAAGGGATGAAGCCCACAAGAAGAACAAAAACCAACAAGTTTAAATGAGGCCGGAATCCACATATAACAATTCCGGTAAGTCCTCATATGCACATTTCGAAATTGGTCCAGATCTGAACAAACATTAAGTTAAAGTTGTTAAACAACAAGTTAACATGCACCATGATGATCTACTCGAAATTCTAGTCAAGTTTCATATAAAGTTTATTAAATTCGGAGCTACGGCCTAGAAGATATGAGCAAAACAAGACAAGCAAGGCAATTATGCAAGATGCATCCAAACAACAAGCAAAACACACTCCAAGCATGAAAACAACATGATATTATGCATCTACATGCAAAATCACACAAGTTTCATATAGGACACACTCAAAACGGAACAACGGTTCAACACATACAGATGAAACAAGATATAACAACAAGCTGTCCAAAAACAGCAACATAGCAACTTTGGAGCAAAGTATATATATGCTACAACACCCAAACATGATAACAAGAGGCTTGGATGTGAAATAGACGTGATACTTAACAAGAATGAACTTAGATCACACCCAAAAAATTGCTGGAACACAATTAAACAAGCATGGCAAGTTGCAATAAATTTATCCAGACTAAGGCAAAATCTGGGAACGCAAAAACATCATCACGATGCTGCCTTCGGAGGCTCAAAACAACAAGCATATCAACTCTACTAAGTATATAAAGATCATGGCCATGTAATAGACATAGCATACATCAAACAACTCCATTGGAACAACTCCATAGGAGGCATGAATCAACAACAACATGCTTCACCAAATTGATCATGCTGATAACAGCCTGACAGGTAAATTTATAGCAACTTGAGAGCAAGAAATAAATAAGCTACATCAGGATATATATGAAAACAAGGGCATGGATGGATGGAGCATAACATGCACAACAAGACATGATCATTGGACATACTAAAACATGCATGGATTTGAGTGGGGCATCAAGCAAACATGGCATCAGGTTTAACAGTTTCAGACTTAGCAGTTTTTCAACAAGTCTCAGGAAACAATAACAGAGAGTAGGCTACTTTACAAGCTTGTTTCAAACACCACAAGACATATCATGAAAAGTGGATTGCACCACAGCAAAGATGGCATGAATGTGCTTCTAAACATATTGACATGTGGCATGAAAGACAAACACACCAATAGCTATGAACTAGACAAAACATCATCTCATAACAAGTTTCAGCAGTTAACAGCCACATGCATTTTTGCAACAGAGATAAACATGGCAATATGGCACCTATCATGAATGCTACAGCAACCATCATGTAGAGCACTTCACAATGAATATTTTGACATATCATACACTCCATTTGGACCAACATGCAAAAAGATATCATCACCACAAGCTTGCAACAAAATTACATTTATCAGCAGTTTTAAACATGTAGCACCCTTGCAACAAGGATTAGGGCATCAAGATGAAATCAAACAAGCATGCCACAGTGGAACAAAATGAAGAGCATATCACAACGAACATTTTGACATATTATATGCTCCAATCGGACCATCACACAAAAAGTTACAGCCACTCAAACATGCACACAATTTTACAACAGAACCGGGGACTTAGCCATTTTCAAGAAAAAAACAGGTTGAGCGCTTAGTAACTAAAACTCGCACGGGCTTGGAATAGGTGGCATCTCACCAGAGTGGGCTGGGCCCAGGGAGTAGAGGAGGAGGCTGGGCCTTGGAGTCGGGAGCGGGCCGGCTGGGCGAGGCTGCGGCCCACAAGAGCACTGGGCCCGCTCGTGCGCTATGCGGCCCATGGGAGCGGCGGCACGGCTGTCGCTTGTCCTCCTCCTCGATCCCGATCAGATCGGGGACAGATAAGGCGGCGGCGAGCTCCTCTGGCCGACGGGGAACGGAGCTGCGGCGGCAATGACCGGCGGAGCCTCCAGCGAGGCGGCGCAAGTGCGGTGGGCGGAGACGAGGCGGGTTGGCGGCGAGGAAGGAGGAGCCGGCGGGGACGGGCGATGGAGAAGCTGGAGACGTGGCTTGGCGGGGCGGACACGGCCGGCTGCATCGCGGACATGTCCGACGCGCTGAGGAGCTGTGGGTGTGCGGAGAAAGAGGAAAAAATGGACTAGGGTTTCCAGATTTGGACGGGGGAGGCAAATATATAGGCAGAGGGAGCTAGGAGTGTCCAAATGAGGAGCGGTTTTCGGCCACGCGATCCTGATCCGACGACCGAGAGCATGGAGGGGGTTGGGATGGGCTAGCGGGCTGTTGTGAAGGGGTGCTGGGCCAAAAGAGAAAAGGCTTCTGATGGTAAACACGGTTAACCGATGGGCTATCAAACGAACTCCGAATGTGACGAAACATGACAGGCGGTCTACCTATGCTATAATAAGACTACACGCCAAGTTTCATCCCATTCCAAGAACATTTTCCGGTGACTCATAAAATAATTATTCGGAGATGCCGCGGGCGCGTGTGAGTGTGTCTGGGCTCAGAATGGACAACAGAAAGGATGGGCGGACTCAGACGGATGCAAGTTTTGAAAACATGCTGATGCAATGCACACGACGACAAGGTAAAGTGCAACACGCAAGCAGATGACATGACAACGACGACGAATAACTGGCTGACACCTGGCGCACCGGTCTCGAGGTGTCACACTCAGATTCGAAACAAGCATCTCACAAGTGAAAATATATTGTTGAAGGATTACATAGCTGCACTAAAAAGTATTATTCACAAGCTGGAGGATCTCCTACGCTCGATATATGAGGATCCGCCGTCACTACTTTCAACTTCATCATCACCACCCCCGAAGAAGGAGACATAATCATATGGGTATGGGCACTCCCCTTGGCAACTGCCAAGCTTGGGGGACTGGTCCCGGTATCGTATCACCATCACTCCTATCTTTACCATTTTACTTAGTTCGATCCTTTTGGTAGTACCTTGATCTAGTAGGATAAAGTTAGCATGATCTAGTTGTGAGCTTTTGCTTTGTGAGATTTACCCTCCGTAATCGAGTCCGTGAGTTATATAATAAAGATTAGTGTTGAGTCAAGGGCTTGATTTCCTCACTTGGATCATAATAAAAAGAAAGAAAACATAAAGAGTATGAAAGAGATCATATCGATCTTATGGGAAGTAATGACTTCGCATATAAGATTATGATAAATACAAGTTGTTGGGAGTTGACAAACATAGTTTTGGTCATCGTTGCAATTAATAGGAAGTAATAAAAGAAGAGAGGCTTCACATACAAATACACTATCTTGGACATCTTTTATGACTGTGAGCACTCATTAAAGTATGACATGCTAAAGAGTTAATGCTGGACAAGGAAGACAACATAATGGGTTATGTCTTCTTATATCCGAAATAAAGTATATTGTCATGGATCATCCAACATGTTGAGCTTGCCTTTCCCCCTCATGCTAGCCAAAACTCCTCGCACTAAGTAGAGATACTATTTGTGCTTCCATATATCCTTAAACCCAGTTTTTCCATGAGAGTCCACCATACCTACCAATGGATTGAGAAAGATCCTTCCAAGTAAGTTTTCATGTTGCAAACTCGCTAAAATATGTATGATTTATTAGTGTGAGAGAAATTAGCTTTATACGATCTTGTGATATGGAAGTAATAAAAGCGACAGACTGCATAATAAAGGTCCTCATCACAAGTGGCAATATAAAGCGAAGTTCTTCTATGCTAAGACTTTGTGCATCCAACCACAAAAACACATGACAACCTCTGCTTCCCTCTGCGAAGGGCCTATCTATTATTCCCGTCTTATAAGTGTCAAGGTGAAATCCACCTTTCCTTTTTGCATTTTATCCTTTGTCAAGCACATTGTGTTGGAAAGATCCTTACATATATACCCACTTGGATGTAAGCTTTCATGATCTATTACTGTTGACATTACCCTTGAAGTAAAAGGTTGGGAGGCAACACCATAAGCCCCTATCTTTCTCTGTGTCCGATTAAAACTCCATAAACACAAGTATTGCATGAGTGTGAGCAATTGTGAAAGACAATATGATAGTTGAGTATGTAGGCTTGCTGAAAAGCTCTCATATTGACTCTTTCCGATGTTCCGATAAGTTGCAATTGCTTCAATGACCGAGACCAAAGTTCGTTAGTTTCCAATGAAGTTTATGATTCATACTTGATATTGTGGATGAATTGTTACTTTAGCATAAGAATCATATGACTTTATTTATATAAGTTGATGTTACGAGAATGATCATGATGCCCTCATGTCCATATTTTGTTTTTATCGACACCTCTATCTCTAAACATGTGGACATATTTTTCGATATCGGCTTTCGCTTGAGGATAAGCGAGGTCTTAGCTTGGGGGAGTTGATACGTCCATTTTGCATCATGCTTATATGTTGACATTTATTGCATTGTGGGCTGTTCTTACATGTTTTGTCACAATACTTATGCCTTTTCTCTCTTATTTTACAAGGTTTACATGAAGAGGGAGAATGCCGACAGCTGGAATTCTGGGCTGGAAAAGGAGCAAACTCTGGAAACCTATTCTGCACAACTCCAAAAGCCCCAAAACTCAACAGAACTTCGTTTCGGAAAATATAAAAAATATTTGGCAAAAGAAATCCACGAGGGTGGGGGGCGCGCCCCCCTTCCCAGGGCGTGCCCCGCTGCCTCGTGGGCCAGCCGGAAGGCCCCCGATGCCCATCTTCTCATATATGAGGTGTTTTGACCTGGAAAAATCAGAAGGAGGCTTTCGGGACCAGACGCCGTCGTCTCGAGGCGGAACCGAGGCGGAAACCAATCTACGGCTCCGGCAGAGCTGTTCTGTCGGGGATACTTCCCTCCGGGAGGGGGAAATCGTCACCGCCGTTATCACCAACAACTCTCCCATCTTGGGGAGGGCTATCTTAATCAACATCTTCACCAACACCATCTCCTCTCAAACCCTAGTTCATCTCTTGTATCCAATCTTTGTACCCAAACCTCACATTGGTACCTGTGGGTTGCTAGTAGTGTTGATTACTCCTTGTAGTTGATGCTTGTTAGTTTATTTGGTGGAAGATCATATGTTCAGATCCATTATGCATATTAATACCCCTCTGATCATGAACAATAATATGTCTTGTGAGTAGTTACTTTTGTTCCTGAGGACATGGGAGAAGTCTTGCTATTAGTAGTCTTGTGAATTTGGTCTTCGTTCGATATTTTGATGAGATGTATGTTGTCTCTCCTCTAGTGGTGTCATGTGAACGTCGACTACATGACACTTCACCATTATTTGGGCATAGAGGAAGGCATTGGGAAGTAATAAGTAGATGATGGGTTGCTAGAGTGAAAGAAGCTTAAACCCTAGTTTATGCGTTGCTTCGTAAGGGGCTGATTTGGATCCCATATGTTTCAGGCTATGGTTAGGTTTACCTTAATACTTATTTTGTAGTTGCAGATGCTTGCATTAGAGGTTAATCATAAGTGTGAGGCTTGTACAAGTAAGGGCAACACCCAAGCACTGGTCCACACACATACCAAATTATCAATGTACCGAACGCGAATCAGATGATCGTGATGAAAACTAGCTTGACGACAACTCCCATGTGTCCTCGGGAGCGCTTTACCTTACATAAGAGTTTGTCCAGGCTTGTCCTTTGCTACAAAAAGGATTGGGCCACCTTGCTGCACCTTATTTACTTTTACCTTTGGTCACTTGCTACCAATTATCTTATCACAAAACTATCTGTTACCTATAATTTCAATGCTTGCAGAAAATACCTTACTGAAAACTGCCTATCATTTCCTTCTGCTCCTCGTTGGGTTCGACACTCTTACTTATCGAAAGGACTACAGTAGATCCCCTACACTTGTGGGTCATCAGTGTGTCCAAACGTCGTAACCATACTTTATTAGATATGGTGCAATCTATGATGTCTCTTAACGATTTACCACTATCGTTTTGGGGTTATGGTTTAGAGATAGTTGCATTCACGTTAAATAGGGCATAATCTAAATCTGTTGAGATGACACCTTATGGACTGTGGTCTGACAAGAAACTCAAGTTGTCGTTTCTTAAAGTTTGGGGCTGCGATGCTTATGTGAAGAAGCTTCAACCTGATAAGCTCGAACCCAAGTCGGAGAAATGTGTCTTCATAGGATACCCAAAGGAAACTGTTGGGTACACCTTCTATCACAGATCCGAAGGCAAGATATTCGTTGCTAAGAATGGATCCTTTCTAGAGAAGGAGTTTCTCTCGAAAGAAGTGAGTGGGAGGAAAGTGGAACTTGATGAGGTAATTGTACCTTCTCCCGAATTGGAAAGTAGTACATCACAGAAACTAGTTCCAGTGATTCCTACACCAATAAGCGAGGAAGCTAATGATGATGATCATGAAACTTCAGATCAAGTTACTACTGAACCTTGTAGGTCAACCAGAGTGCGTTCCGCGCCAGAGTGGTACGGTAACCCGGTTCTGGATGTTATGTTACTAGACCATGATGAACCTACAAACTATGAAGAAGCGATGATGAGCCCATATTCCACAAAATAGCTTGAGGCCATGAAATCTGAGATGGGATCCATGTATGAGAACAAAGTGTGGACCTGCCCGATCGGCAAGCCATTGAAAATAAATGGATCTTTAAGAGGAAGACTGACACCGATGGTAATGTTACGGTCTACAAAGCTCGACTTGTTGTGAAAGGTTTTTGACAAGTTCAAGGAGTTGACTACGATGAGACTTTCTCACCTGTCATGGAATTAGCACGGCAGATGTCCAGTTTAAAGTACTTAGTCGTGAGGCCATCGCTCGGGTTAGCTTAAAGGGGTTAAAGCAGACGAAGGACACAGGGAGTTTATACTAGTTCGGCCCCTTCGATGAAGGTAAAAGCCTACGTCTAGTTTGGTGTAGTATTGCTTGGGCTTTGATGACCAGGGAGCGAATCCACTTTGCCTGTGTCTCAAGCTGTTGTTTCTTGTCCTGAACCGTCGCCAGGTCGTCCATTTATATAGGAGGTGATGCCCGGTCCGGTTTACAGAGTCCCGAGGCCAACTCATAAACATGTCCGCCACGGTCTCTACTCTTTCTATCTTACATTCCAAGTTACATAGTACGACGGTCTACCGACCATGGGCCTTATACATGGGCCCTAAACCTCTATGGGCTATAACCTCCTGTTACATATCCTACTGGGCTTCTGATAATATATCCTTATCAGCGTAATCCGGACCCTCATGGCCAGTTTATACCTGATAGTCATATCCCTGACATTAGGCCCCAGATTGATTTGAACTTGTTCATGTCAGTCTTCAAAGTCTTGTACAAATTTCCCTTTCTGCAACTCTTGTATGCTTCATAAACCGGCCATGATGTCATCTCCTGGAATCGCTTCAATCTGTCGTGACATCATCTGCGCATTCAATGCCCGCATCTGTTGGTTACATTTCTTTATTGCCGCTCCGAAGATCGAGGCGGCAGCTCAATCTATATCCGATTTCCGGACTCCTCGATTCCCGCACTTGCCGTTTTTATCTCTTTGGCCTATAAATACAGCCGAGGCCCATCTCTTTTCCCTTCTGTCTCGTCTTCCTTCGTTTCCAGCGCCCGAGCTTCCGCCGCCGTCCTTCGAGCTCGCCGTCGTCAGCAAGCCTGGCCGCTGCATCGACCTGAACGCGTCCAGAAAACTTCACCGCTGTCCTTTGCTTCCTCGGGTACGTTGTCTTCTTCCCCATAGATCTCAGTTCTAGGGTTTCTTTGTAGCTCGTCGCGAACCCTCGTTCTTCATAGTCCATCGCCGTAGGTTGATTTTAGTTGTAGATGTAAAACTCGTTAAGTCAACCCTCGTTCGTGCGCTTCCGCTCCATCGTCATAAATTTAGTTTCTCTAACTCTGCCAGTTTGGGTTGGATCTGTAGAGCACCTCTGCTGCCTTCATTGAATATAATGTGAATTGTTTTTCTTTTCCTCTGCGCTGTAGATCCATATTTTACCTCTGCTTCATGTGAAAGTTGTTTCTCACTGTTTAGATCTGCAGCTCATCTGCTTATGTTACCGGTTTAATCATAGCCTGCTTCTCATATGCCTGTACTAACGGTTTAGATGTAAACCTTCATTCCATGATCGACGGTTTAACTTCTTCTTTCTATCATCATAAACCGGCGGCTGTCTTGTGCACGCCTGATCCGGATTAGGGGGTACCATTAGTCCCTTGCTTAAACCGTCGATTAAGTCAATACTCTCACATAACACTCCGGTTTACATTAAGTAGATTTGTAAACCGGGTCTTGTATCATATTTTTCAGCACTCCTGCATTGGAAAAGATGGCCAAACAGTTCATTGCTTGCAATTGGGTCCCTTCCCGAATCACTGAGGACGACCTAGTAAAGGCGGCCTCAATTGGTATGCTGGGTCCTAAAGAGTTCTGCACTGGCGGGCCCCTGGAAAGGAATGTCCTCCTACACCCAAGGAAGGCGAAATCCTTGTTTTCTTTGATCATCTGGCCCGGGGCTTTAGCCCGCCCGGTTCAAAGTTCTTCCGCGACGTTCTAGCCAATTTCCAACTCCATCCACAGGACATAGGTCCCAATTCCATATCCAACATCTGCAACTTCCAAGTCTTCTCAGAAGCATATCTTCAAGAGGAGCCATCTGTGGAGCCGTTCCGGGATTTCTTCCACCTGAACCGCCGAACTGAGTTTGCGGACGGGCCTCAAACCGAACTTGGTGGCGTGAGCATCCAAAAGAGGAAGGATGTAAGCTTCCCTCACGCCGCTCTTCACAGCCACCCCAAAGAATGGAACCAGACTTGGGTCTATTGTAAATATACTTCACCTGAATTAGAGAATCCGCTGCCGGGTTACCGCGCTTACTGTCTGGCGCCAAGTCATCCTTTGCCGCATCGTCTAAGCGCCCAAGACCGGGCTCGATATGCCCCGTAACTCTCCAAGCTCAGGGCTTTCGTAGCTAACGGTTTAACCGGAGTGGACTTTGTTCGATGCTGGCTCTCTTGGAGCATTCTTCCATTAAGCCGGCGCTCAAGCTTAATGTGTGAATATACTGGCAAACCGGAAGATCCTCAGCGTCACGCAAAAATAGTACTTCCTGACAACGACGTTACTGAATCCGCAAAGAAGATGCTGAATATCCCTCCGGAAGATTGCAGCCGGACCGGTTTAGCTCCCTTCTGCGCAGACAACCAACCACCGCCGGTAAGACTCTTCTGTCTATTTCTTTCCACTTTAATCCGTTCACATCAGTTGTTTTCAACATGTTATTATTCCTTTATGCAGGCCAATGATCCTTTCTGGAAGAAGAAAGCTCAAGATAAACCGGCGAAGCAATCACGCAAGAAAACCTTTGCCGTAAAGAAGAAGAAGCTGCTGTCGCTTCCGGTTCAAACCCTGAAGAAGATGATCCGGCCTCTGAGGTACTGCTTGCCTCTTATCTCCTTTGATCTCTCTTTTTCTGAATTTATGTTAATAATGCCTTTCCTCAGGACCTGGCGGAGGGAAGTAAAGCGGATGGAGTTGAGGTAATTTCTCTCTCATCTAATTCAGAACCGTTGCCACCCAAGATTCGCCGGGTATCCCGGAAGTATCCATTTTCTCACCCTTATGCTCAGTTGGATCCCAACTTTCTTTTGAAGAAATAGCAGCATGAAGCTCGCCGGACCACATGCCGCAGTGGCCACGTGGTTGAATCGTCCGGGATACCTCTCACGCCAGCTCGCAGACGCTGCTCAGAGGTTTTGCTCACTCCAACCCTTCTTCATACAAAAGCAGGCCTTATTCGAAAACCTCTTAAACCGTCTGATCCCAACTACCAGGAAACTCCTCTATCTTCTTCTGGTAAATCAACTGCTACTCAAGTCCCAGTGCATAAGACCATTCCTGGGTAAGTCGTATTTCCAAACGTCCGGTTTACCTTTCCGTTTCGACTTTGTGATTCTCATGGCTCTTTTGATCTTTTATCAGAATGCCCAAGCCTAGCAAAATGGCGAAATTGAACAAACCGGCTGCCAAAACCACCACTACTGAACCGGCCAAGGACCCTGAAGCGGCCAATCCTCCAGAGGAAACTGTTGAAGTTCAGCACGATGATCCCACCCCTATGGATCATGAAGATCTTGCTGCTCCGGGGGGCGACATCATGGAAAACACGGCTGAACCGGCAAGTCCTGTCCGGGTTAGTCCTCCTCGGGATAGCCCGGATCCTGTTAGTCCGGTGCGCACTGCTGATCCCCTCCAGCCAACCGCTTCCTCGACAGCAGATGTTGAGATAACCGGGATAGGCTTCACTTCTCCCACAGAGCCTGTTGTCTAGGCTAAACACACCGCCAAGGAGGAAAAGCTCCAGCAAGACAAAGGCAAATGGAGTACAGATCTGTCAAGCTATAACCACCTTAGTGCCCAGGAACTCCACTCTGGGTATCTAAACCAGCTCTTCACCAGCCGTGATTATGAGGCCGGTTTAGTCAACATGATGAAGGAGAAATACGAGGTAACCTTCTTTCCTTTTGTCTTCCGTTTCTGCTTGTTCTTTGCAATTATACCTTTAGGCCATGGTAGCCCCCAAGTGCCGGTTTACTTCACTGCAGGTGAACCGGGACTTCTCTTATGTCTGAGAATGAACTAACATTAGCCCCCAAGTGCCAAGGGCTTAACTTGTTTATGTGCTTGGGACTTGTCTGAAAAAGTTGTTTTCTTTACTTCAATTGTACATTAGCCCCCAAGTGTCGAGTGCATAACTTGTTATGTGCTTGAGACTTTGATAAAACCGTCCTTCTAATACTTTCCTTTTCCTGCAGGCTGACTTGAACCGGGGGGCTTCAGAGGCAACTGAGCTCCGGAATAGCTTGGCTTTCCATGAAACTGCCTCAACCAAAACTAAGGAAGAACTTGTTCTTGCTTTAGATAACATGGAAAAGCTCAAGAAGGATTTTGAAGCAGAGCGGTCTACCTGGGAGGTGCAAAGGGCTGCTCTAGAAAAAAGAGCAAAAGATGCCAAAGATGCTCTTAATCCGGTGACGCAAGAACTATTCGGGTTGAAACAGCAAATAGACAGCATGACATCCGTTATCTTCGGTGAGTACCTGTCTTCGTATGTTTGCATCCTTGCAATCTTTATTCTACTAAGGTTTAACTCGCCAATTGGATATAGGGAGGCGCATAACTCATCTTGGAGATGATGTTCGGAAGAAGCTCAAGGCTGCTTATACCCTGGTGGAGCAGCTCTACTCCGGTGCTCAAAGGGCTATTAGTGCCATGTCCCATAACAAACCGGCGCCGACGACCATCCAAGCCACTCTGGAAAAGCTATCTGTCTTGCCTGCTCGACTCGTTGAGGTAAAGAAATCTGCTGCACGAGCTGGTTCTCTTATGGCGTTAACCCAGGCCAAAGCATGGGTCCCGGATTTTGATCCGGCAGAGGCCATGAATGGTTACCCCAGCATAAAAGAGGACGGGTCAGCCTTCTCTTCTGAAGATCTCTGTTCTTTAACCAAGGACATGCGCCCTCTTGCCAGTAAGCTTGCTGATGAAGCAGATTTAACAAGGTATCATCCGGCTTAAGATCTAGAGATTTCGCGGGTGGAGCAGCCGGTTTACGACACCGAAAATCTGATCCCACCAGTTCGTAAGCACACCTTCGCTCCAGACATAGATCCGTCAGATCTTATAAACGATGAAATATATTTCCGTGCCCTCGCCAAGATTGACTGGAGCACTCCTGATTTCCAGCAACTGCCAGAAGTCGACGAAGATCCAGAGCAAGCTGACCCTCAGCCTTCGCAGCATGCTGAAGAAGAAACGTAAACCGTCCGGTTTAACTTTTAGTTCCTGAATACTTTGCAAGAAACTTTGATCCACTCGGGCCTGCAAGTGCCTTGTAATAGAATAGTTGAGATACTGCCTTTGTCCCACTGTCATGGTATTATTTTGTTTGGCACTCCCCAATTTATCGTCTGTTTGCAATGCTCCAACAGTTTATCTTACCTGTATCTGCATGAACAATGCTAAAAGATGTCCTGGCGGTTTACCACCGGACGGATTATATTGCCCTGATACATGTTTCAAATATATAGCTTGAACTACATATAAAACATAAACACATCCCATACCTGTGATTAAGTGTGCTTGTAGACCTTAAACTGGTGGGAATATTGTAAAACGAGGGTGTTGAGGAAGCCCTTGGCTCTCTTGTCGGCTTAGTATGATAGCCGATCCGGTTTATGATGAAGACTGGTTTGACTCTCGCTGGTGTTCATGACCCAGACTTTTAACTCTGTATACATATTGGCAACCTTGTAGTTGTCCAGTCTCGCATCAATGAACTTGGTTAAAAAACCAATGACCTTGAAGACAAAGATTTGTGAAATCATAAAAAAAATAAAAATAAGGTTTTTTGGGCAAATAAGACCATGTAGTCGAGGCTTTTTATGAGCTGCCAGGCCAAATTCGCGGCTTTTTATGAGCTGCCAGGCTACTGTCATTAACCATTTTAGCAAAGCCTGTCAAGATGCTCCGCAATCCTTAACCAAATCATCGATGACAAGCTACCCAATGTTTCAAAATCTCGTAAAGCTTTTGTCTTTAGGTAATCAACTCGATGATCATCAATTTAACGTGGCCAAGTTCAGGGTCCCAAAGGATTGACTTGTGGCAGGTTCGACGGGTCATACCAGGTTTACCTGGACGGCGTGATTGACTTGATGCAGGCATGTTAATCCGGGGTTTTAGGTGCATGCACCGGGCTTCCAAGCCATGTTCACTACAAGGGTATTTAACTCGATGCGAGCCCCCGGGTAGTGTGTGAGCCGTTTGCTCCTCGGGGCATATGTTTGAGCTGGGTTAGGCACCAAAACTTTCTTTTACCCCTCATCATCATCTGGAAATTGCCGAAGCAACCAGAGCAGTGCTCTTATGATGGGCTTCATACCGCCGCTGGCTCAAGAGACCATGGGAAAACTTCCTTACTCGCGGAAACCCCCATGTGATTCTTGTTTGTATAGATAAGATGGCCGATTCCTTGATGTGTCAAGGGCGCCGGTTTAGGAGGCCATGGAAAGCTTTTGTAAAAAACTCCCATGTGATACTCCTTTGTATGAAGAACACGACTGATTCCTTGATTCTGTCAAGGGCGCCGGTTTAAGAGGCCATGGAAGGTTTCTTTCAAAGCCCCCATGTGATACTCTTTTGCATGCAAGACACGGCTGATTCCCTGATTCTATCAGGGGCGCCGGTTGAAGAGGCCATGGAAGGTTTCTTTCGAAGCCCCCATGTGATACTCTTTCGTGAAGAAGATGGCTGATTCCTCGGTGTACCGGGGGCGCCGGTTTATTTTATTAATCATAATATATACATTGTACATAAAGCGGAGCCAATAGCTCAAGTGTAGTCGAAGAAGAGCGACGTTCCACGGCCGCTTGGTTTCCTCCTCTGTCGTACGTGAGTCCTTATGTTCTCGAACATCGACAAGGTAGTATGATCCGTTGTGCAGGTTTTTGCTGACCACAAAGGGCCCTTCCCAAGGTGGGGATAGCTTGTGCATATCTGTCTGGTCTTGGATGAGCCGGAGCACCAGATCTCCTTCCTGAAACGTCCTGGTCTTGACCCGGCGGCTATGGTACCGGCGCAGGTCTTGCTGGTAAATCGCTGATCGCGCTGCTGCCGTGTCCCGTTCCTCGTCCAGCCGGTCCAAGCTGTCTTGTCGTGCTTGTTCATTATCCGCTTCAACGTAAGCCGCCACCCGTGGTGAGTCATGCCGGATATCACTAGGGAGGACCGCTTCAGCACCGTACACCATTAAGAAAGGCGTGTACCCTGTAGATCTGTTAGGCGTAGTGTTGATGCTCCATAGGACAGAAGGCAACTCCTCCACCCAACAACCCGGCGTTCTTTGCAGAGGAACCATAAGCCGGGGCTTGATGCCTCTCAAGATTTCTTGGTTGGCTCTCTCAGCTTGGCCATTGGACTGAGGGTGAGCTACTGATGACACATCAAGGCAAATATGTTCTCTTTGACAGAACTCTTCCATCTCTCCTTTAGATAGGTTAGTGCCATTATCAATTATAATGCTGTGTGGAAAGCCAAACCGGAAAATCACCTTTTTGATGAACTTGACCGCTGTTGCCGCATCACACTTACTGATAGGCTCTGCTTCAACCCACTTTATAAATTTGTCCACTGCTACTAATAGGTGGGTTTTCTGATCTTTGGATCTTTTGAAGGGTCCAACCATATCAAGCCCCCAAGTCGCAAACGGCCAAGTAATTGGAATCATCCGCGGCTAATGCGCCGGTACATGAGCATGCCGTGAAAATTTCTTGCAAGCGTCACATTTTCTGACCAAGTCCTCTGCGTCGGTGTGAGCCGTCAGCCAGTAGAACCCATGACGAAAAGCTTTAGCTACCAAGGATTTTGAACCGGCGTGATGACCACAATCCCCTTCATGAATCAATCGAAGAATATCGCAGCCTTCCTCTGATGATACACACCGCTGAAACGCCCCAGAAACGCTGCGGTGATGAAGCTCCCCATTGACGATAGTCATAGACTTAGACCGCCGGATTATCTGCCGGGCCTCAACTTCGTCCTCTGGCAACTCACCTTGGCTCATATACGCCGAATAAGGGAGTGTCCAATCAGGAATGACGTGAAGTGCTACGACTAACTGTGCTTCCGGATCAGGAACAACCAAGTCCTCCTCTGAAGGTATCTGTACTGACGGATTATGCAATTCATCCAAGAAGGTATTAGGTGGATCCGGTTTACGCTGAGAGCCCAGCCGGCTTAACGCATCGGCTGCTTCATTTTTTCGCCGGTCTATATGGTCCACCTGATATCCCTTGAAGGATCCTGCGACTACGTCCACTTCTCGTTGATAGGCTGCCATGAGCGGATCCTTAGAGTCCCACTTACCAGATACCTGTTGTGCCACCAGATCTGAGTCGCCAAAGCATTTAAACCGGCTCAAGTTCATCTCCTTGGCCATCCGCAAACCGTGGAGGAGAGCTTCATACTCAGCAGCATTGTTAGTACAAGGGAACATTAAACATAGGACGTAACAGAACTTATCACCTCGTGGGGAAGTTAACACGACTCCAGCCCCGAGCCCTCCAATTGCCTTGAACCGTCAAAGTGAATAGTCCAGTATGTATGATCCGACTTCTCCTCAGGTGCTTGCAATTCTGTCCAATCATTAATTAAATCCACCAGTGCTTGGGATTTTATAGCAGTACGGGGCACATACTTTAATCCACGCGGGCTAAGCTCAATGGCCCACTTTGCCACTCTGCCGGTGGCTTCTCTGTTCTGGATTATATCCCCTAACGGAGCTGAACTGACAATAGTGATTGGGTGGCCCTGGAAATAGTGCTTCAACTTCCGGTTTGCCATGAACACACCATATACCAATTTCTGCCAGTGTGGATATCTTTGTTTCGACTCAATGAGCACCTCACTGATGTAGTAAACCGGACTTTGAACCGGATATTCTTTGCCTGCCTCTTTGCGCTCTACCACAATGGCCACACTGACTGCACGGGCATTAGCGGCCACTTATAATAACATCGGCTCCTTGTCAACCGGGGCAGCAAGGACTGGTGGTTCTGCCAATTGCCGCCTCAGATCCTCGAACGCGACGTTTGCAACATCGCTCCAAACAAACCGGTCCGTCTTCTTCATCATCTGGTAAAGCGGGATCGCCTTTTCTCCTAAACGGCTGATGAACTGACTCAACGCTGCAATCCGGCACGCCACGCGTTGGACATCGTTGATGCACGCCGGTTTAGCCTAAGATGTGATCGCCTTGATCTTCTCCGGATTAGCTTCAATTCCTCTGTTTGACACTAAGAATCCAAGGAGCTTGCCCGCTGGAACACCAAAAACACACTTCTCCGGATTGAGCATCATCTTGTAAACTAGGAGATTGTCAAAGGTTTCTTTTAAATCCTCTATCAGCGTCTCCTCCTTCCTAGATTTCACCACAATGTCATCAACATATGCATGGACATTTCTTCCAATCTGCCCTTGTAAGCAGTTCTGCACACAACACTGATAGGTTGCTTGTGCACTCTTGAGCCCAAAAGGCATGGATACATAGCAGAAGGCTCCAAAGGGAGTTATGAAAGCTGTTTTCTCCTGGTCCTTAACTGCCATCTTTATCTGATCATAACCTGAATATGCATCCAAAAAACTTAGCCGCTCACATCCTGCCGTGGCATCAATAATTTGATCAATACGGGGGAGAGCAAAAGGATCAGTTGGGCAAGCTTTGTTCAAGTCTGTGTAATCAACACACATCCTCCAGGTTCCCTTTTTCTTGAGCACCACCACTGGATTATCCAACCACTCTGGATGAAATACTTCAACTATGAAGCGTGCGGCCAAGAGCCTAGCCACTTCTTCACCTATAGCCTTACGCCTCTCCTCATTGAAGCGGCGCAAATACTGCTTGACCGGTTTAAACTTCGGATCAATATTAAGACTGTGCTCAGCGAGTTCCCTCTGTATACCTGGCATGTCAGAAGGCTTCCATGCAAAGATATCCCAGTTCTCACGGATGAACTCAATGAGCGCGCTTTCCTATTTGGGGTCTAGGTTAGCGCTGATAGTGAACTGCTTGGATGAATCGCTGATGTCTACACACACTTCTACTCTTGTAGACTATGTTGGGCCTCCAAGCGCAGAGGTTTGTAGGACAGCGGCAATTTCCCTTAAGTGGATGACCTAAGGTTTATCGAAACTCAGGGAAGTAGAGGTTGAAGATGGTCTCTCTCAAGCAACCCTGCAACTAAGATACAAGAAGTCTCTTGTGTCCCCAACACACCTAATACACTTGTCAGATGTATAGGTGCACTAGTTCGGCGAAGAGATGTTAAATGGCAAGTGATATGGATGGCAAAACAAAGTAATATAAATATGTAATAAAAAGTGCAGCAAGCAAACAAGTGGTAAACGTGAGCACAAACGGTATTGCAATGGTGGAAACGAGGCCTAGGGTTCATACTTTCACTAGTGGCAACTCCCAACAACATTAACATAATCGAATCACATGATATTTCCCATAAAACATGCAAAGGGGACACACTCGGAGGTCATTCCTTCGTGGTCAAGAGAGGACGAGAATTATGTAGGGCTACGAAAGCACACCTCAAAGTTCGTAGTTCTCAATCTAAGGATTTCCCAATGTCACCGCGGCCATCCAAAGAGAGTCCCACAATCACCACAACATATCTAAAGGATAGTCAAAGACAAGCACCAAGAGACTCTCAATCTTCAATCAACACACAAGAGAGGAAATCACTCATGAAAATATTGTTCTAATCCATGTCAAATAGACCGCTGTCACCTTGGTCTCGGGGATTATACTAGATAAAGACAAGTGAGTACATCAATCCAATGCATAGAGGAAGGGGAGATATCTTAGATTAACATAGCCTATGATCACAACGAAGATCACATCATGGGAGAGAGAATTGACCACATAGCTACTGGTAAGAACCTCAGCCCCGAGGAGGAACTACTCCCGCATCATGGAGGAAGGAAGCAACATCGATGGAGATGAATCCGGGGGCACTTCCCTGTCCCGACAGGGTGCCGGCGCAGGAATTCTGGTCCCCCGAAGCTTGATGGAGATGGCGGTGGAGATCGGAATCGCGTCTGGAGAAAAGGGGTCCAGAATCAGGGTTTCCTCGACGGACCTTAAATATATGCCAAAGGGGGTCACCAGAGGGGGTCAGGGGTGCCCAGGCGCCCCCCCCCCCGGCGCGGCCCAGGGGGGGGCCGCGCCCATAGGCCGCAAGGATCCCCTATGGGTCCCCCCGGCTGTACTTTGGCCGCACGGTAGCTCCTGGAACGCTGATTTTTTATATATTTTTTCTGGATTTTTCCTGGCAGTTCTCGTAATGTGAAAACCTGGAATACAAAAACAGCAGAAAACAGAAACTGGCACCGGGGTGCACTGGATTAGTAGGTTAGTCCAAATATGATCAAAAGTGTATGGAAGTGTATGAATATCATAGCAATATCACCCTAGAGTGGCATGGAGCAAGCAGAAATTATAGATACGTTTTGGACGTATCAACATCCCCAAGCTTAATTCCTGCTCATCCTCGAGTAGGTAAATGATAACAAGAATAATTTCTGTGGTGACATGCTATTAACCATATAGGACTTTCTCATAGTCATATGACAAAAGCTTACTGAGACAATGATTCTATAGTAATTAAGTTGTCTCAAGAGAAAATCACAAATGACTGAAAGTTTTACAACATGAAACTGAAACATCAAAAAGATTTGCAATGAACATGATGTGCAAATATGATAAAGTGATATCTAGCTTGCCCCCTTTAGTGATGCAAAACATAAATGCAGGGGCACCTTCAAGGTTTAAGTGATGACTAGATACAATCATTCCAGAATAAACGACATCACAATCATGCAAAAGACAATGCTACTTTGGAACAATGCACATTACACTCAGAATGACAATCATGCTCTCAGTAGTTGGTGCTTTAACATAAAGGTAAAAGAATGGTTATGTGCTAGAGCTTTTTATTTTGAAAACATGGAAGCAATTGTGTCAACGGTAGTAGTACTTCATATGTGTCATGCATAAAACATCCTATAAGTTGCAAGCCTCATGCATCGAATACTAATAGTGCTCGCTCCTTGTCCTAATTAGCTCGGATCCCCATGGGTTATCATTGCATTGCATATGTTTCAACCAAGTGTCGCAAAGGGGTACCTCTATGCCACCTGTACAAAGGTCCAAGGAGATAGATCGCATTTGATTTCTCGTTTTTGATAGATCTCAACTTGAGGACATCCATACCGGGACAACATAGAAAATAGATGATGGACTCCTCTTCAATGCATAGGCATATTCTCATGAGAGATTGAGGATTAAGGTCCAAGCTCAAACTTCCACCATGATGCATGGCTTTGGTTGGCGGCCCAATGTTCTTCTCTAACAATATGCATATTCATTCAACCCACGGTAAATCACCCTTACTTCAGACAAGACGAACATGCATAGCAACTCACATGATATTCAACAAAAGTGCGACAGTTGATGGCGTCCCCAGAAACATGGTTACCGCTCAGCAAGCAACTTATAAGAAATAAGATACATAAGCAACATATTCTTTACCACAATAGTTTTTAGGTTACTTTCCCATGAGCTATGTATTGCATGGTTAGTTTGCTTAGTATAGGTGGAGGTTAGCAAAAGACTGGGAGCGACCAACTAAGAGAGCAATGACGGTCATAATCATGCAGAGCGACAAAGCAATATTGAATCAGGCATGGTAGTTATATCGCTACTTAGAAACAAAAGATCATCAAGGCTTGACAGACTTTCTTTACAGTCTTGAATATGCGTGAGCATACGCCAAGTCAATCAAAATAAATTCTCGAAGGAAGACATTACTAAACCATACCACATCATAGGCAAATAAACCAAGTTGGTACTCCAATAACACATTGGGAACCCCCCAGCTATTTGAGATTAACCATAAGAAAACCTGAACTACTAAGCACCATCATGAAAGTAGCATCTTTATCATAGACACATTAACCCATGCAACGGAAGCAAACTCTCTTAATAAGGTGAGCATGGTAATTAAAGAGAGTTCAAGCAACCAACTAAATAAAAGCTCTTGGAAAGATAAGCATGAATACTAAGAGCAGAGTATGATAGTAGCTATTAAAAGACAAAGAACACACACATCATAGATAGACATGAAAATTCTATGTAATGTTCTAGGTAGAGGTGGAGCGTGTTTCTCTCCCACATAAAGGAATGCTGAGTTCCGACTCGTTATGAAAAACTAAAAGCAAGACGCTCCAAGCATAGCACATAACACATGAAGTGACAAAAATATAGCGAAACGAAAGACGAACTGATAATGTTGATGGAGAAGGGGATGCACGGGGGCATCCCCAAGCTTAGATGCTTGAGTCTCCTTGAATATTTCTTGGGGTGCACGGGGGCATCCCCAAGCTTGAGCGCTTGACACTCCTGAATCTTTTTATCATCTTCCCTCGCACACTTGAAAACTCCCTTCATACACAACTCATCATAATCTGATTAGCGAGGTTAGTACCCTTAATAAAATAATTATACCTTGCTGGAAATAAGGATATTATTGAAGTTCTGCTGTTTCTCAAGATTGCCAAAAGGTTTTTGCAAAGAAAAGCAAGTTCTTAATTTGCAAAGTGAAGGTAAGGCAAAATAGGACAGAATCTGTGAAAAACAGAACAGCAGGCAGTAATTGACCTGTTCGGGATACTTCTGCAAATCAAATCAAAAAACTCAGAACTGACGCACGAAAGATAATTATATAGATAACGCTGTCGAAAAAATTCAGACCAAAAAGATAATCTGGTGATTTTATACGAATTTTTCTATATAAGGACAGAATCTGTTTCCTGGACATCACCTCACAACTTTTGAACTTTCTAGCAATCGGAGGCTATACTTGGCACAAATATGAAAAGCAAAGATACAATGATGATGCTACAGCAGTAAACAACATCAAGACACAACAAAAGAAAAAAATTATTCATGTGGGCTGCCTCCCAAAAGCGCTTTCTTTTATGCCTTTAAGCTAGGCATAAGACTTTAATGATTCTCTTGTAGGAATAAGAATTGAAGAACAAAAGAGAGCATCAAGAAGCAAATACTAAACACATTTAAGCCTAACATGCTTCCTATGCATAGGAATATTGCAATAGAATAATTCATTGAAGCACAAAGCAATAAGCATAGGAAGACAAAACAAGTGCAGCTTCAAAACCTTCAACATAAAGAGAGGGAACTTCTTATTATTAAGATATTTAGAACCAAGCCTCCCTCTCTCATTATAAATTTCAGTGGCATCATGGATGAACTCAACAATATAAGCATCACATAAAGCATTGTTACCATGATCCATATGCAAAAAGGTACTCTCATTCCCCACATAAGCATAATTTTTCTCATTGGTAATAGTGGGAGTAGGACTATCATAAACAACTTGAACACTATAGATGAGTTGTATATCAGGAGGGTGGTGTTCAACAAGGGAGTAATTCCCTTCATGATTATGACAAGTTTCATAAGGATAATTTCTCCTTATGTCATAGGTACCTTTATAATCACTATAGATTGGAGTTATAACATCATCATGGTAGAGAAGAGCATTATCATTGCTAGCAACTATATTTGTAAACATGTTGTCTTTATTCTTACTAGCAAGAGAATCAGTTATCACATCACTAGTGGGGATAGGATTTGCAATCCTATCATCCCCAAGCTTAGAGCTTCCCATATCTTCACTTTCAGAGTTGGTAACAAAAAGATTTTCAAGATCATAAGTAGCATTATCATCATTTTCCCAATCACAATAAGTAACATGCATATCATAATCAAAATCATCTTCAATAGTACCTACGGACGTATCATCAAGATGATAATTAAGGCAATAAACTTCACCCTCTTCTTTAACTTACAACCGTTAGGATAAAAGTTGATGGGAGGAATATGCTCAGGCCAGGTTGATACCCCTTCTTCTTCTTCTTTCTTGCTCCTCTTCCTCCTCCTCTTCTTTTCCTTCTTCTTAACCTTAGGAGGGAGTGGTTGGAGATGAAGCTTCTCCACATATCCTGGTTTATCATTAGAAACAATAGGGGAAACTTGGGAGAAACTCTCCTTTTTATTAGCAGAAATATAAGAGACATTTTTATACTTTGGTAAAGTTCCCTCCTTTATAATCTTACCTATGTAATCATTTTCATGGCAATTAACAACACAATAGAGATGGAAATTTTGCAAAGTGTTTTTTATTCCTATGGCATTAACATCTAGCCATGAAGTCTTTTCTGATAACTCTTCACACATCAAAAATAACATAAGCTCATCATAAAGATCAGAGGTGATCATGTTATCACACAACCGGTTAACAGTTATGTTTTGAACGTTCATGCATTGAAAATTAAAGTAACCCTCTATACGGCAAAGTTCACAAGTAAAAGGATAAATGTCACACAATTCTCTAGCAATCTCATTTAAATCTCTGACCCAAGTGATTGTTCTTTCATGCTTATGTTGCTTACAATACTTCTCTTCTTCAATCATAGGCCTTTCACAAGGTCTATCCACTCCACAAAAATTAACATGCTTATATAAAACTTCATTTTTAGGATTTGGATCATGCATGTTGAAATCATCATGAACAATTTCATTTTCTTTGCAAGTCTCTTTAAAAGGTTTATGATACTCGATCCAATCCTCCTTAGGCATATTAAGATGTGAAGCAAAAGATTTGAGGAAATCAACAAGGAGTTGAGAATCAAGCCCAAACTTAGCACTAAACTTATTAAAACTTGTAGTTTCAACAAAGGACGTAATGCAATCATACTCATAAATTATACCTGACTCTTTACCTTTGTCGATCTCCCAATCTTCAGTGTTGCGTTGAATTCTTTCAAGGAGTTCCCATTTAGCATCAATCTTTTTGTTTGTGAAAGAACCCATAGAGGAAGCATCGAGCAAATCTTTATCCTGTCGAGAGAGCCTCGCATAGAAGTTAGTAATGATAATATCTTTGGGGAGCCCATGGTTAGGACATTTTAGCATTAACGTTTTCAGTCTCCCCCAAGCTTGAGCTATGCTCTCTCCGTCATGAGGATAAAAATTATAAACATAATTCCTATTCTTATGGACTTCATGAAGAGGATAAAACTTGGAGTAAAAGAGAGACTGGATCTCTTCCCACTCCAGCAGGTGAGAGTCATTTAGTAGCCTATACCATTCCAATGCTTTTCCTTTCAGTGACAAGGCAAATAATTTCCTCATGACAAACTCCCTCGATACACCTGCAAGCTTAAATAATGAACATAGTTGTGACAGATATAGCAAGTGTTCACTGGGATGTCCGTCTCCTGCATAACGATTAGCCAAAACATAATTGATAATACCAGCCGGTATTTTATAGGGCACAATTTCAGTAGGAGGAGGAGCAACCACCACAGGTGTGGGGTGTCCTCCCGCAAGCAACGATCCAATAACAAGGTTTTCCATAAGCATAACTAGTGAAATAATAAAAAACAAGAAACAAAAAGATTTAATTGCAAGATCTAAAGATATACCTTCAAGCGCTCACCTCCCCGGCAACGGCGCCAGAAATAGCTTGATGTCTACACACGCTTCTACTCTTGTAGACTATGTTGGGCCTCCAAGCACAGAGGTTTGTAGGACAGCGGCAATTTCCCTTAAGTGGATGACCTAAGGTTTATCGAACTCAGGGAAGTAGAGGTTGAAGATGGTCTCTCTCAAGCAACCCTGCAACTAAGATACAAGAAGTCTCTTGTGTCACCAACACACCTAATACACTTGTCAGATGTATAGGTGCACTAGTTCGGCGAAGAGATGTTAAATGGCAAGTGATATGGATGGCAAAACAAAGTAATATAAATATGTAATAAAAAGTGCAGCAAGAAAACAAGTGGTAAACGTGAGCACAAACGGTATTGCAATGGTGGAAACGAGGCCTAGGGTTCATACTTTCACTAGTGGCAACTCCCAACAACATTAACATAATCGAATCACATGATATTTCCCATAAAACATGCAAAGGGGACACACTCGGAGGTCATTCCTTCGTGGTCAAGAGAGGACGAGAATTATGTAGGGCTACGAAAGCACACCTCAAAGTTTGTATTTCTCAATCTAAGGATTTCCCAATGTCACCGCGGCCATCCAAAGAGAGTCCCACAATCACCACAACATATCTAAAGGATAGTCAAAGACAAGCACCAAGAGACTCTCAATCTTCAATCAACACACAAGAGAGGAAATCACTCATGAAAATATTGTTCTAATCCATGTCCAATAGACCGCTGTCACCTTGGTCTCGGGGATTATACTAGATAAAGACAAGTGAGTACATCAATCCAATACATAGAGGAAGGGGAAATATCTTAGATTAACATAGCCTATGATCACAACGAAGATCACATCATGGGAGAGAGAATTGACCACATAGCTACTGGTAAGAACCTCAGCCCCGAGGAGGAACTACTCCCGCATCATGGAGGGAGGAAGCAACGTCGATGGAGATGAATCCGGGGGCACTTCCCCGTCCCGGCAGGGTGCCGGCGCAGGAATTCTGGTCCCCGAAGCTTGATGGAGATGGCGGCGGAGATCGGAACCGCGTCTGGAGAAAAGGGGTCCGGAATCAGGGTTTCCTCGACGAACCTTAAATATATGCCAAACGGGGTCACCAGAGGGGGTCAGGGGTGCCCAGGCGCCCCCCCCGGCGTGGCCCAAGGGGGGGGGGGGCGCCCACAGGCCGCCTGGAGCCCCTGTGGGTCCCCCCCGGCTGTACTTTGGCCGCACGGTAGCTCCTGGAACGCTGATTTTTTATATATTTTTTCTGGATTTTTCCTAGCAGTTCTTGTAATGTGAAAACCTGGAATACAAAAATAGCCGAAAACAGAAACTGGCACCGAGGTGCACTGGATTAGTAGGTTAGTCCAAATATGATCAAAAGTGTATGGAAGTGTATGAATATCATAGCAATATCACCCTAGAGTGGCATGGAGCAAGAAGAAATTATAGATACGTTTTGGACGTATCAATCGCCCGGAACAAAGTCGACCTGGTTGGTTTCCTCTGCTGATTTGAACTTCAATGCCGGATCATGCTCTGTAGTTGGCTTTTTCAACGGGGACATATCTGCCGGATCACCATTGTCCTTATAAAAACTTCAGCTCTTCCGTAGCACAAACTGCCTCAGCATATTCCGCGTCTCCTTCCTCGCATTCCAACGCGATCTTACGGCTCCCGTGAACTGTGAAGGTTCCCTTGTGACCCGGCATCTTGAGCTGTAGATAAACATAACACGGTCTAGCCATGAATTCGACGTAAACCGGTCTCCCAAACAGAGCATGATATGGGCTCCTGATCTTTACAACCTCAAAGGTCACCGTCTCTGATCTAGAGTCATGCTCATCCCCAAAGGTAACTTCCAGATTGATTTTTCCAACTGGGTAAGCCGATTTACCGGGCACCACCCCGTGGAATACTGTGTTGGACTGTCGGAGCTTCTTATCTGTCAACCCCATACGCCGAAAAGTCTCATAGTATAGGATATTGATGCTGCTGCCTCCATCCATAAGCACCTTTGTGAACTTATAACCACCCACCTGTGGTGCCACCACCAAGGCCAATTGACCCGGATTATCAACCCGTGGCGGGTGATCCTCTCTGCTCCATACAATGGGTTGCTCAGACCAACACAAAAAGCGTGGTATCGCCGGTTCAACAGAGTGTACTGCTCTCTTCAGAAATTTTTGATCCCGTTTGCATAGACTTGTGGTGAAAACATGATATTGCCCACTGCTTAGCTCCTTCGGATTATTCTGATATCCGGATTGCTGCTGCTGTTGACGCTGCTGATTGCCTTGGTTATTGTATCCACCCTGACCATGTTGCTGGTTATGTTGATGCTGATTGTTGCCATTGTGGTTATTGTTACTGCCGTGGTATCCTGATCCGGATCCACCACCCTGATAACCCGGACCTTGAAAACCGAGACCTGACCCGCCGGGGGGCTCGTGGTTATACTTGGCCTGTTTCATAAGCTCTTGCATAATAAAATAGTCCTTCCAGAGATGCGTAGACGGGTTTTCTTCTGTATCGTGCTTTGGGCAAGGCATGTTCAACTGGCAATCCAGATTAATAGGTGGCCTCCCGTTGCGTGGGGGCGGTCTACCCTTGCGGCGCTGCCCGTTGTCTTGAGCGTTGGTATTGGCCACAAAGTCTGAGCTGCCCTCCACTTTACGCTTGCCATTGTACCCTGTGCCACCGGATTGGCCTGCGCCGGTTTACCGTTTTTGCTTGCCTTCCCGGATTTGCCTCCGTCTGCATCTGGATACTTTGTGTTATCAGAGTCTCCATACTTTACCAAAGCGCCCATGAGCGTTCCCATGTCATTGCAATCACGTTTGAGCCGTCCCAACTTCAGTCTCAAAGGCTCGAACCGGCAATTGCCTTCCAAGGTCACTATCGCCGTACTTGGATTGATGCTATTGGAGGAGTGCAGGATTTCAGATACTCGCCGCACCCAACTGCTTGTGGTCTCTTGCTCTCCTTGAACACATGCTGCTAAGTCAACAACAGACATCGGCTGCTTGCATGTGTCTTTGAAAATATTGATAAACCGGCGACGCAACTCGCCCCATGATCCGATAGAGTTAGGTGGTAAACCCTTTAGCCATGTCCGGGCCGTGCCCTCAAGCATCATTGTGAAGTATTTGGCACACGCAGCTTCGTCTACGTCAAGCATCTCCATGGACATCTCATAACTCTCAACCCACGCCTCCGGAGCCAGATCCGCCATGTAGTTGGGTACCTTGCGCGGACCTTTGAAGTCTTTGGGTAATTTCACGTTCCGTAAAGCGGGGATCAGACACTGCACCCCCAAGGAACTGGACATGATTCCTGTTTCGGTGGTGGTGGGGTGAACCGGCGTCGCTTGATGGGTGTCGTTGTGGGCATTATGCCTGGTCTGGTCCACCACCTCTTGGGCATGTGCTCCTGCTCCTGCCGGATTAGCCTGCCTCTGCCGGTGCCGTCTCCGCGCGCTGCTAGATACAGCCGGTTCATCCTGGTGCCTTGTGTAACTCTGGCTCGGGCGGGGGGTTGAATGAATCCTCTCCCGGCTATATGAATAAGCTTGTTGATGTGTTAACGTCGTGTCCAGCAACTCCTTAGCCCGTCGTGCCTCCATGGCTATGGGGGACGTCCCGTCAATGGGAAGGGCGGCCAGCCGTGAAGCGGCTGCTACGATGTTGTCCAACGGGTTAAAATAATGACCAGGAGGGGTGGGCACGTGCTGTGTCGGCACAACTTGGCGGTTTGGCTCCGCGACTGGTGGCTGAACCGACGCGCTCGTCCCCGGGGCTCCTCCCCGGTTTACCTCTGGATAGTTACTGGTTCCTGCTCCTGGTGTGCTAAAGAGATTCCTTGCTTCATAAACCGGCGGCAAACGAGATCGTTGTCTTCTGTACATTACCTCCTGCGAAGCGTTTTGATCTAACCTGAGCCGAAAAGCTTGGGAATCTAGCTCTGCCTGTCTCGTAGCCATCCTGGCTTTCTCCGCATCCAGATCCAACTTAGCTTGCTCAATCCGGCTCTTCACCTGAGTGATCTCCGCATCATGCTGCGCCTTGTCGGCCTGGGCTACTTTTCTGTTGCAAGTGCTGTCAAGGTGTCAACTAGGGTGGATAGGACGTCAGAAGGCGACGGGGGAAGGTCTCCAGCTCTGCCCCCCATTTCCTCAGAGGTTAACGCCCCGGTCGTTGAGGGTTGTTGCATGGGTTGTGATCCGGCCATGAAAACAGCAACCCTGTTCGGCGGATCGAAGGGGTCCGGAATACTATCGCCATCGGACACACCCTCAGACCGGCTGTCCTGCAACAGATACAAAGATTCGGTCTCTCAGGATGAAGATTCATCGCCGGAATAGACAACTGTCTCGCCACCAGAATCCGATCTGTCCTCGGCTTGTACTCCATGCACTGCTCAGACAAAGACGCGCTTCACGGCGGGCTGAATCCGGGCTGATTTCGCACGCTGAGCCGGCTCGACGATGTTGGGGAAGATGTCCGACTCAGGGCCCGGTTCGCCGATCTTGCCGATGAAGACGTGGATGCCGCCTAAGGGGACCCGGTACCCGTATTCGACTGAACCGACCTCGGGGCCCCAGCCTGCATCGTCGATGTAGATCCGGCCGCGACGACTCTTGCTCATCTGGCCCACTGCATAACCCTTGAGCCCTTCAGAGCTGCCCTTCAAGACCTCAAAACCATCGTGCGATAGCCCCACGGTGGGCGCCAACTGTCGTGGAATTAGCACGGCAGATGTCCGGTTTAAAGGACTTAGTCAAGAGGCCATCACTCGGGTTAGCTTAAAGGGGTTAAAGCGGACGAAGGACACAAGGAGTTTATACTAGTTCGCCCCCTTCGATGAAGGTAAAAGCCTACGTCTAGTTTGGTGTGGTATTGCTTGGGCTTCGATGACCATGGAGCGAATCCGCTTTGCCTGTGTCTCGAGCTGTTGTTTCTTGTCCTGAATCATCGCCGGGTCGTCCCTTTATATAGGAGGTGACGCCCGGTCCAGTTTACAGAGTCCCGAGGCCGGCTCATAAACATGTTCGCCCCGGTCTCTACTCTTTCTATCTTACATTCCAAGTTACATAGTACAACGGTCTACAGACCAAGGGCCTTATACATGGGCCCTAAACCTCTATGGGCTATAACCTCCTGTTACATATCCTACTGGGCTTCTGATAATATATGCTTATCAGCGTAATCCGGACCCTCATGGCTGGTTTATACCTGATGTCATATCCCTCACATCACCCGTAGCGATGCTTAAGTCTATCCAAATCATGTTAGCAATTGCCGCATTTTATGATTGTGAAATCTGGCAAATGGATGTCAAAACTAGATTCCTAAAGGGATACCTTAAAGAGGAGTTGTATATGATGCAACCAGAAGGTTTTGTTGATCCTAAAGGTGCTAACAAAGTGTGCAAACTCCAGCGATCCATCTATGGACTGGTGGAAGCATCTCTGAGTTGGAATATACGCTTTGATGAGGTGATAAAAGCATATGGTTTTATACAAACTTGTGGAGAAGCCTGTATTTACAAGAAAGTGAGTGGGAGCTTTGTAGCATTTCTGATATTATATGTGGATGACATATTGTTGATTGGAAACGATATATAATTTCTGGATGGCATAAAAGGACACTCGAATAAGAATTTTTCAATGAAAGACATCGGTGAAGCTGCTTATATATTGGGCATCAAGATCTATAGAAATAGATCAAGACGCTTAATTGGTCTTTCACAAAGCACATACCTTGATAAAGTTTTGAAGAAGTTCAAAATGGACCAGTCAAAGAAAGGGTTCTTGCCTGTGTTACAAGGTGTGAAGTTGAGTAAGACTCAATGCCCGACCACTCCAGAAGATAGAGAGAAAATGAAAGTCATTCCCTATGCCTCAGCCATAGGATCTATCATGTATGCAATGCTGTGTACTAGACCTGATGTGTGCCTTGCTATAAGTTTAGCAGGGAGGTACCAAAGTAATCTAGGAATGGATTACTAGACAGTGGCCAAGAATATCCTGAAGTACCTGAAAAGGACAAAGGATATGGTTCTCATTTATGGAGGTGACAAAGAGCTCGTCGTAAATGGTTACGTTGATTCAAGCTTTGACACTGATCTGGATGACTCTAAGTCACAAACAAGATAAGTATTTTTATTGAACGGTGGAGCTGTTAGTTGGTGCAGTTCCAAGCAGAGCGTCGTGGCGGGATCTACGTGTGAAGCGGAGTACATAGCTGCTTCGGAAGCAGCAAATGAAGGAGTCTGTATGAAGGAGTTCATATCCGATCTAGGAGTAATACCTAGTGCAACGGGTCCAATGAAAATCTTTTGTGACAAAACTGGAGGAATAGACTTGGCGAAGGAATCCAGGTTTCACAAGAGAACCAAGAACATCAAGAGACGCTTCAATTCCATCCGCAATCGAGTCAAGGAGGGAGACATGGAAATTTGCAAGATACACACGGATCTAAATGTTGCAGACCCGTTGACTAAGCCTCTTCCACGAGCAAAACATGATTAGCACCAAGACTCCATGGGTGTTAGAATGATTACTATGTAATCTAGATTATTGACTCACGTGCAAGTGGGAGACTGAAGGAAATATAAAGTTGTTACTTATATTTCCTTATACATCATGATAAATGTCTTTTATTCATGCTAGAACTGTATCAGTCGGAAACTTGATACATGTGTGAATACATGGATGAAACAGAGTGTCCCTAGTATGCCTCTACTAGACTAGATCGTTAATCAAAGATGGTTATGTTTCCTAACCATAGACATGAGTTGTCATTTGATCAACAGGATCACATCATTGGGAGAATGATGTGATGGACAAGACCCATCCGTTAGCTTAGTAATATGATCGTTTAGTTTTTCTGCTATTGCTTTCTTCATGACTTATACATGTTCCTATGACTACGAGATTATGCAACTCCCGAATGCCGGAGGAACACCTTCTGTGCTATCAAACGTCACAACATAACTGGGTGATCATAAAGATGCTCTACAGGTGTCTCTGAAGGTCTCTGTGGTGTTGGCATAGATCGAGAATAAGATTTGTCACTCCGAGTGTTGCAGAGGTATCTCTGGGCCCTCTCGGTAATACACATCATAATAAGCCTTGCAAGCAAACGACTAATGAGTTAGTCACGAGATGATGTATTATGGAACGAGTAAAGAGACTTGCCGGTGACAAGATTGAACTAGGTTATGATGATATCGACGATCGAATCTCGGGCAAGTAACATACCGATGACAAAGGGAACAACATATGTTGTTATGCGGTTTGACCGATAAAGATCTTCATAGAATATGTAGGAACCAATATGAGCATCCAGGTTCCGCTATTGGTTATTGACCGGAGATGAGTCTCGGTCATGTCTACATAGTTCTCGAACCCGTAGGGTCCACACGCTTAACGTTCGATGACAATCGGCGTCGGTGTCAAAACCGACGGATCTCGGGTAGGGGGTCCCAAACTATGTGTATGAGGATCGATGGTAACTGGAGGCTGGGGACACGATGTTTACCCAGGTTCAGGCCCTCTCGATCGAGGTAATACCCTACTTCCTGCTATATTAATATGGATGAATATGATTACAAGAGTTGATCTACCTCGAGATCGTAATGGCTAAACCCTAAAGTCTAGCCTATGAGGATGTTATGATTTTCTATTCGCCCCTACGGCTAAACCCTCAAGTTCATATATGCACCGGAGGGGCCTAGGGTTTGTACATAGCCATCTTGCAGAAGAAGGAAATATTACACCCGAACCTAAAACCTGCCATTATACAAATACAGGAGTCCTATCCGGATATGAGAGACGATCTTCAGCAATGATCTTCACGGCCCACCAGTCCGGCCCACCACGAGTTATTGGGCCATACGGGGACCCCTCAAATCAGGAATCCCTCAATAGCCCCTGAACCTGTCTTCGATGTCGATGAGTTCGGCTTCCGTATTGTCTTTGGCAGTGCAAGGCGGGTTCCTTCTTTCGAACATATCTTCCGCAATAAACATACTGTGTCCGGCTCTGCAAGGTTAGTACAACCCTTACCCTTGAAGGCAAGGCTTTTGAAAGAAAATGAATAATGTGTATTTACTGACAAATTGGTGGTGAAGCGTCGCGTCCATCCCAATAACATATCGAACCATTTTATTTAGTCATAGTTTCATGTTTTGATGTATATCCTCATTGACACGTCTTATCAGAATAGAGATCCTGCCCGCTTATTCTGGGATCCTTATCAATGTGACGTGAGCATCCACACCGCGCATTACGCACGACCACTTTGGGAACCTGTGAGGTTTATGGCTAAAGTGGGGGGACGTTCTGTATTCACAGCATTATAAAAGGATATCAATCCCTTTCATCAGCCCCACGCTTTCCTCAAGCTCGAGTTCTCCAATCTTCCCAGCCCCATCACTCTCATCTCTTGCGATCGCCGTTTCCCATTCCTCAACCATCGCTTCCTTCCCCAGCAATGGCTGGATCCGGCGCCAGGGGCAAGTGGGAGGCCTCCACGGTCATTGAGAAAACTGTGGAGGATCTTCGGAGCGCGGGATATCTCGCTGCTGACATCACGCACCAAGTTCCCGCTGTCGCGGAAACTGATCGCCCGCGAACACCTATGGGACCGGAGCCCCTTTTCGGTACGGCTAGGGAGCGGAGGGATCACAAAGAGCGGATCGAGGCGAGCACGCGGGCAGTTTACCCAGGTTCGGGCCGCACGGATGCGTAAAACCCTACTCCTGCCTTGGTTTGTTATTGAGTTCTTGGCTCGGGAGCAAGAAGATCTACAGTGCTTGAGACTAGCTACACCGAGCGTGGGAGTGATCGAGAGTTCGGAACCTCCTCTACGTTGTGCATGGGCCTCCATTTATAGGTCAAAGGGGTCACCGACAGGTGGCAACGTAGGTGTGGGCAAAAACGTAAAAATGGTGGTAGTTGTAACAGTGTATGTACAGTGTTTTGTACCTAACCCTGGCGGCGGGGGACAAGGGCATTGAATGCTCATCGCCATCGCCCCCAAACAGTGCAAAAAGCGTCCGTCCGAGCGTCTTCGTTCGCCGCGACGGTAGCCTCGTCATCGTGGCTTGCCACCGTGTCCCCCAGGCTGCACAGCCTTCCGCCACGTGCCCCTGGAAGGGCCCCAGGGCGACGCGTGGCCAGATGAGCTGGAGCGCGGGCGCACAGTGGAAGCTTGCCGCGGCAAGTGCCTTGCCGCGGTCGCTACCTTGCCGCGCCCGGAAGCTTGTCGCTCTCCGGGCCTTGCCGGGGCGCGTGATGCGCCACGGCGAGTCTTCTGAAATGCCATGCTCTGTCCTTCCTGGCAAGCTCCTCTTGCCAGGGTCTTGTGCTAAAGGTATGCTCTTGAGCCTGGTACGGCCTTCCCGGCAAGCTCCTCTTGCCTGGGCCTTGTTTCTTTAACTTGAATACTTTGTTCTTGAATGGTTCTAAAGGATCCAGAGCGGGCCTTGGCGGGCGCGTGGCGAGCCCGACCATGGGACGCTGCTACTGCCCGTGCACAAGTCGGGATACTAAGGTACGCCCACTTTCGTACACCGACAGGAGCCCCCGGGCCTGGGCCACACACGGTGCCGAGCGCTGTTGGGCCAGGCCCAAAACAGTGCACGGGCACCCGCGGCCCACGGCGCGCCGTATCCCCCTCCGTATCCGCCGCGTCCCTCCCTAACGGCACGCGTCGATTGCGGCGTCGTGGGAGAGATCGTGGCCTGTTTCTTTAATGGGAAAATGCGGAACGTCCCCACTCCCCCTTAAAAGTAGAGGAAACAGGGGCAGTTTCCCCCATTGCTTCTTGCGTCTTCAACCTCCAGAAACCCCCGCCGCTCTCCTCCTCCCCAAAGGTCGAAAGAGAGCCGAGCTCCACCCTCCTTCCGCCGCCGCCAGCCTCCCCAGCGCCGCCGGCCCTCCTCGCCGTCCCCGCCATGGCCCCGAAGGGCGACAAGGCGAAAGCCGCGAAGACCGAACGGGCGGCGAAGCTTGCAGCAATGCGGAAGAGGATGGTGGTCTTCCCGCCAAGGCTCGGCGCGAGGGAGCTGAAGGACAAGTACTACCTCTTCTGGTCGAGGGAAACGAAAGCTCATCCGCGCACCATGGTCCTTCCCGCCGAAGCCTGCGACATGTTCCCGGGAGGTTATCCTTACTTTGCCCTGTTCTTCCATTGCGGACTCTGCCCTCCATACTCTGAGTTCTTCTGCGATGTCATGAATATGTATGGATTCCACCACCTTGATTTTACCCCGAACGCAGTCCTGACCAGGGCCGTTTTCGCACATCTGTGCGAGAACTTTGTCGGAGTCACCCCCAACGTAGCCCTCTTCCGCCATTTTTTCACACCTCGGGTAGAGTCTGGGTCTCCCCTGTCCGGCGGGATCTCTTGGATCTTTAGGCTTAATAAGAAAGAGGCGTACTTGATTGGAGAGCTCCGCGGCAAGTAGGAGGAGTGGAGGGCTGACTGGTGCTGGATCATGGAGGATGGACCCCAGCAGTTTACTTCCCCGCGCCGAGCTGCAATAGTGCGCGGCAAGGATTGGAGTGATCTGGCCCCGGAGGATGAGAAGCTGAAGATAGCTCTCACCAGGATTCTTCGCCTCCGGCAAGCCAACCTTACTGTAGGTGAGGTCGGGGCAGATTTCCTTTGCCGCCGCATTGCCCCTTGCAGGAGAGGAAGAGGGCTGCTTGGGATTTCGGCAACGCGGCAGACTGCATGAGGCTGCGCCCCGGCCTCAACTATAACTTCACTGTCCTGGAGCTCAAGGGGATGCTCCGTGAGTTGTTCAAGCATGATGCCAAGCACCCGGAGTGGTTCGCCCCGTCGCGGGGGGTAGTTCCACTATGTAACAATTCGTCACTTAGTGCTATCCGCGAGGCGATGCCGCTGTGCGACTCCCATGGGGTAGACCCCACTTGGCTGGCGCCTTCCAACGAAACTGCACAAACCTTCTTCGACAACTTGGTTGAGCTGCCGATCAATCTCGATGAGAAGAAAGGTCTCACCCGCGACACCACCGACCGGGATTTGGCGTATATCGCCACCAGGATGGAGGAGGCAGCCGTAGCTGAGGCCGCGGGCGAGTTTGGGTACTCCTTGGATGAGGCGGATGCAGCGGACGCGGTGAGTCGGGCCGAGGAGGAAGAGATCCTCAAACTGCTGAGGCCTGCCGGGCAGCCTGCCGGGACGAGCGAGGCTGCCGGGCAGGGCACAGAGTCAAGTGAGCCCGCCGAGGAGGACGCCGAATCGGGCGACCCTTCAGAAGACTCAGGCGGGTCTCTGGGCGTCAACGGCTCCTCTTCATCCTCGGGGAGTTCTCCGCCACCACCAAGTCCTCTGCCTCAGCCAAAGAAACGCCTCCGCAAGGCCACTGACACGGCGAGGCATCCGGCGGTCCAGCAGCAGCCGCAGCGTCGCTCGACACGCGCCACCACGACGAGCAAGGCCGTCAAGGGGGCGCCTCGCGCCTCAGCGGCAGGCGGAGGAGGATCTTCCCGAACTGGTTCTGGCGTTCCTTCCGCCCCTCGGGCTTCGGCGACGACCATAGCGGGGTCTTCTCAGACCACGGCTCCGGAGCCCGCCAAGCGCCCGAGGGAGCCTACTCCTCCAGCTCCTCGCGCCGGGACGCGCGAGGCGGACTTCGACTTCTCCGTCCTCAGTTCCAACGAGGAGGAGGAAGAGTAAGCACTTGTAACTCTTATTTCTTTTGATTTTTGTTGCTCTTGTCTTGAATTTTCCTTGCCTGACTTTGTTTGATGTCTGTCTTCCAGGACCCTGGCCCATAGGATGGCGAAGAGGGCCAAGATCCCGGTGGTTGATCTTGAGGACGAGCCTGTTGCAGCGGCAGGGGATGCGCCAGCGACAAGCTTGCCGGACTAGCCTGCTGCTCCGCAGAGCAGCCCCCAGCGTGAGTCTTCTTTTTACTTCTTCACTTGTCGGGCGCGCGTGGGCTTCTTTTCCTTGCTAATGTCTTGTTTGTTTGCTGATTTGTGCAGAAGCAGAGCCGCAGCCTCAGGAGCGTCAAGAGACTGCTCCCGAAGAGCCGCTCGTCTCAGCCTCCCCGCCAAGGAGGAGCTCCCCGGCGAGGGAGAATACCCTGCCAAGGGCGAGTACTCCGCCAAGGGCGAGTACCCCGCCGAGGGCGAGTACTCCGCCAAGGGCGAGCACCCCGCCACGGGAAGGCGCCAGCGGCCCTCCGCCAGCGGGGGCTACCACCACGCCGCCGAGGGAGGCCCCCCCGGCGAGGAACCCCGTCGAAGACGTGGCTTGTGCAGGTAACCCTTGTGTTTTTCTTCTCTTGAATTTTCCTTTTTGGATATTTGCTTGACACTTCTTCTTTCTTTCTTCTTCCTTTCTTGTCTTCAGACTCGACCGCCCCGGAGCCGATGGAGATGGAGGCCACCATCGATGAGACCGCCGCGGCTGCTGACATGGCAGCTGAGGAGGGGACCGGCGACCGCACTGACGGCCCTGAGGCCGCAGGAGCGCCGGACGCTGCGCCGGCCGCTGACCTTTCTGCTGCCGCGACCGAGCCGGGCGTCTATCTAGAGGCCGCCAATGGGGTCTTCATCCAAGTTCCGTGGGCTTCTACGTCGAGGGCGCCCGCGGAGGGAGAGGTCTTCGATGGGGAAGTCCTGGCCTTCGCCGGGCTGAGGCTTGTCAACGCGCCCGGCAGCAGCAGCGAGCCCGAAGAGGAGCAGCTCCTGCGGAAGCTCCTGGCTCTGTACCGCGCCAGGCAGGCCAAGCTGGAGTCCCGCGAGGCCCTGGCTGCCAAGGCCGGCGTCGATCTGGAGAAGCGCGCCGAGGAGCTCCGTGCCGCTAACCAGGCGGCCCTCCGGTCTTTGGCGGAGGAGCGGGAGGAGCTTGCCGAGGCGCACCAGGCGTTCGTCCTCGAAAAGGCCAAGGCAGAGGAGCAGCAAAGGCTTGCCGCCGAGGATCTGTCTCGGCGGGAAGGAGAGCTGAGACAGCGGAAGGTCGACCTCGATAGTCATGAGGACGACCTTACCGCGCGCGAGCAGTCCCTCGGCGGGGCTCTGCAGGAAGCGAGGGATGCCGCTGCAGCTGCAGAGACCGCCAAGAGGGACTTGGAGGCGAGGGTGGCACAGTTGGAGCTCAACTTGAAGACGAGCGAGGAGAAGGTCGCCGCGCTCAAGTTGGAGAGGGAGAAAGACGCCCACAGCCACTTGGAGCTGCAGGTCCGTCTCTCCGACAAGGGCAAAGAGCTCGCCGTCGCCAAGGACTCCATCGCGGACTTGGAATTGAAGCTGTCCACCCTCACTGAATCACTTGACGGCGCCAGGAACAGGGAGACGAAACTGAAGGAAGATCTCCGGGCAGAGAGGGCACTGTTGGACAGCGCCGCCCTCACGCAGAATAACTTCAGGCAGACGGTGGAGCAGTGGACCGAGGAGCTCGTCGCCGCTGCCGCTGACATCGACAGGGAGATGGCGGCGCTGGGGACGGAGCACCCCGGGTACTCCCCCGACGCAAACCTCCCTCACAGCGCCAAGCTGAGCTTATTCTTCAGGGGAATAGCACCGGCCCTCGAGCAGCTCCGGGAAAGGATCCCAACGCAGCTGGCGGACGAGGCGCACAGGCTTTGCACGGGAGTTGTGGAGAGAGTGCTGACGAAGATAGTCTACCGCAACCCCGGGATCAATCTTGACAACGTCCTCCGGACCTTGCCGCCCGACGCTGACCAGGAAGCGCTGAAGGCTCTTGTCACCCACATCGTGGCCAAAGTGGGCAAGATCAGGAGAGTTGACGGCGACCGTGTAGACTAAGTTATCTTCTTTCCTCTTCCCTTGTCGCTGCCAATTAAGTCATGGACAAGAATCTATTAGTGCTGCGACAAGTTGCTTGTATTATAACTTTATTTTAGGTAGTTAATGCAGTGTTATTTCCTTTACTCAACCTCTTTACTTTGTATGCTTTTACCCTACGCTTTTAGGAAACTTGCCGGCAAAGGGACCCTTGCCGCGAGCGCTGAGTGCGGAACTTCAGCAGCCTGCTGGCAACGCCTCTACCGGCAAGAAACTTTGCCGTAGCTAGTCGCAGCACACTTAGGTTGTTGAGCGAACTCGAAAACGAAATAAGGGCGCGACACTTGTCGCAACTCACTTAAGCCGTTGAGCGTGCTCGAAACAAAGTAAGGGCGCGGCTAGCTACGGGTAGGTTCCTCCGCGCACAGGTTTTCCATACAAAGTGTGGTCGTTCAAGGAAGATAACCTAAAAGTTTCAACAATTTGAATGCTCAAACTTTGGCAACTTAGCTTTTGTGTTGTTTGCTTCCCGGCAAGGCGAGGCTTTCTTGAACGGCACTTGGTCCATACCACTATCTCCTTCCCCCCC
>LR738713.1:42765743-42789401 GCA_902687465.1 Secale cereale | reverse complement strand
CCCCCCCCCCCCCCCCCCGGCAAACTTGTGCGCGAGGAATCCTTCTTCTGCTTGAGGAAAGAGAGAAAAACGGAGGAAACATAGGCATGGAGCTTTGCTGCCCGTTATTGCTTACCGGGGGTGTGTGCTGCACAAAGTGTCATATAATACATGGAAGAGAAAATAAAAAAGGCATGAAATGACAAGTTGTGCAAGGCACAAAAGTTTTACTGATGCACGGGATCTGCGCCCGGCTTTGTACAAAGGTTTACATGCAACAACGGCAAGACTTGTACAAAAGGTGGCTGCCGGAGCGGATCACGGCAACCGCGCCTTATGGGTGAAACTTGCGAAGATTCTCAATGTTCCAGGAGTTGCTCACCGGTAAGCCTTCTTCGGTCTCAAGGCGGACAGCGCCGGGCCTTGTGACTTGTCTCACCCGATAAGGGCCTTCCCACTTCGGCGTCAACTTGTTGGAATTCTTGGCGGACTGAACACGCTGAAGAACAAGGTCGCCTTCCTCGAGACTTCTGGCCTTGACTTTGCGACTATGGTAGCGGCGCAAAGCTTGCTGGTAACGAGCAGCTCGTACAGCAACCTGAAGACGGTTCTCCTCGAGGAGCAGTGCATCATCTTGCCGCAGCTGTGCTTGCTCGAGCTCATCGTAAGCGAGCACTCGAGGAAGCCCGTATACTAGTTCCGTGGGGAGAACTGCCTCTGCTCCATAGACAAGAGCAAAGGGTGTCTGTCCGGTGGCTCGATTTGGTGTCGTCCTGATTGACCAAAGAGCCGCCGGCAACTCCTCAATCCAGTTTCTTCCGCATTTGCGCAGCCTGTCGAAAGTTCTTGTCTTGAGTCCGCGCAGCACTTCAGCGGTTGCCCTCTCCGCTTGACCGTTGCTCCTTGGGTGAGCAACAGAAGCAAAGCAGACCTTGGCGCCAAGGTCTTGGACGTACTGCATGAAGGTGCGGCTTGTGAACTGTGTGCCGTTGTCGGTGATGATCCTGTTAGGGATTCCGAAACGGCAAAAAATTGACCTGAAGAACTTGACTGCTGACTGTGCGGTCACCTTTCTCACTGGTTCCACTTCCGGCCACTTTGTGAACTTGTCGATAGCGACGTACAAGTACTCAAAGCCCCCGACTGCGCGGGGAAAGGGGCCAAGGATGTCGAGCCCCCAGACCGAAAAGGGCCAGGACAAAGGGATCGTCTGGAGAGCTTGAGCTGGCTGATGTATTTGCTTGGCATGGAACTGGCACGCTTCACACTTGGTTACTTGTGCAGTTGCATCTTGGAGGGCTTCTGGCCAAAAGAAACCTTGCCGGAACGCCTTCCCGGCAAGTGCTCTTGCGCCAATGTGGTGGCCACATATGCCTCCATGTATCTCTGCCAACAGCTTCTGTCCATCTTCCCGGGAAATGCACTTCAATCTGACACCATTGAGTCTTCTTCTGTACAGTTCATTGCCAACGAACTGGTACATACTTGACTGCCTGGTTATTCTCTCTATCTCTTCTGGCTCTTCGGGAAGTTCTCCAGTTTGAAGAAAACGGACAATCTGCTATGCCCAGGTTGGAGCTTGAGGCTCAACAACAAGGACTAAAGGCATCAGTGCTGCTGCGGGAACATCAGCTTCCATGGCAAGAAACTGTGGCTCTGCCCGAGCTGGACGCTCCCCGGCAAGCCTGCCGGGGCAAGACTTGTCGGGAACGCCTGCTTCAACTGTACGAACCCTGGGGTCCGCAGGAGCAGACCGTTCCTCAGCAACTTGGTCGTTGATCTTGGGGACCTTGGCGGCGGCTTCAGGAAGATCCGTCGGCAAGTAGTCACTGGAGACCAACTTTCTCTTCTTGCTTTGCCCAACTGACGGTGTAACGGATGGTTGAGTTAGCTTGAGCACAAAGATTCCTGGTTCCACAGGTAGCTTCAGTGCAGCGCACTTTGACAGGCCGTCTGCGATATCATTTTGAGCTCTTGGAACGTGCTCCATCTGTATGCCTTCAAAGTGCTCTTCAAGCTTTCTCACTTCGTCGACGTAAGCTTCCATCAATGGGCTCTGGTAGCTCTTGTTCACTTGTCGGACAACCAACTGCGAATCTCCCCGCCCAATCAGCTTCTTGATCCCAAGTTCTGCTGCAATTCTGAGGCCGGCAAGCAAACCTTCATACTCTGTAGTATTGTTCGTTGCTTGTTCCTTGGGAAAGAGCATTTGGACAACATACTTGAGGTGCTCGCCGGTGGGTGCGACAAGCAGCACACCAGCACCGGCGCCTTGCAGCGAGAAGGCTCCATCGAAGTACATTACCCATTCCTTATTTGTTTCTTTGACGGGGATGCTTGTCTCTGGAACTTCTTCATCTGGCGTTGGTGTCCATTCTGCTATGAATTCTGCCAAGGCTCTAGTCTGGATAGTTGAAGTACTTTCAAACTTAAGACCGAAGCTTGACAGCTCCAGTGCCCACTCGACAATCCTACCTGTTGCCTCTGGATTTTGCAATATCCTCTTCAGCGGAAAGCGAGTGACCACTGTTATCTCATGTGCTTGGAAGTAATGGCGCAGCTTTCTCGAGGCCATGAGGAGGCCAAAAAGCAGCTTCTGCACCCCAGAGTATCTTGACCTAGCCCCCTGCAAGAGGGAACTGACAAAATAAACCGGGCGCTGCACCATCTTCTTTCGCACTTCTTCTTGCATCTATGCAGACTCTCCCTTGTCGGGGCCAGAGCTTGTCGGGGAAGCCCCCTGCTTGTCTCTCGACGTGCTTGCCGGGGCTGTGGGCTCCTCATCTGCCTCCCTTTCTGCTACTAACGCAGCAATAACCACTTGATTGGTTGCTGCTAAGTATAGCAGCAACTTCTCTTGTGGCCTAGGTGCGACAAGTATTGGAGTGGAGGATAGGTACTCTTTCAAGTCTTGTAGCGCTGCCTCCGCTTCCGGAGTCCACTTCATTGGACCTGCCTTTTTCAAGATTTTGAAAAACGGCAGGGCGCGTTCTGCAGACTTAGAAATGAACCTGCTGAGGGCAGCCACACAACCAGCAAGCCTCCGTACATCCTTGACGCGCTTCGGAGCTTCGATCTGCTCGATGGCTTTGATCTTGTCGGGATTAGCTTCAATCCCCCTCTGGGACACAAAGAACCCGAGAAGCTTGCCGGAGGGGACTCCGAACACGCACTTCTCGGGGTTGAGCTTGAGTTGTATCTTGCGCAGATTTGTAAAAGTTTCATCCAGGTCTTGGATCAGGGTATCCTTGTCCTTGCTCTTGACCACTATATCATCCATGTAAGCTTCTACATTCCTGTGTATCTGTGGCTCAAAAGCAGTGTGGACCACCCTTGCAAATGTTGAGCCCGCATTCTTCAATCCAAAGGGCATGCGTATGAAACAGTAAGTGCCACATGGAGTAATGAATGCGGTCTTCTCTTCATCCTCTTCGGCCATGAATATCTGGTGGTATCCGGAGTATGCGTCAAGGAATGAAAGCAACTCACATCCAGCCGTGGAGTCAATGATCTGGTCAATACGTGGCAAGGGAAATGGATCTTTGGGACAAGCTTTATTCGCATCCGTGAAGTCTATACAAAGCCTCCACTTCCCGTTTGCTTTACGTACGACAACAGGGTTGGCCAGCCACGTGGGATGAAGAACACCTCTAACAAGGCCTGCTGCTTCCAACTTCTTGATTTCTTCAGCGATAAACTCTTGGCGCTCCACCGCTTGCTTCCTGACCTTCTGCTTGACGGGTCGCGCGTGAGGACAAACGGCAAGCTTGTGCTCAATTACTTTCCTGGGAACGCCGGGGATGTCAGACGGTTGCCATGCAAACACGTCGACATTCGCCCGCAGGAAAGCAACGAGCGCGCTTTCCTATTTAGGATCGAGCGTGGCACTGATGGTGAAAGTACCACCAGTGTCGTCCTCCTTGGCGGACACCTTCTTGGTTGCAGGTGGAGCTGCCATTCCCTTCTTGCACTTGCTGGTGGAGCTCGATGGTGCGTCCTCTACGGCAGCGCAGCACTCCGAAGAGGTGCGTTTGCCGGAGTGGGCCCCAGAGCTCTTGCCGGACTTGGTCTTGTTCTTCCCTCCTGGAGCTTCAGCGGCAAGTGTCTTGCTATCTGTTGCGGCTGCTGCGTCCCGGTAGATTTTGTCGGCGCAGATAAGCGCGTCCTTCTTATCACCGGGGACAGAGATGACGCTTATCGGGCCAGGCATCTTGAGCATGTTGTAGGCGTAGTGAGAGGCTGCCATGAACTTGGCGAGCGCTGGACGGCCAAGTATCCCGTTGTATGGCAACGGGATATCGGCAACGTCGAAGGTGATCTTCTCAGTCCTGAAGTTTAGCTCTCCGCCAAAGGTCACTGGCAGTGTGATCTTCCCCTTCGGCTTGCTCCTTCCCGGGTTAATTCCTTGGAAAGTTCCGGTTTCCTCGAGCTCGCTGTCGGGGATCTGCAGCTTCCGGACCACAGCAGAGGAGATCAAGTTTAGGCCGGCCCCGCCGTCAACCAGCATCTTTGTGACCTTGAGGTTGCGGATGGTTGGCGAAACCAACATCGGCAAGCCCCCGACCGCGGTTGTGCGGTCAGGGTGGTCCTCAATGTCGAAGATGATGGGCGTGCTGGACCACTTCAGGAGTTTGCGCGACTCGACGGGTGGCTCTTCTGCATTGACTTCCCACACCCATTGCTTGAGTTGGCGGTGGGAAGTATGCAGAGAGGCACCTCCATCGACGCACAGAACTTCTGTGGCCTTCTGGAACTCCTGCTCGCTGTTGTCTCCGTCGTCCATGTCCTCATCGTCGTCTTCGTCTTCGTCCTTGTCGCGGCCACGGGGAGGTCTATCTCCTTGCCGCTGCTTGGCCTTGTCGCGGCGTCCTCCCCGGCCATTGAACGGCCGCTTCTTGCCGGACTCTCCTCCACCTCCCTGGGCCTTCTCCTTGTCACGTCGCTCGTACTCAGCCTTCTGCTGCTCGACGAGGTATTCTACCCTCTTGCAGTTCTGGAGATCGTGGCCCTTGGTACGGTGGATCTTGCAGTACTGCTTGTCGGAGCCGTCCTGCTTGTCGGCGAAGGCTACAGTGGCGGCTTCCTTGCCGGAGCCACCAGCCTGAGCTTTCTTGGCGCCTGCCTCCTTGCCGGACTGCTCGACAGCTAGTACTTCCTTGTTCTTCTTCTTCTTATTGTTCGGCCGCCGGTTTTTCCTTGCCGGGGCGGCATCCTCACTGTCCGTTCCCCCTGCTCCAACATCCTCTCCGGGGAGTCTCCTCCCCTCTTCAGCGCGCGCGCACTTGTCTGCCAGGGCGTAGAGCTCACTGACGTCTCTTATCTTGCACATCGCCAATTCCTCCCTCATCCGGCGGTTACGCACGTTCTAATGGAACGCGCTAATAACCGCGGCAGTGTGGACATCCGGAATGTTGTGCTGGACGCGGCTGAATCTCTGGATGTATTTCCGCAGGGGCTCTCCCTCCTTCTGGGCAAGTATGTGGAGATCACTTTCCTGGCCACGGGGCTTGTGGCTGCCCGTGAAGGCGCCGACAAACTGGTGGCACAGGTCGGCCCAAGAAGAGATGGAGTTTTCCGGCAAGTGCATAAGCCAAGATCTGACGTTTGGCTTAAGCACGAGCGGGAAGTAGTTTGCTAGTATCTTCTCATCCCGTCCCCCGGCAGCCTGCACCGCAATGGTGTAGATCCTGAGGAACTCCGAGGGATGGGTCTTGCCGTCGTACTTCTCGGGTACGTCGGGCTTGAAATTCTTAATGCCGGGCCACTGGACTTGCCGCAGCTCACGGGTGAACGCAGGGCAACCTGCCGTGTACGGCAAGTCGCCTGGTTCGCCGGGCGCGTGCATGTCGACAGCGGTCCCAGCGCGCTGGTCTGACTGTCGTCGCGCTTCTCTTCGACGCTCGATACGAGTCCGAGCGTCTTCTTGTCGCCTGTCGTCGAGGACTTGGCGCTGGTCGCGGCGAGCCCGTGGATCCGACGACGCCGTGGAGTCGTCGTCGACGTTGATCCGGCGAGTCGGCGATTTTTGCTTCCGCGGTGGGGAGTGCACGGTAGTTGCACCCCCGGCGGTCTTGTCTCCATCAGCCCGCGCCTGGCTGACTTGTCGCGGCCGTGATGTTGCCGGCTGGTGCGGCGTGTCGTTGTTGGCGAAGGCGATGAGGCTTTGGATAGTAGCCCTCCAGTCTTCGGCCTTGTATGTCGCTGGAGGGAAGTCGAGGAGTAGCTGAGCTCTAGCTAGACCTTCTGCTGGAGAGGAGGGGAGCGGTCGCGAGCGGTGCGAGGAGCGAGATATGCTCGGACTTCTAACCGCGTTAGAAGGAGCAGGTTCTCGCCCCGGCGACCGCGCCTTGCTCGTGCCAGCGCGTTGGCCTTGAGCGTCCCGCGACCCGCCAACTTGTCCTTGGCCCAGCAAGCGGATGGTACCTTGCGTACCACGCCGCTGCCGTTCCGGCACCTCCTGAGAGGGGCGTGGCGCGTGTACGGACACCGAGGTCTTGGAGTGCGCTCGGTTGTCCGTCTTGTCCTTGGATTTGGCGGCGCCGTGAGTTTCCTCGCCGGCGTCCGTCCTTCCGCCAGCGTCTACCCCACCAACCGTTGGTTCTGGTGGTGGCGGGAACGACGCGGACGGGCCTCCTACCTCCGAAGCTTTCTTCTTTGGCGGCATGTCGATGAAGTTATCGAAGTTGATGAAGTTGCTGAAGATTGCGCCCGCGCGAACGCCGGATCAGGTTCGCACAACCTCGACGCCCCCTACCTGGCGCGCCAAAGATGTCGGGGAAACTGATCGCCCGCGAACACCTATGGGACCGGAGCCCCTTTTCGGTACGACAAGGGAGCGGAGGGAGCACAAAGAGCGGATCGAGGCGAGCACGCGGGCAGTTTACCCAGGTTCGGGCCGCACGGATGTGTAAAACCCTACTCCTGCCTTGGTTTGTTATTGAGTTCTTGACTCGGGAGCAAGAAGATCTACAGTGCTTGAGACTAGCTACACCGAGCGTGGGAGTGATCGAGAGTTCGGAACCTCCTCTACGTTGTGCATGGGCCTCCTTTTATAGGTCAAAGGGGTCACCGACAGGTGGCAACGTAGGTGAGGGCAAAAACGTAAAAATGGTGGTAGTTGTAACAGTGTATGTACAGTGTTTTGTACCTAACCCTGGCGGCAGGGGACAAGGGCATTGAATGCCCGTCGCCGTCGCCCCCAAACAGTGCAAAAAGCGTCCGTCCGAGAGTCTTCGTTCGCCACGACGGTAGCCTCATCATCGTGGCTTGCCACCATGTACCCCAGGCTGCACAGCCTTCCGGCACGTGTCCCTGGAAGGGCCCCAGGGCGACGCGTGGCCAGATGAGCTGGAGCGCGGGCGCACAGTGGAAGCTTGCCGCGGCAAGTGCCTTGCCGCGGTCGCTACCTTGCCGCGCCCGGAAGCTTGTCGCTCTCCGGGCCTTGCCGGGGCGCGCGATGCGCCACTGCGAGTCTTCTGAAATGCCATGCTCTGTCCTTCCTGGCAAGCTCCTCTTGCCAGGGTCTTGTGCTAAAGGTATGGTCTTGAGCCTGGTACGGCCTTCCCGACAAGCTCCTCTTGCCGGGGCCTTGTTTCTTTAACTTGAATACTTTGTTCTTGAATGGTTCTAAAGGATCCAGAGCGGGCCTTGGTGGGCGCGTGGCGAGCCCGACCACGGGACGCTGCTACTGCCCGTGCACAAGTCGGGATACTAAGGTACCCCTACTTTAGTACACCGACACCCGCCAAGGGCCAGGTGGTTCCCGTCCCAGAGGTGGGTGAGAGAGTGGTGTTTCTCTCGCACTTTGTTCGGGGGCTAGGGTTTCCGCTCCACCCCTTTGTTCGGGGTTTGCTGTTCTTCTACGTGCTAGATTTCCATGATCTAGCCCCGAACTCAATTCTCCACATCTCCGCTTTTATAGTGGTATGTGAAGCTTTCCTCCGCGTCCCTCCCCACTTTCGCCTATGGCTCAAAACCTTCAACGTGAAGCCGAAGGTGGTGGACGGGCAACACGCAGAGTGCGGGGGCGCTATGATAAGCAGGCTCCTAAATGCAACTTGGCCAAAAGGTTCGTTCATGGAGACGAACAAAGTCTGGCAGCAGGAGTGGTTCTACATCACTGAACCCCACGACACCAAATGGGCGGCAGAACCTGCTTTCAGATCTGGACCTCCGGAGAGGTTGACCTCCTGGACTGATAAGATTCCAAACTGGGGGTCTCAAGTTGAGGTGACGGCACTCTAGAGCCATGTGTCTGGCGTGATTTCTAAGTGCTATCAGCTCTCGACCGTGGTCCAGGTAATGTTGGCCAGGCTTGTCCTTCCTTGCCAAAGCCGAGACTCCTCCCTATGGGAGTTCGATCCGGCAGGAGATCGGCCTCTGAAGCATCTCTTTGGCTTTACGCACAAAGAGATCTGGAAGCATCTCTTCAAGAGCCAGAAAGAGTGGCCAAAAGAAACCGAGGACGCGGACTATAGTACCGCGCACTCAGCCCCAGAGGTAATAGAGAATTACACCGAACATAGATCCTTTTTCTTATTTAATTGTAATAGGAATTGGAGTTTTTGCGTGATATACAAGGCTGGGCGAAGAAGGCAGTCCGGATTAAGTATCCGGCGCCTCTGCCCGAAGACCCAGAATCACCTCGCCTGACGGCCATGCTGGTCCCGGCGCCGTATAAGGCGCCGGTCAAGAAGGCCAAGAAGAAGGGTAAGGAGGCCAAAGATGGCCCCTCCCAGCGGATGATAAGTCCGAGAAGATCAACATCCTCTCCTCCGAAGAGGAGGAGGATGACGAAGAAGAGGAAGAAGAAGAAGATCCTCCTGCGCAAGGCAGGGGGAAGAAGAGGGCGGCTGTTGCTGACGCGGGCATGACCGCACCCCGAAGGAGGCTGAACCTCTATGCTCGTTCGGACTCGTCGTCCGAATAGAGCTTTGTGGTGAAGCCCAGGGAGAAACCCCTTACCGAAACGTAAGTTTGTCCAGATATATTAATTCCTACACCTTGTTTGGTTAACATTTTGATACCTAAGTAGTATTTCTCTCCTGCTGACCCCCAGCCCTCCCCGAGCACATTCCGACACCTCCTTATCGGAGGGGAACTATCTAGCGCCTGGAGAGACGGAGAGTGACCCGCTGGTATGAGCTCCATCGCCTGTGATCGGCGGGGACACCGAAGTGTCCTCCCAGCGGGTGTCTTCCGCTCAAGGAGATGGGGGCGGGGCAGGTGATCGGACGACCGAGGGTAACACCTTGGCTGTTGCTGACCATGGGGAAATAACCCCCATGGAGACCGAAGACGGGGGGGCAAACAATCCGGGGCCCCGCCGACTACTGACCCAGAGCCTAGCGTAGCTCCGGGGTCCAAAGACGAGACCCCCAAGGCGGGGGAGGATACAACGGCGCCCTAGGTCAATCCGGAGGCGCCGGACCCTCTGGACGGAGGACTACAGAGTGCTTCCATCATGGAGGAGCACCGGACCGTGATGAGTGCGGTGATGAAGAAGATTCAGTCCGTCAAAGGCGGACTGAATGAAGCCTTCAACATCATGTTAACAGGCTTTGAGGTAAGCAATGTAATGTTCTTTATGGAACTTTATTTGTTTTATATGCACATATATAGCTAGTAGCCCCTGATGGTTTGTGTGATTCTGAACAGAATCGGATGAAGTATCCATAGTATAGCATATTATAGAGCTGAACTGTATGCTTTTGTATTTGAACATGCTTCATTAGTTGCGGCAACTCCACGAGATGCAGAAGTTGCCGAAATAAATCGGAAGCTCTTGTTGGCCAATGCGGACCTTGACCGCGTCAACCAGCGTTTAGATGAAATGCAAGGTATGCGGATTTAAAAAAATTAAGATGTCAAAAAGACTAATGATATAAATTGAGTATGGGTATAAACTCTTTATGATATTCTGTATTACACAGTTGGCGTCACTGAGCTCGAGGCCCTCAAGGGCAAGCTAGCGAAGGCCAAGAAGGAGGCTGAAGCGAGCTAGGCGACCACTGACAAAGCGGTTGCCGAACTAGAGGCCGAAAAGGCCGTGTGCGAGAAGCACCAGGCTCGGGTGTCCGAAGTCGAGGTTGAGCTCAACGATGCCATTCACAAATGCGAGGCATTGGAAGTGAATGCTTTGGAACAAGCTTCCGAGCTCGCTGAGGCAGTTAAGATAGCCCAGGATGCGCGAAGCGAGTCGCGCAGCGCGTGTGAAGAATTTAAGCAGGCACGACAGATAGCATCTAGTAAGACCTTTCTCTTACACAACATCTTTGGAGGCCAGAAGTATCTTGGGCTGACACGGTTATGAATTTAACCAGGCGTGTTTGCTGATCTTCCGAGGAGTAGTGCTAATGCTGCCCAGTACTTCCGAGCCCAGGAGGGGAACGACACGGAGAAGATGTTTTGGTCGCAGTTCTATGCGCCAAAACATCCGATGCCCCTCCACAACCAGATGAAGCAGTTGGTCGAGCTGCACAATATGGCGGGTTCGGCCATGAAGGACTAGATAGTCCGGCTATGGCCCGCTGATTCACTCCCAAGTAGCTACTTCGGATTGGTGAAGCGGCTCGTCTAGGCGAGTCCGCGGGTCGACGCATTGAAGCGCTTGGCCTGCATAGAAGGTGCTCGGATGGCCTTTGCTCGTGTAAAAGTGCACTGGGGAAGATGAGGGCACAGGATATAGCTACTGCTGGCCCACCCGTGATACGTCCATTTTGCATCATGCTTATATGTTGATATTTATTGCATTATGGGCTATTATTATATGTTTTGTCACAATACTTATGCCTTTTCTCTCTTATTTTACAAGGTTTACATGAAGAGGGAGAATGCCGACAGCTGGAATTCTGGGCTGGAAAATGAGCAAACTCTGGAAACCTATTATGCACAACTCCAAAAGCCTCGAAACTCAACAAAACTTCGTTCCAGAAAATATAAAAAATATCTGGCGAAAGAAGTCCACGAGGGGGGGGCACCGGCTGTCCACGAGGGTGGGGGCGCGCCCCCCCCCCCTTCCCAGGGCACGCCCCCAACCTCGTGGGCTAGCCGGAAGGCCCCCAATGCCCATCTTCTCCTATATGAGGTATTTTGACCTGGAAAAAATCATAAGGAGGCTTTCGGGACCAGACGCCGCCGTCTCGAGGCGGAACCGAGGCGGAAACCAATCTAGGGCTCCGGCAGAGCTGTTCTGTCGGGGATACTTCCCTCCGGGAGGGGGAAATCGTCACCGCCGTCATCACCAACAACTCTCCCATCTTGGGGAGGGCTATCTTCATCAACATCTTCACCAGCACCATCTCCTCTCAAACCCTAGTTCATCTCTTGTATCCAATCTTTGTACCCAAACCTCAGATTGGAACCAGTGGGTTGCTAGTAGTGTTGATTACTCCTTGTAGTTGATGCTAGTTGGTTTATTTGGTGGAAGATCATATGTTCAGATCCATTATGCATATTAATACCCCTCTTATCATGAACAATATTATGTCTTGTGAGTAGTTACTTTTGTTCCTGAGGACATGGGAGAAGTCTTGCTATTAGTAGTCATGTGAATTTGGTCTTCGTTCGATATTTTGATGAGATGTATCTTGTCTCTCCTCTAGTGGTGTCATGTGAACGTCAGCTACATGACACTTCACCATTATTTGGGCCTATAGGAAGGCATTGGGAAGTAATAAGTAGATGATGGGTTGCTAGAGTGATAGAAGCTTAAACCCTAGTTTATGCGTTGCTTCGTAAGGGGCTGATTTGGATCCATATGTTTCAGGCTATGGTTAGGTTTACCTTAATACTTCTTTTGTAGTTGCGGATGCTTGCATTAGAGGTTAATCATAAGTGGGAGGCTTGTCCAAGTAAGGACAGCACCCAAGCACCGGTCCACCCACATACCAAATTATCAAAGTACCGAACGCGAATCAGATGATCGTGATGAAAACTAGCTTGATGATAATTCCCATGTGTCCTCGGGAGCACTTTCCTTTATATAAGAGTTTGTCCAGGCTTGTCCTTTGCTACAAAAAGGATTGGGCCACCTTGCTGCACCTTATTTACTTTTACCTTTTGTCACTTGCTACCAATTACCTTATCACAAAACTATCTGTTACCTATAATTTCAGTGCTTGCAGAAAATACCTTACTGAAAACTGCCTATCATTTCCTTCTGCTCCTCGTTGGGTTCGACACTCTTACTTATCGAAAGGACTACGATAGATCCCCTACACTTGTGGGTCATCAACCCGCAAGCAAGGAGCACCGCAAGCCGGATAAATACTTCGAGGACGTCATAGAAGGCGCCCACCTTGTAGAAGGCCAGTGCTCAAAAGATGTTATCTTTGAGTAATTTGTATTCGGTTGTAAAGACTTAAGCTTATGAACTGATGTATATAACTTTTGCGCTATTATAAATGTGAGCGACTTTTACCTCCTGTGCGTCTATTTGTGTAAATCTGAAAGTTTCCAGTCGTCGGCTTCAGCCCCCATGTACATAGTACTAGGGTGTTTGGTCATATGCATATACACTCTTTATCCAACGTCTTGGTCCATGTAGGAGGTGTATGCAGAGCGAACCAGGCAATCGAACTATGCGGCGTTATTGCTTTCACTTAGTCATAGGAGTTTGACAAGTGGGGCTAGGTACTAGCCCCTGGTGCGGATATGATATTCTCAAATTGAGGTATCCAATTGCACTCGGCTGGGCGAAAAAACCAACCCTTCGTATATCATGGGGTAGATCTCTATCGATCGTAGTATAAAACTAAGTCACCGGTTTGCAGACCAGGTTCTCACATATCATGACGGTCAGTTTTCGGCTTTCTCTATTAAGGTACTTGACCGGATGATCCAGAAGTACAATCATAGTAGTTCTCCCTTTTACACCCGAGCCTAATAATCGGGAACGTAGGGGTAAGCACACGAGCCGGGCAACCCAACTATTGACCCAAGACATGATTCGGAACTGATGCATATAAAGCAGATATCCAGGACGCCGAACACTCCCTATAGGAGTTCGGACTTTTTGCCATATACCGGGCTGAATATAGCCCCTTGTAATAGAACCTGTTGACAAGGTACATGTGGCAATCTGATATGGGGAGAGAACACAGGTGGTGAGAGAATAAAACTCGAAACATAATATAAGCCAAGCTATTTCGTAAAATATCCCTTTATAGTACGGCGAGCCGTATGTTTACAGATAATGCTGATAACTTCCTTGGACATTTTACATGCCAGAGAAGTAGAAAACAAAGAGAGAAAAAGGGTTTACACAGGGTCTTAATCTAAAGAGAAACCTTAGCACTGGTCCCTGCTGCACGTCTGCGCCGTTTTCTCCTTTGAGATGTGTCCTTGAAGGGGGGAGTATGATGGCCATCTGTAAAATAGAAAAAAAGAAAAAAAACCTAGAAAAGAAAAGAAATCCAGTTTGGCCATAAACAAAAACGGGTTCGTTTAATGAACCTTTAAAGATAATTTTAGAGTCCGAATAGGGTCGAGCCGAACTATGGACTATTTGTATGCAGTGTGCCCCCAGCGCCGCCCAAGGGATTTTGAGGGCATAATTATGTACATGAGGCACATATGCTAGCACCTTATGGGGCAGACGATGGGGGCGTAACTGCTAATCTAACTCAGGTTCATCTGAGCTGCCGCACTGAGGCGTATGCCGGACACGTTTAACTGTGTCCACGGTTTTAACGACCGATAAATATTCTGGCTTGAATAGGCCGTTTTGGACTTCGGCTGCTAAGGCCGCAGTGTCCTCCTCCGTATGGAGAGAGCGCTCCATATTTCCATTGACCGTGATGATGCCCCATGGTCCAGGCATTTTAAGCTTTAGATAAGCGTAATGCGGGACTGCATTAAAGCGGGCGAAGGCCGTTCTTCTGAGTAGTGCATGGTAGCCACTTTGGAATGGAGCTATGTCGAAGATTAGCTCTTCGCTTCTAAAGTTATCATGAGACCCGAACACGACCTCCAATGTTAAAGAGCCAGTGCAGCGGGCTTCCACGCCCAGTATCACTCCTTTAAAGGTCGTGCTACTTGGCTTGATTCTTGACGGGTCGATCCCCATCTTGCGGACAGTGTCCTGATATATCAAATTAAGACTGCTGTTGCCGTCCATAAGGACTCGGGTGAGATGGTATCCATCGATTATTGGGTCGAGCACTAGGGCAACCGAACCCCCATGAAGGATACTAGTCGAATGATCCCTGCGATCGAAAGTGATCGGACAGGCTGACCATGGGTTGAATTTGGGGGCAACATGCTCAACGGCGTAGACATCTCAGAGTGCACGCTTGCACTCCCTTTTTGGGATATGAATGGCATATATCATGTTCATTGTTTTGATCTCCGGTGGAAATTTCTTCTGTCCCTCTGTGTTCGGCTGGCGAGGTCCGTCCTCGTCTTTGCTCTGAGGTCCCTTTCCCTTGTGTTCGGCATTAAGCCTGCTATCCTGCTTGAAGACCCAACAATTACGGTTGGTGTGGTTTGCAGGTTTATCTGGGGTGTCGGGGATCTGGCAGGGCCTATCTATTATTTTGTCCAAGCTAGATGGACCATCTTTGTTTCCTTTGAATGGCTTCTTCCGTTGACCGGGTCTGGAGCCGCTGAATCCGGCGTTTACCGCTGTATCATCTGGGCTTCCAGCATTAATTCGACGTTTGTGTTTGTTACGTCGTGGCTTTCCATTGCCGTCCCTGACGTCAGATGTTCCAGAGTCGCTGGTGCTGCTACGAGCTAACCAGCTGTCCTCGCCCGCGCAAAAACGGGTCATGAGTGTAGTTAAGGCGGCCATTGTCCTCGGCTTTTCCTGTCCGAGGTGTCTTGCTAGCCATTCATCCCGGACACTGTGTTTGAAGGCCGCTAAGGCTTCGGCGTCCGGAGAGTCGACAATTTCGTTCTTCTTGGTGCGAAATCGATTCCAAAGCTTGCGGGCCGAGTCCCCGGGTTGTTGGATGATGTGACTTAGCTCATTAGAATCCGGGGGGGCGGACATAGGTCCCTTGAAAATTGGCCCGAAAAGCATCCTTAAGTTCTTCCCAGCTCCCATTGAAATTCTCTGGGAGGCTGTTTAGCCAGTGTCGAGCTGGTCCTTTCAGCTTGAGGGGTAAGTATTTGATGGCATGGAGATCATCTCCACGAGCCATGTGGATGTGAAGAATAAAGTCTTCTATCCAGACTGTAGGATCCGTCGTTCCATCATATGCCTCGATGTTACGGGTTTAAACCATTCTGGAAAGTCGTGATCCAGCACCTCATCGGTGAACCACAGAGGGTGTGCGGCACCCCTCTATTTCGCTATGTCATGGCCTATGTCCGACGGTTGTGATGTTCGGTATTGACCCCGAACTAGTATATGACCGGCATGATTGGCTTGATAGCCGCCGTCCCATGCGGGAGCACAATCCCTGGATCCGTAGATGGATCTGGTCTTGCCAGCCTTTTTGTTGAGGTCCTCACGTAGATCGTGTTTCCGGGCCTGAGCCGCATCCTCCTTTCCTTTACGGGTTAGGGGTGCAGGCTTGTGCATGACGTTGCTAGTCACTCTGTCCCGTCCATGAGGTGGTCGGTCCGGTTTGTCGGCGGTATAGGCGCAATGGCCTCGTCGTCGAATTCGGGAAGAAGTTTACACTTGGGATAGCCTTTGGTTTGGCCATTATAGCCATATTTTTTCTCAGCGTCTAGCACTTCGTTCCATCTATCATTGAGTGTGTCCTGTGCGGCTCGAAGCCATCTCTGCTGCTTTTTCAAGCTCCTCGCGGTGGCAATAACCCTCCGATGGAAGCGTTTTTGTTCTAAGGGTTCTTCTGGGACGATATATTCGTCGTCGCCCAGGCTGACATCCTCTTCGGAGACAGGTTCGTAATTACTTTCTTCGGCATCGCTGTCATCAGACAGCGGTTTCTGGCTTTGTTCCCCGTCCTCTCGCTCGTCCTGCTCCATCGATGGATCTGCGGGGTCTTTAGCTTGCTCCGTACAATCATCATCATTAGTGACAGTGTTGCTATCTTTTCCTTTGCGGGATTTAGTTCGATGCTTCGGACACCAACGTTTGGGAGGTTCTTCGACAGGCTTGTCCTTTACGGGATCGTTTTCGCTGTCACCCTCCTTCTCCTTAGGTGTATCCACCACATACACATCGTATGAAGACGTCGTTGTCCATCGCCCGGTGACGGGCCAATTTTGGTCTAGATCTGCTTCGGCTTCGAGGTCCATCCCCTCGAAGTCTTCGAAAGCGTAATCAAGTAGATCAGTTAGATCTTCGACCGTGGCTACCAAGTGGGTGGTGGGCGAGGAGCAAAATTCTCTGTCACCAGCCTCCAGTTCGAACCGGACATAATTCGACTGTGTGTCCCTAGCTAAGGAGAGATATTTTAACAAATTAAGCACATCGCCAAAAGGTGAGTGCCGGAAGATATCTGCAGCGCTGAATTCGGCGATAGACGCCTGATCGAGCTTGAAGGGAGCAGATATGCAGGGTTCGGAACTTGCGGCCGGAGAGGAGTCCGGGGTTTCAGTAACACAGATTCCGCTCAGGGTTGGGTCTATGTGCGGCTCCAGCGCCGTTGAGTCTGCGGCTTCCGCGGAGGGGTTGAGCTTCACATCCTCGGGTGATGCGATCTGTTCCGGATGTAAGGCCGGAACGATTACAGGTGGTAATTCCTGGTCTGATGATAGAGTTAGGTCATGTTCATCGTGGTGGCAGGGAGAGGTCACCGTGGGCTCGAATCCGTCGATGATCAAGTCTCCGCGGATATCAGCAACATAATTCAAGCTCCTGAATCTGACTTGATGGCCAGGGGCGTAGCTCTCGAGGGCGTAGCTCTCAAGGTGGCCTTCTGTGTTGGCACGGAGCATGAAGCCGCCGAACACAAAAAGCTGGATGGGAGGGAAAATTCCCTCGGTGACACCGCCGTGGTTGATGAAGCAATCCGTCAGTCCTTCGGTCGAAGACACAGTGGAACTCTCAATGAAAGCACCAATGTCGGTGTCAAAACCGGCAGATCTCGGGTAGGGGGTCCCGAACTATGTGTCTGAGGATCGATGGTAACAGGAGGCTGGGGACACGATGTTTACCCAGGTTCAGGCCCTCTCGATCGAGGTAATACCCTACTTCCTCCTATATTAATATGGATGAATATGATTACAAGAGTTGATCTACCTCGAGATCGGAATGGCTAAACCCTAAAGTCTAGCCTATGAGGATGTTATGATTTTCTATTCGCCCCTACGGACTAAACCCTCCAGTTTATATATGCACCGGAGGGTCATCTTCCAGAAGAAGGAAATATTACACCCGAACCTAAAACCTGCCATTATACGAATACAGGAGTCATATCCAAATACGAGAGACGATCTTCAGCAATGATCTTCATGACCCACCAGTCCGGCCCACCACGAGTTATCCGGCCATACGGGGACCCCTTAAATCAGGACTCCCTCAATCGGTATTATGAGTTTATGTGTACCGAAGGTTGTTCGGATCCCGGATGAGATCATGGACATGACGAGGAGTCGAGACCGTACGTTAAGCAATACAAATCGTCATCGAACGTTAAGCGTGCGGACCCTACGGGTTCGAGAACTATGTAGACATGACCGAGACACATCTCCGGCCAGTAACCAATGGCGGAACCTGGATGCTCATATTGGCTCCTACATATTCTACGAAGATCTTTATCAATCAAACCGCATAACAACAGACGTCATTTCCTTTGTCATCGATGTGTTTCTTGCCCAAGATTCGATCGTCGGTATCATCATACCTAGTTCAATCTCGTTACCGGCAAGTCTCTTTACTCGTTCCGTAATGCATCATCTCATAGCTAACTCATTAGTCACATTGCTTACAAGGCTTATAGTGATGTGCATTACCAAGAGGGCCCAATGATACCTCTCCGATACACAGAGTGACAAATCCTAATCTCGATCTATGCCAACTCAACAAATACCTTCGGAGACACCTATAGAGCATATTTATAATCACCCAGTTAATTTGTGACGTTTGTTAGCACACAAGGTGTTCTTTCGGTATTCGGAAGTTGCATAATCTCATAGTTAGAGGTATATGTATAAGCCATGAAGAAAGCAATAGCAATAAAAACTAAACGATCATTATGCTAAGCTAATGGATGGGTCATGTCCATCACATCATTCTCCTAATGATGTGACCCCGTTCATCAAATGACAACACATGTCTATGGTTAGGAAACTCAACCATCTCTGATTAACAAGCTAGTCTAGTAGAGGCTTACTAGGGACACTGTGGTTTGTCTATGTATCCACACATGTATCGAGTTTCCGGTTAATACAGTTTTAGCATGAATAATAAACATTTATCATGATATAAGGAAATACAAATAACAACTTTATTATTTCATCTAGGGCATACTTTCTTCAAAATGTTGTTTAGAGTCCTAGATGAGATCCCGTATTTCACAAGGAGTCTCAGAGTGGTCGAGAGGTAAAGATTTATATGGGAAGTCATATTTTGGGTTCCGGAAAAAGGTGCAGTTTTTTCCGTATTGTATCGGGAAGCTTCCATAAGGTTCCGGAGGATTCCGGAGGGGCCCGGAAGTCCACAAGTGGGTCCACCATGACCCAAGGGCTAGCATGGGCTGCGGGGAGGAGCCCTGGCCTTATTGGGCTAGACGCACCAATTCCTCAAAAGCCCATGTGGCTAGGGAAGGCAAAACAGGAGGGAGTCCTAGTGGAATAGGATTGGACTTGGAGTCCAAGTCCTCTCCCACTTAGCTACGCCCTAGGGCTTGAAGGGGATGTTTCCCACGCCCCTCCACCTAATATAAAGGGGAGGGGCGCCCAAAGATGACACACCAAGACATTGACGCCCCTCTCTCTCCCGTTACTTCGTAGTTCCACCGCCTCATCCCGGTGACGCTTAGTGAAGCGTTGTCGGTGCTCCACCACCACCATCACCATCACGCCGCCGTGTTGGTTGTGATACCATCTACTTCTCCTCTCCCGCTTGCTAAATAAAGATGGTGGATACATCATCGAGCCGCACGTATGCTAAACTCAGAGGTGTCGTCCGTTTCGCACTAGATTGGTTGGATCGTGATCGGATCGTGAAGAGTACGACTACATCAACCGCATTGATAAACTCTTCCGCTAAACGGTCTACGAGGGTACATATACACACTCTACTCTCTCATAGCTATTGATATCCATGGATAGATTGTGTGTGTGTGTAGTTTTTGTTTTGTTTTTCATGCAACGTTCCCCAACAGTGGTATCAGAGACAGGTCTATGCGTAGATGATATGCACAAGTAGAACACAAAGAAGTTGTGGGCGGTGATGGTCATACTGCTTACCACCAACGTCTTATTTTGATTTGGCATTATTGTGGGATGAAGCGGCCCGGACCAATCATACATGTCCACGCACATGAGGTCGGTTTCATCGACTGACATGCAACTTGTTTTGCATAAAGGTGGCTGGCGGGTGTCTGTTTCTCCTACTTTAGTTGAATCGAATTTGACTACATCCGGTCCTTGAAGAATGTTTAAAAAACAAACTTGATAATCACCATTGTGGTTTTGCGTAGGTAAAAACGGTTCTTTCTAGTTACCCGTAGCAGGCACGTAAAACTTGCAACAACAAAGTAGAGGATGTCTAACTTGTAGGGTATGTTGTGATGTGATATGGTCAAGACGTGATGTGATATACGTTGTTGTATGAGATGGTCATGTTTTGTAATATCGACAACTGGCAGGAGCCTTAGGGTTGTCTCCTAATTATTGTATGAAATGCAAGCGACATGTAATTGCTTTACTTTATCGCTATGTCTAACTTGCAGGATATGTTGTGATGTGATATGGTCAAGACGTGATGTGATATATGTTGTTGTATGAGATGATCATGTTTTGTAATATCGACAACTAGCATGAGCCTTAGGGTTGTCTCTTAATTATTGTATGAAATGCAAGCGCCATGTAATTTCTTTACTTTATCACTATGCATTAGCAATAGTCGACTGACGACACCATAGACCAAGGGTAGGATCATAGGCCTGACCTAGACGCCCTACCCAAGGTCACTACCCTAGGATCAAAGACATTCCAAGGATGACAAAAGGTACCGACTGAAGTGACCAAGGAGTGCAATCCACTCGACCATATATCTCTCTCGGATACCCCAATTTCATTCAACCAGAATGAAGTCACTCGACCGTGCAAGAAACCACTCGGAGCGTAGAAGGTCTAAGGTCACACAACACTAGCAACGGTCGGGCATTCACTCTGTAGTATTAAAGGCCATTACAGCTATTTATTACATGCGTTATCAGTAACGCCCTGTCTTTATGTACATTGAACCCTCTGTAATGTGGGACCGCTGGGGTCCTGGCACACTCTATATAAGCCACCCCCTCCTCCGGTACAAGGGTTTGCACCCCCTGTAACACACACACATTCCCATATTCTAGTCAACAGCCTCCGAGCACCGAGACGTAGGGCTTTTACCTCCTCCGAGAGGGGTCTGAACTCGTATAACTCGTGTGTACAACCTTGCCGTAGCTAGGACCTTGCCTCCTCCTACGTACCCCCTACTCTCACTATCAAGCCTAGTACCACGACAGTTGGTGCCCACCGTGGGGCAGGTGTCTTAGTGACTTTCGGTGAGGTTGCAAGTTTTTCTCCGATCTTTATCAACATGGTTGCCGGCGGTGTTCTCGCGTTGGGCCACGAGATCCGACTCGGCGCGCTCGTTTTCATCGCCGACGACTCCGCCTGGCTCCAAGAGGCTCCCCTCGATGTCGAGGCACTTCTCGTCCGCGGGGCGGCACACTTTCGCGCAAGTGCTTGTGGCGTCCTTCTTCGGCAGCCGCCGACCCAGTATCAGTTGGCTCCCTCGTCATCTGCTCTCCCCGCTGCACGTCGCCGCAAGCGGTCCGGTCGGTCGCGGATCCAGCGGTGGGTGAAGCACGCGGTGGCTCGCCAATCGGCCACCCCCTAAGTCGCGGTAATCGAGGCCGACGAGTACCACTATGGGCCGGTACACTTTCTGAGTTCAAGAGCAGCGACCCCGCGGCGGAGGTCCTCATGGTCGACTCTCGGCGCAGTCCGCCTGGGTACCCTTGCGGTGATGGCGGCGACAGCGACAATGGTCAGTCGTACGATCATGATGGGTACGTGCCTCAGCCCCTCACTGCGGAGCAAAGGGAAGAGCTGTGTCGCCGTAACATCGAAGCACTTCAGGCCCCCATCTTAGGAGAGACTTCCGAGGCTCGGGCCCTGAAAGCTGCGCGCCTAGCCACCGTGGCCGAGCACGCGCGTCTAGAGAACCTTCAGCCATGCCCGGCCCTGATGGGGGGCAGGGGGCGGCCGCCCCGGGCCCTTTAGATGGAAGGGGGCCCTAGGTAAATGTGCTTCTCTAAATTAAGCCCGCAGTTATTAAGTGAAAAAACTAACGATGGTGCATGTTCTGCCGTGCATGGCCTGGCCCATGTAGCAACTACTAGATCGCTAAGCACCCAACGAGGACTCCAGAAATCTAGGGGACTCAGCTTCAGTGCCTTTGTGAAGCAAAGGCACAGAGCGCCTTTAGCATATCAGCCACTCGTTTTTCATCCAACGCACATGATAGACTGAAGGCAAAACACACTCAGACTTGCTATTTTCAGGAGAGACACAGGAATGACAGCAGCGATGCACTAACGCTCTCCAGCCTGAATATTTGCACACAAAATATTTGATGCTAAAGATCGGGTTGTTAGTTTTATGGTCATTCGACTGTCAGTTAGTTCACTGATGTTTCAAATATCTCACAGTAGGCACTAGAAAAATTGACATTCAGTGTACAATCTGTACCAAACCAGGACTAAAATTCATTGTACCAAGTTGACATTATATCAAAGAAATTTGTACAATCTGTACCACTTAACATGTAAAATCTGAAGCAATCAGAGAAGGAAATGCGAACAAGGTAACATCATAATTTGCAAGCACTTCATAAACAATAGTTCTGTAGCATAGCACTGCAATTTTCAAGCACATGACATTGAAAGTCTGAAGCATATGATTCAAATTTTGTAGCAACAAGTACTACTGATGATCAATCATCCAAGTCTGTTATGTAATAGGCCATGTCACTTGTACACTTAGGCCACAAAAGACTATAGTTACCCCCCAAATATTTCCAAAAAACTATAGTTAACCCCCAAAGTACCATGTAACCAACATCCGGACTTTAGAAGAAATTTCCACCATAAAGACTATCATCATCATCACCATCACCACAAGTAGGGGGGGCTGTTAGGAGCTGAGTAAAGCTCTCAATGGCAATGTACTTTGCATTCTCTTTATTTGGGCTTCTCTTGCTGCCATCATTCTCCACGTCTACTTTGGGTTGCACATCATCCTTTTTCTTTTTTTGCTGCCAATGAAAGTTCCACTAATTAGTGTATTAATAGATGAAAACAGTTTTTTGTCATGTCCAGATTAAAATATACCTTTGCTCCTTTTTTGGTTGAAGCAGGAGGTTTAGTTGCCTTGCGCTTGCCCTTGTGCAACTTATCAAGCCTTTACCTTGTAGATACTATCGAACCAAGTTTGCTTATGCACTCTAGACCTCATATTGGCAAAGGCTTCTTCAAATGCTTCCTTGTCCTCATAGCCATACATACAAGCACCAAAATCAGTGAGAATATGTGGTTCTTCGTCTTCATCTTTCTCTTCACCCTCATCTTTCTCTTCGCCTTTAACTGGAGATAGATGTTTGACGACATTTTGCATTATGTGAAAGGTACATAGTCCATGATATGCGTCTGTGAACACATCCTCTACAGCCACGTCCCGGCTCGGCGACCACGTGCCCCCTCCTCCCCTGCACCCGCACGCCCACCAACACCGGGTCAAGAGCGACGGCGGTGCTGACAGAGGCCGCGCGAGCCGCGTGCTCACCACCGCGCTGGTCACCGCCGCGTCGCTGCTGGCCGTTGCTAGCCGGGTTTGTGGCCGCGCGAGAGAACTGGATGCCGCTCCCGTGAAAATGCCTCGCCCCGCCTCGTCTTGTAGCTGAAATTAACTGGGTCTTTTTTGCCTTGAGTGAATCATGTGTGTCGGATGAAAAACGAGTGGCTGATATGCTAGGCTAAGGTGCTCTGTGCCTTTGCTTCACAAAGGCACTGAAGCTGAGTCCGAAATCTAGATAGCGACGCATCACTGGCCGCCAATCACGCACGACGCTCGCGCCGACGAATTGCACGGGTCTGGCACCCGGCGCGGGACGGTCTAATTGCTTATTTTGCGTAATCGCTTCATCGCCTTACGACGTGGTCGCCTTGCCTGATCGCATCGCCATCAGTTCACCTCCTTGCAGCGGATGCAGCCACAGTGGCTGCCAGGAACAAGCTAGGCGAAAAGGATCCATGAGGGCATGGGCGGATTTGGGCCCCAGCCAGCCCAGGCCATTGCCTGGGGCGTGGCAATATTCCTGGGCCTAAAGAAAAAATAATAATTGGCCTGGGGCACAGCCCAGCCCCAAGCACAGGCTCCCAGGCGGCCAGGCCAACCCCCATCGTAGGCCGCAGCGGCTCACCCGTCCGTCACCACCGCGTCGCACAACTCTCTGCGACTCTGCCCCCGACCTGACAAACCCTAGGAAGCAGTCCACCGACGCCTGACGCCGCTCGCCACCCGTCGTCGCCGGTCGGCTCCGTG
>LR738713.1:42733853-42765689 GCA_902687465.1 Secale cereale | reverse complement strand
CCCTCACCCTCAGCGCCCGCCCCTCCTCCCTAGCTGCGCCGTTACGGGCCTGCGGGCTACGGGCCGGCGGCTTCTGTCCAGTTCGCCAACTCCGGCGAGGCGGTGAAGACGGAAGGCGGAGCGAGGCTGCAGCCTGCAACTGGCCTGCAGCAGCCCGGTGTCCAGCGAGGTAATTTCCCCTTTCTGTGTACATTTTGAATTTTTGATGCTCTGTTTTTGTTAACATATGCCAAAATGTCAGTAACAATGATGATTTATTTGATAGATGCCACTGTTTGTCTGTTTGTTAGAGGTAGAAACAAATTTTGACATTGAGAAAATTTTGTTTCTCTACATTTGTACATGAAACGCAAGATGAATAAAAGAAACAAGACATTGAATTCGTTTTTTCAAGTTCGAACCACCGAAACCACTCAAACAGCTGATAATACCCCTAATGTTAGAGCTGAGCTCAAGCCCGGTGATGTTGAATCGGACCACGGTAAGAGAATACCAATTGAGGAGTTAGATCCAGACATTAGAGATCTCGCTAGAAGGGAGTACATTAGTATGGGTCCTTGCCAACCAACTAATCATACATATGAAAAGATAAATGGTAGGAGCTTTCATGGCTATTGGTTCAATGATCATCGCGGCTGGTTGGAATATAGCATTGAAAAAAAATCAGCCTTTTGCTTTTATTGTTTTCTGTTTAAGCAACCAAGAGCGGAAAACTATGGTATTGAAGCATTCACGAGAAATGGATTTAAATCTTGGAAGGATGGACCTAAAGTTTTTAATCAGCATGTTGGCAAGCATGATAGTGCTCATAATAAATCCAGGGAACATTATGAGGATTTTAAAAATCAAAGACAAAATCTGCCACATGTGTTTGATAGGGGTTCTCAGAAGCAAGAAGAAGAATACAAAGCTCGTCTCTTGATTGCATTAGGTATTGTCAAATTTTTGATACTACAAGCTCTTGTTTTTCGTGGTCATGATGAGTCTACTAGCTCAATGAATAAGGGTAACTTCAAAGAGTTGTTGGACTTGTTCATAAAGAAAGACCCAAAGGTGGCAAAATTATTTGGGGATGCATGAGATAACCATAAGCTGACTTCACATAAGATACAATTGGATTTATGCAAGGCTTGTGCAAAAGAGACCACCAATGTCATTCTTGAGGAGATTGGAGATAGTAAATTTGCATAACTTGTTGATGAGTCGAGAGATGCATCTATGAAGGAGCAAATGGCTATGTGCTTGAGGTCAGTGCCTTTGCTCGTATTGTTGTGTGTGATATTTAGCCTTGTAGGTGTATTTTCTTAAAGTTTTTTTATATATTAATCATGTTCCTTTGTCTTATGTAGGTATCTCGGCAAACGAGGGGAGGTGATTGAGAGATTCATGGCAGTTGAGCATGTTCCTGACACGAGAGCAACTTCACTGAAGATAGCTTTGAATGGTATGTTTGGTACTCTTGGTTTATCTATGTCTAATTTGAGAGGGCAGGGTTATGATGGGGCTTAAAACATGAGAGGGGAATTTCGTGGGTTGCAAAGATTGATCTTGGAGGAAAATCCTTATGCTCATTATATACATTGTTTTGCCCATCAGTTACAATTAGTGGTTGTTGTTGTTGCCAAGTGTTGTTCATCAGTAAGGGATTTTTTTGAGTACACAAGCATGGTTGTTAACATTGTTAATGCATCTTCTAAAAGACATGATCAGTTAGCCCAAGAGCAACATGATGAAATTGTGCGCCAAATAGAGGTTGGGGAACTTCTCTAGGGAAGAGGGAAAAACCTATTAACTAACCTTGCAAGACCTGGTGATACATGGTGGGGATCACATCACAAAACATTGTGTCGTCTTGTTGAGATGTGGAAACCAGTTCTAAAGGTATTATAAAATCTACACAATGATGTAGATAATGTTTCCCAAAGAACCACAACCGCGGGCTTGATAAAGCACATGGAGTCCATCGAATTTGTTCTCATATTGCATCTTATGATTAGATTATTGGGCAAGACTAACAATCTGTCACAATGCTTGCAATTTAAAAATCATAATATTGTACGTGATGCGGGATTGATTAAAACCACATTAGATGATATTAAAGAGATAAGGCGGAATGGTTGGGATGAGCTCTTTAAAGAGGTAACAGACTTTTGTGTCAAATACAACATTGTAGTGCCAAATATGAATGATACAAGAACTGCGAATGGACGTTCAAGGACTTGGGGTGGGCAATTGGTAACTTACAATCATCATTTCAAAATTGAAATATTCAATGTGTTGCATGATCAACTTATTGTGGAGTTAAACAACCGCTTTGCTGAAAGGTCTACACAATTGTTGAGATGCATTGCTTGTCTTGATCCCAAGAATTCATTTGCCAATTATAATGAAGACAAGCTAGTAGATCTTGCTAATATGTATGCTGCTGACTTCTCTACATATGAAGTTACTTTTGTCCTTAGAAACCAACTAGACTCATTCATTCGGGAAGCAAGAGCTGATCCACATTTGATGAATTGCAATGATCTTGGTCATCTTGCCATTAATATGGTTAAAAGTGATATGCACACAACTTTTCCCTTGGTTTACCGTCTTGTTGAGTTAGCATTGATTTTACCTGTTGCAACCGCAACAGTGGAAAGAGCATTCTCAGCAATGAGTATTATCAAGACTGGATTGAGGAACAAAATGGGTGATGATTGGATGAATCATAGAATGGTATGTTACATTGAGCGAGATGTATTTGTTAGTATTGAAGAATCAAAGATCATCGAGCGATTTCAAGGTTATCGCTCACGTAAAGGCATTTTGCCTCGTCCTGTACGTAAGTTTTCACATTTTGCATGTATCATTAACTAGTTTTACCTGTTATATTATGCACTGACATGCATTTCAAAATTGATGATCGAAGGTATAGCTTCTTCTGCTATTGAAGATGTAATCATGGGAGGCTCAGACTAACCAATCCTTTGATTTGGTATCAATCTTTTGTATCATTTATCTATGCTACATATTGTCTTTTGATTTATTTTGCTTTATTAGTCGACCCACCATGGAACAAATGCCGCCATTGAATATTATGTTCGATTTCTTATTAGTTATGCAACATAGGTTGATTTTTGTATGCCTTAAAACTGAACTTTTTTCTGGGTAGTTTTTAGCCCTTAGTTTCTTGCCTGGGGCGTCAGTCAATCCTGGGTCCGCCACTGCATGAGGCAATAGGAACGCCTGGTGGCAGTCGACAGTCTTCAGCTGTCCGCATGGCCATGTTACGAATGGAAGAGAAGGTTAGCCTAATAGCCTATAAGTGTGTTGATGATATACAGAAATTTATAGATGACATCGATATTGCGTCTTTTTTATTGCGGCAAGACAATGATGATCGACTGAACGGAGTCTGTTGAGTGATATATATTATTCAGCTTGGTGCATTTGCATCTTGCTAGTACGACTTTATATTCAGTAAGATTTTTTTGTTTAGATAGCTCACCATTCATGGTGAATGGTTAGACTATATTTTGTTGAGATTGAGTACTTTTGTAGCTTTTTACTAGTTTCGAATTACAACTTGTTTCTTTAAATTTAGGCATGTTCATCTAATCTATATAGTATACATCCTACAATTTATCCATTGAGAAGAAATTACTGGATGAGGATTAATTACTAATGACGCATCTCAGAATGTAATGATTTTAAGGTTAATATGTATAAATTGTTCAATGCAATATTGATGCATTTGAAATGTTTTTGGCAATATATTAGCATACTAGCTATTATGTCATCATTATATGAAAGGGCCCCTAATTTTAGTTTCGCCCCGGGCCCCCAAAATGTCAGGACCGGCACTGCCTTCAGCGTTCACTCGATGATCGAGCCCGCCGACTGATTCCCTAATCCAGTCGACGGCAACGACAATTGTTTCCTCCCGAGCCCCAGGTATACTGCACTCGATTCAGAACCTCGCAGCTGCGGCCCGTATTGCAGAGTCGATCCATCCATCCCAATCGAAAGTTGGAAGGGGTCTACTGCAGATTCGAGCACTGCTCTGAGCAGCAGGTGAACAAAATTCAGTCGTTTCCCAGTCGCACAATAGAATACACAACATGTATGTGGCAGCGGACACAGTCTAGTCGGCCCACAGCCCAAGACCGCCCCCGTGGCGTGAAGGTCGTGGGCCCCGCCAAGAGCAACATCTGGGTCGAAATTATGATCAGTATAACCGTCGACTCGGTCATAATGACCACCGTCGAGTGCCCACGCCACCTTCGGGGAGCGGATCATACTCGCCCCTACGGTATGATGGCAAGCGCCCGCATGGTGACGAGCGGAGGATCCCAGTAGATCCCCGAAGACCCATCTTTGATGTGAGATAGATTCTTGTGCAAGGTCTGGTCGACAGGAACTGGGCACACAGAGAAGGGCAAGACAGGGACCGTCCGAGTGGCAGTAGAGTACACGTTTCTGGGCCCGAGTGTTTCAGCAGCGCCATCAGGGCCGCTGAGATCCCCCCAACTTCAGGTTGGCAGCAGGGTGAGCAAGTTCACTGGTGAGTCGAAGCCAGATACATGGCTAGAGGATTACCGAGTGGCTGTGCAGATTGGTGGCGGCAACGATAACGTAGCCATGAAGCACCTCCCTCTAATGCTGGAAGGCTCGGCCAGAGCTTGGCTAAATCAGTTGGCCCCTGGTATCATATTCAATTGGGAAGAATTGACCCGAGTGTTTGTCAGGACCTTTGAAGGTGCAAACGACCAGCCGGACTGGCGGAATTGCAGCATTGCGTCGAGAAGCCAAATGAAACTTTGAGAGATTACATCGAGAGGTGGACCACTCTTCATCATACAGTGGAGAATGTGTCAGAACATCAGGCAGTCTGCACCATTAAAGAGGGCGTATGGTAGAGAGAGCTAAACCTGAAATTTGGTCAGACATGAGACATGTTTCTGACTCGGATGATGGAGGTAGCCAGTCGGTACGCTAACGGCGAAGAAGCGGACCGACTCCATAGCGGCAAGAAACCAGTCGCCCGGGATGATGGAAATTCTAATCGGAAACCAAAGCGCAAAGCAGAACCCGCACCTCTTGGAGAGGTTGCAGTCATGGACCAGGGGAAGAACAAAGGGAAACCTAAAGGCCCCTGGATCCCCAAGAAAGTGAAGGATGAAGGAGGAAATGATGTGCTTGATTTCCCGTGTCATATACGCACCAAGAAGGATGAAGAGGGGAATTTCATTTACCCCAAGCATACCACTCGATAGTGTCGAGTCCTGATTGAGAGCTTCCAAAAGGGCCAACCCAATGAGAAGGAGAAGGAATCTGAGGAGAATGAGGACAAAGAAGAAGATGGAGGTTACGCCCATATCAACTCCACCTTGATGATTTTTGCTGACATCGAGAGCAAGAGTCGACTGAAAGTCATCAACGGGGAAGTCAACATGGTTGCTCCGGCAACAATGGCATACTTGAAGTGGTCGAAGACTCCCATTACATTCGACCAGTCCGACCATCCGGCGCACATTGCTACCCCTGGGCGGCAAGCGTTGGTGGTCGACCCAGTTGTTGACGACACGCGATTGACCAAGGTTCTGATGGATGGTGGCAGTGGTCTGAATATCTTGTATGCATTCCGATGTCCAAGATGAGTGAGAGCAACATGAGGTTCCACGAAGTCATCCCTAGGAAGAAAGCTGACTCACTCGGTCAGATCACACTTGATGTGGTTTTCGGCGATTCGAACAATTATCGCAAGGAAAAGTGACGTTTGAGGTGGTGGATTTCCACGGTGCTTACCATGCTATCCTGGGCAGACCTGCATATGCCCGTTTCATGGCTCGACTGTGCTATGTGTACCTCAAACTAAAGATGCCATGTCCCAAGGGCGTGATCACGATCACTGGAGATCGGCAGAAAGCAGAAGAGTGCTTCCAGAAGGGCTCAAAAATTGCTGATGAGCAGATGGCGGCAGTGGAGATGGAAGAGTACCAGAAGAACGCAGATCCGAGTGATTTTTGCGAGCCAAGAAACCTTTTTCCGAGTCTGCATTTCAATCGGCCGGAGAAACGAAGCCTGTGCATATTCATCCGACTGACCCCAATGCCGCTCCGACCCATATCTCAACAACACTTGACAGCAAATAGGAAGAAGCGCTCATCCAGTTCCTCCGTGAGAACTGGGACATCTTTGCATGGAAACCATCCGACATGCCGGGAGTACCCAGGGGACTGGCTGAGCACCGTTTGCGAGTCGACCCTAAAGCAAAACCTGTCAAAGAGTATCTCCGTCGATCCGCCGTGGAGAAGAGAAAAGCAATTGTCGAAGAGGGGGCTCGACTTCTGGCAGCTGAGTTCATCCACGAGGTATACCGCTCCGAGTGGCTTACCAATGTTGTCATGGTCCCCAAGAAGGACAAGTAACTCCGCATGTGCATTGATTACAAACATATCAATTGGGCCTGCCCAAAAGATCGCTTCCCTCTCCCCCGCATCAATCAAATTGTCGACTCAACTGCGGGGTGTGAGCGTTTGTCCTTTCTGGACGCATATTCCGGGTACCATCAGATCCGACTGTTTGGGCCCGACGAAATAAAAAAAACTTCATCACCCCATTCGGGTGTTTCTGTTATGTTACCATGCCTTTTGGCCTCAAGAATGCTGGCGCAACATTCATGCACATGATTCAGAAGTGTCTCCTGAAGCAAATCAGTCGGAATGTGGAAGCATACATGGACGACATTGTGGTCAAGTCTCGTAAAGGTTCCAACTTACTGGCTGACCTCGCTGAAATATTTGCGAACTTGAGAAGTTATGATATCAAGCTCAACCCGTCGAAGTGCACATTCGGAGTCCCAGGTGGAAAGTTACTCGATTTTCTCATTTCCGAACATGGAATCGATGCAAACATAGAAAAGGTCAGCACGGTCCTCCGAATGAAGCGCCATGTGTGTGTGCATGACGTTCAGAAGGTTACTGGTTGTTTGGCTGCACTGAGTTGATTCATCTCGCATCTCAGTGAAAAGGCATTACCTCTTTACCGACTGATGAAGAAGTCTGACAAGTTCGAGTGGAATCCTGAAGCTGAAGCAGCGTTTGAGGAGCTCAAAGCCCTGCTTTCCACCCAGCCGGTGCTTGCTGCCCTAGTCAGCAACGAGCCTCTGTTATTATATATCGCAGCCACTGGACAAGTTGTCAGCACAGTGCTCATGGTCGAACGGGAAGAAGAAGGCGAGGCCTACAAAGTTCAACGCCCAGTCTACTACATTTCTGAAGTCTTGACTCCATCTAAGCAGACATATCCGCATTATTAGAAGCTAGTGTATGGGATCTACTTGACCGCCAATAAAGTTGCGCATTTCTTCTCAGATCACTCAATTTCAGTCGTCAGTGACGCTCCGTTATATGAAATTCTGAACAATCGGGACGCAACCGGTCGAGTGGCTAAATAGGCGATTGAACTCCTTCCATTAGATATCAAGTTCGAAGCATAGAAAGCAATCAAGTCTCAGGCGATAGCGGATTTTGTTGCTGAGTGGATTGAACAAGAACAACTGACTCAAGTTCAGTCGAATCATTGGACTATGTTTTTTGATGGATCCAAGATGCTGAGTGGATCCGGTGCAGGTGTGGTTTTGGTGTCCCCCATAGGTGACAAGCTCAGCTATGTCCTGCAAATTCACTTTGATTCTTCAAATAATGAAGCTCAGTATGAGGCGCTTTTGTATGGGTTGCGTATGGCCATCTCACTCGGCGTCCATCGTCTAATGGTATACGACGACTCAGACTTAGTGGTCAATCAAGTGATGAAGGAGTGGGATGTCAGGAGCCTAGCGATGATCGGTTATCGCAACGTAGTAAGAAAGTTGGAGAAGAAGTTTGAAGGGTTGGAGATCCACACGTGCCTAGAATCAAGAATCAACTTGCTGATGATCTGGCGAAGATAGGTTCCACTCGGAAACCTATCCCCAGTAATGTGTTCTTGGAACATCTCCACACCCCATCAGTCAAAGAAGACCCCTTCATGGAAGAGCCCCCGCAACCGATAAGTTCTACCAATCCGACTGAGATCGAAGTCCCAGCTGTAGTCGACTTGATCATGGAGTTTTAGTGATCATTCCCGATTGGATAGTACCGTATATCGCATACCTTCTCAGACTCTTCCAGAGGACGAAGATGAGGCTCGCCAATCTTTCCGTCGATCCAAAGCCTTCACGGTGATCCAAGGACAGCTTTACAGAGAAAGTGTCATGGGAGACGTCCAGCATTGCATTACCCCGGAGGAAGGTCGAATGATTTTGAATGAGATCCACTTGGGGACCTGTGGTCACCATGCGTCCTCTCGGACCATTGTTGCCAAAGCATACCAAGCCGGATTCTACTAGCCGCGAGCAAATGAGATGGCGAAAGATATAGTCGACAAGTGTGAAGGCTGTCAGTTCTACTCAAACATGTCCCACAAGCCTGCGTTTGCCTTGAAGACTATCCCGTTGGTCTGGCCATTTGATGTTTGGGGATTAGACATGGTTGGCCCCTTCAGGACTGGCAAAAGCGGTTTCACTCATTTGCTTGTGGTAGTCGACAAATTCACCAATATGGATCGAAGCCAAACCTATCAAGAACCTTGGTGTAAGCACCGCCGTCAGTTTCATCAAAGAACTGATATTCAGATATGGAGTCCCTCACATCATTATCACGGATAATGGCTCCAACTTTGATTCGGATGAATTTAGGGCATACAGCACTTCCCAGGGCACTCGAGTCGACTACGCATCCGTTGCGCATCCGCAGTCGAATGGGCAGGCAGAAAGGGCGAATGGTTTGATCCTTCAAGGACTGAAACCACGACTAATACGCGATCTCAAGCACGCCGCTGGAGCTTGGGTGACTGAGTTGTCGTATGTTTTATGGGGACTGAGAACAACTCCGAACCGGTCGACCGATCGGACTCCCTTCTTTATGGTATATGGTGTTGAGGCTGTACTTCCTAGTGACTTTCTACACAACGCGCCCCGGGTGGAACTCTTCTCAGAAGCTGAAGCTGAATAGGCACGCCAAGATGCAGTCGACCTCCTGGAAGAAAAGCACGAGATGGTTCTGATTCGGTCGACCACATATCAACAAGACCTGCGTCGATTCCATGCCCGTAATGTCCGAGGCCCAGCATTCCAAGAAGGAGATCTTGTACTCTGAGTACATCAGAAGCGACCTCACAAGCTCGCTCCGACCTAGGAAGGCCCCTTCATCATCACCAAAGTGCTCCACAACGGGGCATATCACCTCTACAACGTGGCCAAGAAAATAGATGAGCCACGCTCGTGGAATGCGGATCTGCTCTACCGCTTTTATACCTAAAACACTCGAACAGACGAGTTGTAATAAGAATCCTTCAGTTTTCTTATCAAAGACAAGTTTTTGGCAGTATCATAATGATTGTTGTTCCAAAAGCACATGTGTTCAAATCCCCCAGTGGGTGGCTTAGCCGTGAATCCGATTCTCCTAAGTTTCAAAAACACTCCGAGTGAAGAGCAACCCTCTCACTCGGGGGCTTAGCTGCGAATCCAATTTGCCTAAGTTTCAAAAACACTCCGAGTAAAGAGAAACCCTCTCACACGGGGGCTTAGCTACAACCCCGTACTCACCTAAGTTTCACAAAACATTCCGAGTGAAGAGCAACCCTCTCGCTCGAGGGCTTAGCTGCGACCACGTACTCGCCTAAGTTTCAGAACACACTTCGAGTGAAGAGCACCCCTCTCACTCGGGGGCTTAGTTGCGAATCCGATTCACATAAGTTTCTAAAACACTCCGAGTGAAGAGCAACCCTCTCATTTTGGGGAATAGCTGTGACCCCGTACTCGCCTAAGTTTCACAAAACACTTCGAGTGAAGAGCAACCCTCTCACTCGGGGGCTAAGTTGCGACCCCGTACTCGCCTAAGTTTCACAAAACACTCCGAGTGAAGAGCAAACCTCTCACTCAAGGGCTTAGCTGCAACCCCGTACTCGCCTAAGTTTCACAAAACACTTCGAGTGAAGAGCAACCCTCTCACTCGGGGGGCTTAGCTGCGACCCTCATCCAACCCATCACCGTCCAGCAAGCCTACGATGGGATTACTCACGCATGGCGGTAAGCATCATGGAATTGGTGATGGAGGAAGGTTGATGATGACGATGGCGACGATCTCCACTCTCTGGAGCCCCGAACGGACTCCAGATCAGCCCTCCCGAGAGAGATTAGGTCTTGGCGGCGGCTCCGTATCGTAAAACGCGATTATTCTTCCTCTCTGATTTTTTTCTCCCTGAAAGTGAATATATGGAGTCTGGGGGTACGTCGGTGGAGCATCAGGGGGACCACGAGGCAGGGGGGCGCGCCCCCACCCTCGTGGACAGGGTGTGGGTCCCCTGGTCTGGATCTTTCCGTAGATATTTTTTATATTTTCCAAAATAATTCTCCATGAATTTTAAGGTCACTCCGAGAACTTTTTATTTCTGCACAAAAACAACACCATGGCAATTCTGCTGAAAGCAGCGTCAGTCCGAGTTAGTTCCATTCAAATCATGCAAGTTAGAGTCCAAAACAAGGGCAAAAGTGTTTGGAAAAGTAGATATGTTGGAGACGTATCAACTCCCCCAAGCTTAAACCTTTGCTTGTCCTCAAGAAATTCAGTTGATAAACTAAAAGTGATAAAGAAAAACTTTGCCAAACTCTGTTTGCTCTTGTTGTTGTAAATATATAAAGCCAGCATTCAAGTTTTCAGCAAGATCACGAACTAACCACATTCACAATAACTTTCAGGTCTCATGTCTACTCATATCAATGGCATAATCAACTAGCGAGCAATAATAATAAACCTCGGATGATAACACTTTCTCAAAACAATCATGATACGATATAACAAGATGGTATCTCGCTAGCCCTTTATGAGACCGCAAAACATAAATGCAGAGCACCTTTAAAGATCAAGGGCTGACTAGAAATTGTAATTCATGGTAAAAGAGATCCAGTCACAATCATACTCAATGCAAATTAATAGTAATACATGCAAATGACAGAGGTGCTCTCCAACTGGTGCTCTTTAATAAGAGGATGGTAACTCAACATAAAATTAAATAGATAGGCCCTTCGCAGAGGGAAGCAGAGATTTGTAGAGGTGCCAGAACTCGATTTTTAAATAGAGATGAATAACATTTTGAGCGGTATACTCTCATTGTCAACATAACAACCAAGAATCTCGATATCTTCTATGCTACACACATTATAGGAGGTTCCCAAACAGAATGGTAAAGTTTATACTCCCCCAACCACCAACAAGCACACTCCATGGCTAGCCTGAAACAACGGGTGCCATCCAAACCAACAACAGCCTTGGGGGAGTTTTGTTTAATTATTATGATTTTGAGCATGGGACTGGGCATCCCGGTTACCAGCCATTTTCTCATGAATGATGAGCGGAGTCCACTCATCATGAGAATAACCCACCTATCATGGAAGATATAGACAACCCTAGTTGATACATGAGTTGTTCGAGCATACAAAACAGAATTTTATTTGAAGGTTTCGAGTTTGGCACATACAAATTTACTTGGAACGGCAGGTAAATACCGCATATAGGAAGGTATGGTGGACTCATATGGAACAACTTTGGGGTTTATGGAAGTGGATGCACAAGAAGTATTCCCGCTTAGTACATGTGAAGGCTAGAAAGAGACTAGGAAGCGACCGGCTAGAGAGCGACAATAGTCATGAACATGCATTAAAATTAATCAATAGTGAATGCAAGCATGAGTAGGATATAAATCACCATGAACATAAATATCATGGAGACTATGTTGATTTGTTTCAACTACATGTGTGAACATGTGCCAAGTCAGACCACTTGAATTGTTCAAAGGAGGATACCACCCCATCATACCACATCACAACCATTTTAATATCATGTTGGCACACAAGATAGACCATTATAAACTCTTAGCTAATTAAGCATGGCATAAGCAGCTATGATCTCTAATTGTCATTGCAAACATGTTTCATTCATAACAAGCTGAATTAGGAACGATGAACTATCATATTTACAAAAACAAGAGAGGTCGAGTTCATACCAGCTTTTCTCATCTCAATCAATTCATCATATATCATCCTTATTGCCTTTCACTCGCACGACCGAACGGTGTGGATAATAATAATAGTGCACGTGTATTGGACTAAGCTGGAATCTGCAAGCATTTAATACAAGAGAGAAGACAAGGTAATATGGCTCAAGGTTAAATCAACAATAAAGCATATGAGAGCCACTAAACATTTGTATTATGGTCTTCTACTCTTGACCCCCAAGGAAAAGAAAAGAAACTATTTACACGGGAAAGCTCCCAACAAGCAAACGAAGAACGAGAAATCTTTTTGGGTTTTCTTTTAATTACTACTACTACATGCAAGGAAAGTAAACTAGCTAAAAGCTACAACTAATTTTTTTGTTTTTCTTAAGGTTTTTCTAACATACAAGAAGAAGACTAAGAAAAAGAATTGAAACTAAGCATGGATAGTATAATGAAAGAGTGTGAGCACCGACAACTAGAATAAGTGTGTGAACATGAATGTAATGTCGGTGAGAAACACGTACTCCCCCAAGCTTAGGCTTTTGGCCTAAGTTGGTCTATGGCCACACATAAGTCTGGAAACAGACAAAAAATACTATTTTTGCTTTATTTAATCTAATTAACCGAAAGTAAAAGAAGGGTACAGAAGGTTGTGCTATCTAGATTCACCCATCTCATGCTCATCAAAAGGAATCCATTAACAAGGTTGATCGGGTCTTGTTAATAAACTCTTTCCGAATAACATGAAACCGGAGAATTTTTTAATAACACTAGGTTACCTCAATGGGGATATATATGTCCCCAACAATAAGAATATCATATGTCTTCTTGATAGTAGGAAGGGGAAATTCAAAACCTCCAATAGTAATAGTTGAAAGTTTTCCAACAGAATTGATACTGTGGACTGATACGTCTCCAACGTATCTATAATTTTTGATTGTTCCATGCTATTATATTATCCTTCTAGGATGTCTTATGGGCTTTACTATACACTTTTATATGATTTTTGGGACTAACCTATTAACCCAGAGCCTAGTGCCAGTTTCTGTTTTTCTCCTGTTTTAGGGTTTTACATAAAATGAATATCAAATGGAGTCCAATTGACGAGCCAATTTTTTATGATTTTTTCTGGACCAAAACAAGCCCTCGAAGCAAAAGAGTTGGGCCAGGGGAGCCACGGGCTGCCCTCGAGGGTGGGGGCGCGCCCTGGGAAGGTGGTGGCGCCCCCTATCTCGAGGACAGCCCAGAAGCTTCCCTGACGTGGGACCTACGCCAAAAATTCCTATAAATACTAAAACCTTCAGAAATTAACCTAGATCAGGAGTTCCGCTGCCGAAAGCCTCTGGTGCCACCAAAAACCAATCTAGACCCTGTTCCGGCACCCTGCCGGAGGGGGGAATCCCTCTCCGGTGGCTATCTACATCATCCCGGCGCTCTCCATGACGAGGAGGGAGTAGTCCACCCTCGGGGCTGAGGGTATTTATCAGTAGCTATGTGTTTGATCTCTCTCTCTCTCTATCTCTCTCTCTCTCGTGTTCTTGAGATGGCACGATCTTGATGTATCGCGAGCTTTGCTATTCTAGTTGGATCTTCTTCTCCCCCTCTACTCTCTTGTAATGGACTGAGTTTTCCCTTTGAAGTTATCTTATCGGATTGAGTCTTTAAAGATTTGAGAACACTTGATGTATGTCTTGCACGTGCTTATCTGTGGTGACAATGGGATATCATGTGATCTACTTGATGTATGTTTTGGTGATCAACTTGCGGGTTCCATGACCTTGGTAACCTATGAAGGAAATATGCCCTAGAGGCAATAATAAAGTTATTATTTATTTCCTTATATCATGATAAATGTTTATTATTCATGCTAGAATTGTATTAAACGGAAACTTAATACATGTGTGAATACATAGAAAAAACAGTATGTCCCTAGTATGCCTCTACTAGACTAGCTCATTGATCAAAGATGGTTATGTTTCCTAGCCATAGACATGAGTTGTCATTTGATCAACGGGATCACATCATTAGGAGAATGATGTGATGGACAAGACCCATCCGTTAGCATAGCACTATGATCGTTTAGTTTAACTGCTATTGCTTTCTTCATGACTTATACATGTTCCTATGACTATGAGATTCTGCAACTCCCGAATACCGTAGGAACACCTTGTGTGCTATCAAACGTCACAACGTAACTGGGTGATCATAAAGATGCTCTACAGGTGTCTCCGAAAGTATTCGTGGTGTTGGCATAGATCAAGATTAGGATTTGTCACTCCGAGTGTCGGAGAGGTATCTCTGGGCCCTCTCGATAACACACATCACAATAAGCCTTGCAAGCAAAAGACTAATGAGTCAGTCACGAGATGATGTGTTACGGAACGAGTAAAGAGACTTGCCGATAACGAGATTGAACTAGGTATAGAGATACCGACGATCGAATCTCGGGCAAGTTACATACCGTTTGACAAAAGGAACAACGTATGTTGTTATGCGGTTCTGACCGATAAAAGATCTTTGTAGAATATGTAGGAGCCAATATGAACATCCAGGTTCCGCTATTGGTTATTGACCAGAGATGAGTCTCGGTCATGTGTACATAGTTCTCGAACCCGTAGGGTCCGCACGCTTAACGTTTGATGACGATCGATATTATGAGTTTATGAGTATTGATGTACCGAAGGTAGTTCGGAGTCCCGGATGAGATCACGGACATGACGAGGAGTCTCGGAATGTCCGAGACATAAAGATTGATATATTGGACGGCTATATTCGGACACCGGAAGTATACCGGAAAAGTTTCGGATTTATCGGGAATGCCGGAGGGGATTACCGGAACCCCCTACGAGAGGGGATGGTCCATAGTGGGCCTAAAGGGTGAGAGAGAGGCAGCCCATAGGGCTGGCCAGCGCCCCCACCTAGGAATCCTAGTTGGACTAGGATTGGGGGGGCGCCACCTCTCCTATTCCTTTCCCCCTTCTTCCTTTCGGTGAATCCTACTAGGAATAGGATTGCAATCCTATTCCTAGTAGGAATCCCTTCCCTAGCCGCACCAGGAGAGTTGGCCGGCCCCTCCTCCCTTGCTCCTTTATATACGGGGGCAGGGGGGCACCCAAAGAGACACAAGTTGAATTGTTTTAGCCGTGTGCGGTGCCCCCCTCCACAGAATCACACCTCGATCGTACCGTCGCGAAGCTTAGGAGAAGCCCTGCGCCGATGAACACATCATATTCGTAACCACGCCGTCGTGCTGACGAAACTCTCCCGTGAAGCTCAACTGGATCAAGAGCTCGTGGGACGTCATCAAGCTGAACGTGTGCTGAACGCGGAGGTGCCGTACGTTCGGTGCTTGATCGGTTGGATCGCGAAGAAGTTCGACAACATCAACCGCGTCACTTGACGCTTCCGCTCCCGGTCTACGAGGGTACGTAGACACACTCTCCCCTCTCGTTGCTATGCATCTGGTAGATAGATCTTGCGTGATCGTAGGAAAATTTTAAAATACTACGTTCCCCAACAGTGGCATCATGAGTCAGGTCTATGCGTAGATGATATGCACGAGTAGAACACAATGAGATTGTGGACGATACTAGTCATACTGCTTACCAGCATGTCATACTTTGCTTCGGCGGTATTGTGAGATGAAGCGGCCCGGACCGACATTACGCGTACGCTTACGCGAGACTGGTTTCACCGTTACGAGCACTCGTTGCTTAAAGGTGATTGGCGGGTGTCTGTCTCTCTCACTTTAGCTGAATCAAGTGTGGCTACGCCCGGTCCTTGTGAAGGTTAAAACAGCACATACTTGACGAAACATCGTTGTGGTTTTGTATGCGTAGGTAAGAACGGTTCTTGCTAAGCCCGTAGCAGCCACGTAAAACTTGCAACAAACAAAGTAGAGGACGTCTAACTTGTTTTTGCAGGGCATGTTGTGATGTGATATGGTCAAGACATGATGAGTTATACGGTTTTGTATGAGATGATCATGTTTTGTAAAGTTATCGGCAACTGGCAGGAGCCATATGGTTGTCACTTTATTGTATGAAATGCAATCGCCATGTAATTGCTTTACTTTATCACTAAGCGGTAGCGATAGTCGTGGAAGCAATAGTTGGCGAGACGACAACGATACTACGATGAAGATCAAGGTGTCAAGCCGGTGACGAAGGTGATCATGACGGTGCTTTGGAGATGGAGATCAAAAGCACAAGATGATGATGGCCATATCATGTCACATATTTTGATTGCATGTGATGTTTATCTTATTATGCTTCTTATTTTGCTTAGAACGACGGTAGCATTATAAGATGATCCCTTACTAAATTTCAAGGTATAAGTGTTCTCCCTGAGTATGCACCGTTGCGAAAGTTCGTCGTGCCGAGACACCACGTGATGATCGGGTGTGATAAGCTCTACGTTTAAATACAACGGGTGTAAGCCAGTTTTGCACACGCAGAATACTCGGGTTAAACTTGACGAGCCTAGCATATACAGATATGGCCTCGGAACACTGGAGACCGAAAGGTCGAGCGTGAATCATATAGTAGATATGATCAACATAAGATGTTCACCATTGAAAACTACTCCATCTCACGTGATGATCGGACATGGTTTAGTTGATTTGGATCACGTGATCATTTAGATGACTAGAGGGATGTCTATCTAGGTGGGAGTTCTTTAAATTAATATGATTAAATTGAACTTTAATTTATCATGAACTTAGTCCTGGTAGTATTAGCATATCTATGTTGTAGATCAATAGCTCGCGATGTTGCTCCCCGTTTATTTTTCATATGTTCCTAGAGAAAACCAAGTTGAAAGATGTTAGTAGCAATGATGCGGAATTGTTCCGTGATCTGAGGATTATCCTCATTGCTGCACAGAGAAATATGTCCTTGATGCACCGCTAGGTGACAGACCTATTGCAGGAGCAGATGTAGACGTTATGAACGTTTTGACAAAAGCTCAGTATGATGACTACTTGATAGTTTAGTGCACCATGCTTTACGGCTTATAACCGGGACTTCAAAAACGTTTTGAACGCCACGGAGCATATAAGATGTTCCAATAGTTGAAATTAGTATTTCATACTCATGCCCGTGTCGAGAGGTATTAGACCTCTGACAATACTTTGCCTACAAGATGGAGGAGAATAGCTCAACCAGTGAGCATGTGCTCAGATTGTCTGGGTACTGCAATTGCTTGAATCAAGTGGGAGTTAATCTTCCAGATATGATAGTAATTGACAAAGTTCTCTAGACACTATCACCAAGTTAGTAGAACTTCGTGATGAACTATAATATGCAAGGGATGACGAAAGTAATTCCCAAGCTCTTCGCAATGCTGAAATCAGCGAAGGTAGAAATCAAGAAAGAGCATCAAGTGTTGATGGTTAACAAGACCACTTGTTTCAAGTAAAGGGCAAAGAGATAGAAGGGGAACTTCAAGAAGAATGACAAGCAAGTTGTCACTCCCGTGAAGAAACCCAAAGCTAAACTCAAGCCTGAAACAAGTGCTTCTACTGCAAAGGAAATGGTCACTGGAAGTGGAACTGCCCTAGATACTTGGCGGATAAGAAGGATGGCAAAGTGAACAAAGGTATATTTGATATACAGATTATTGATGTGTATTTTACTAGTGTTCATAGCAACCCCTCGGTATTTGATACTGATTTAGTTGCTAAAAAGTAGTAACTCGAAATGGGAGTTGCATAATGAACAGAAACTAGTTAAAGGATGAAGTGACGATGTGTATTGGAAATAGTTCCAAGATTGATATGATCATCATCGCACACTCCCTATACTTTCGGGATTAGTGTTGAACCTAAATAAGTGTTATTTGGTGTTTATGTTGAGCATGAATATGATTTGATCATGTTTATTGCAATACGGTTATTCATGTAAGTTAGAGAATAATTGTTGTTCTGTTTACATGAATAAAACCTTCTATGGTCATACACCCAATGAAAATGGTTTGTTGGATCTCGATCGTGTGATACACATATTCATAATATTGAAGCCAAAAGATGCAAGGTTAATAATGATAGTGCAACTTATCTGTGGCACTGCCGTTTAGGTCATATTGGTGTAAAACGCATGAAGAAACTCCATAATGATGGACTTTTGGAATCACTTGATTATGAATCACTTGGTGCTTGCGAACCATGCCTCATGGGCAAGATGACTAAAACTCCGTTCTCCGGAACTATGGAGCGAGCAACATATTTGTTGGAAATCATACATACTGATGTATGCGGACCAATGAGTGTTGAAGCTCGCGGCGGGTATCGTTATTTTCTGACCTTCACTGATGATTTGAGCAGATATGGGTATATCTACTTAATGAAACACAAGTCTGAAATTTTTGAAAAGTTCAAAGAATTTCAGAGTGAAGTAGAGAATCATCGTAACAAGAAAATAAAGTTTTCTACGATCTGATCGTGGAGGAGAATATTTGAGTTACGAGTTTGGTCTTCATTTGAAACAATGTGGAATAGTTTCACAGCTCACGCCACCCGGAACACCACAGCATAATGGTGTGTCTGAACGTCGTAACCGTACTTTATTCGATATGGTGCGATCTATGATGTCTCTTACCGATTTACCACTATCATTTTGGGTCATGCATTAGAGACAGCTGCATTCACGTTAAATAGGGCACCATCTAAATCCGTTGATACGACACATTATGAACTATGGTTTGGCAAGAAACCAAAGTTGCCGTTTCTTAAAATTTGGGGCTTCGATGCTTATGTGAAAACACTTCAACCTGATAAGCTCGATCCCAAGTCGGAAAAATGTGTCTTCATAGGATACCCAAAAGAGACTGTTGGGTACACCTTCTATCACAGATCCGAAGGCAAAATATTCGTTGCTAAGAACGGATCCTTTCTAGAAAAAGAGTTTCTCTCGAAAGAAGTGAGTGGGAGGAAAGTAGAACTTGATGAGGTAATTGTACCTTCTCCCGGATTGGAAAGTAGTACATCACAGGGAATTGTTCCAGTGATTCCTACACCAATTAGAAAGGAAGTTAATGATAATGATCATGAAACTTCGGATCAAGTTTCTGCTGAACGTCGTAGATCAACCAGAGTACGTTCCGCACCAGAGTGGTACGGCAACCCAGTTCTGGAAATCATGTTACTAGACCATGATGAACCTACGAACTATGAGGAAGCGATGATGAGCCCAGATTCCGCAAAATGGCTTGAAGCCATGAAATCGGAGATGGGATCCATGTATGAGAACAAAGTATGGACTTTGGTTGACTTGCCCGATGATCGGCAGGCCATCGAAAATAAATGGATCTTCAAGAGGAAGACCGACGCAGACGGTAATATTACTGTTTACAAAGCTCGACTTGTTGCGAAAGTTTTTCGACAAGTTCAAGGAGTTGACTACGATGAGACTTTCTCACCTGTAGCGATGCTTAAGTCTGTCCGAATCATGTTAGCAATTGCCACATTTTATGATTATGAAATCTGGCAAATTGATGTCAAAACTGCATTCTTAAATGGATATCTCAAAGAAGAGTTGTATATGATGCAACCAGAAGGTTTTGTCAATCCAAAAGGTGCTAACAAAGTATGCAAGCTCCAGCGATCCATCTATGGACTGGTGCAAGCATCTCGGAGTTGGAATATACGCTTTGATGAGGTGATCAGAGCATATGGTTTTATACAGACTTTTGGAGAAGCCTGTATTTACAAGAAGTGAGTGGGAGCACTACAACCTTTCTGATAAGTATATGTGAATGACATATTGTCGATCGGAAATGATGTAGAATTTTCTGGAAAGCGTAAAGGAGTGTTTGAAAGGAGTTTTTCAAAGAAAGACTTCGGTGAAGCTGCTTACATATTGAGCATCAAGATCTATATAGATAGATCAAGACGCTTGATAAGACTTTCGATGAGTACATACCTTGATAAGATTTTGGAATAGTTCAAAAATTGGATCAGTCAAAGAAGAAGTTCTTGCCTGACTTGTAAGGTGTGAAGTTGAGTAAGACTCAAAGCCAGACCACGGCAGAAAAATATAGAGAGAATGAAAGTCATTCCCTGTGCCTCAGCCATAGGTTCTATAAAGTATGCCATGCTGTGTACAAAACACGTTGTGTACCTTGCCAAGAGTTTGACAGGGAAGTACAATAGTGATCCAGGAGTAGATCACTGTACAGCGGTCAAAATTATCCTTAGTAATTGGATGACTAAGGAAATATTTCTCGATTATGGAGGTGATAAAGAGTTCGTCGTAAAAGGGTTACGCCGATGCAAACTTTGACACTAAAACCAGATGACTCTAAGTATCAATCTGGATGCGTTTTGAAAGTGGGAGCAATTAGCTAGAGTAGCTCCATGCAGAGCATTGCAGACATAGAAATTTGCGAAATACATAGGGATCTGTATATGACAGACCCGTTGACTAAACTTCTCTCACAAGCAAAACATGATCACACCTTATTACTCTTGGGTGTTAATCACATAGCGATGTGAACTAGATTATTGACTCTAGTAAACCCTTTGGGTGTTGGTCACATAACGATGTGAACTATCGGTATTAAATCACATGGCGATGTGAGCTAGATTATTGACTCTAGTGCAAGTGGGAGACTGAAGGAAATATGCCCTAGAGGCAATAATAAAGTTATTATTTATTTCCTTATATCATGATAAATGTTTATTATTCATGCTAGAATTGTATTAAACGGAAACTTAATACATGTGTGAATACATAGACAAAACAGTATGTCCCTAGTATGCCTCTACTAGACTAGCTCATTGATCAAAGATGGTTATGTTTCCTAGCCATAGACATGAGTTGTCATTTGATCAACGGGATCACATCATTAGGAGAATGATGTGATGGACAAGACCCATCCGTTAGCATAGCACTATGATCGTTTAGTTTAACTGCTATTGCTTTCTTCATGACTTATACATGTTCCTATGACTATGAGATTATGCAACTCCCGAATACCGTAGGAACACCTTGTGTGCTATCAAACGTCACAACGTAACTGGGTGATCATAAAGATGCTCTACAGGTGTCTCCGAAAGTATTCGTGGTGTTGGCATAGATCAAGATTAGGATTTGTCACTCCGAGTGTCGGAGAGGTATCTCTGGGCCCTCTCGGTAACACACATCACAATAAGCCTTGCAAGCAAAAGACTAATGAGTCAGTCACAAGATGATGTGTTACGGAACGAGTAAAGAGACTTGCCGATAACGAGATTGAACTAGGTATAGAGATACCGACGATCGAATCTCGGGCAAGTAACATACCGTTTGACAAAAGGAACAACGTATGTTGTTATGCGGTTCTGACCGATAAAAGATCTTTGTAGAATATGTAGGAGCCAATATGAACATCCAGGTTCCGCTATTGGTTATTGACCAGAGATGAGTCTCGGTCATGTCTACATAGTTCTCGAACCCGTAGGATCCGCACGCTTAATGTTTGATGACGATCAGTATTATGAGTTTATGAGTATTGATGTACCGAAGGTAGTTCGGAGTCCCGGATGAGATCACGGACATGACGAGGAGTCTCGGAATGTCCGAGACATAAAGATTGATATATTGGACGGCTATATTCGGACACCGGAAGTATACCGGAAAAGTTTCGGATTTATCGGGAATGCCGGAGGGGGTTACCGGAACCCCCTACGAGAGGGGATGGTCCATAGTGGGCCTAAAGGGTGAGAGAGAGGCAGCCCATAGGGCTGGCCGGCGCCCCCACCTAGGAATCCTAGTTGGACTAGGATTGGGGGGGCGCCACCTCTCCTATTCCTTTCCCCCTTCTTCCTCTCGGTGAATCCTACTAGGAATAGGATTGCAATCCTATTCCTAGTAGGAATCCCTTCCCTAGCCGCACCAGGAGAGTTGGCCGGCCCCTCCTCCCTTGCTCCTTTATATACGGGGGCAGGGGGCACCCAAAGACACACAAGTTGAATTGTTTTAGCCGTGTGCGGTGCCCCCCTCCACAGAATCACACCTCGGTCGTACCGTCGCGAAGCTTAGGAGAAGCCCTGCGCCGGTGAACACATCATATCCGTCACCACGCCGTCGTGCTGACGAAACTCTCCCGTGAAGCTCAACTGGATCAAGAGCTCGTGGGACGTCATCAAGCTGAACGTGTGCTGAACGCGGAGGTGTCGTACGTTCAGTGCTTGATCGGTTGGATCGCGAAGAAGTTCGACAACATCAACCGCGTCACTTGACGCTTCCGCTCCCGGTCTACGAGGGTACGTAGACACACTCTCCCCTCTCGTTGCTATGCATCTGGTAGATAGATCTTGCATGATCGTAGGAAAATTTTAAAATACTACGTTCCCCAACAACCTATGCATAGGGGTTGGCACATATTTTCTTCTGGACTTTCCGGTAGAAACTTTGGGGCACTCTTTGAAGTTCTATGTGTTGGTTGAATAGATGATTCTGAGATTGTGTGATGCATATCGTATAACCATGCCCACAGATACTTGAGGTGACAATGGAGTATCTAGGTCACATTAGGGTTTTGGTTGATTTGTGTCTTAAGGTGTTATTCTAGTACGAACTCTATGACAGATTGAACGTTACTACATACTCTTGAATAGATCGATCAGAAAGAATAGCTTTGAGGTGGTTTCGTACCCTATCATAATCTCTTCGTTTGTTCTCCGCTATTAGTTACTTTGGAGTGACTCTTTGTTGCATGTTGAGGGCTAGTAATATGATCCAATTATGTTATCCTTGTTGAGAGAACTTGCACTAGTGAAAGTATGAACCCTAGGCCTTGTTTCCTATCATTGCAACACCGTTTATGCTCACGTTTACCACTTGCTACCTTGCTGTTTTTATATTTTCTTACTACAAAAACCTATATCTACCATCCATATTGCACTTGTTACCTTAAGTTATTTGCTCACAAAATCCCTATGCATAGGAAGTGGGTTAGACTTAAATGTGCTATTCATATGCTTCATGATGCTCCCGTTATGTTTCAACTATTATCTTTTATGTGAGCATCATTATGCCTAGCTAGGGGCGTTAAACGATAGCGTTTGTTGGCAGGCAACCCAATTTTTTGTTTTTTGTTTTTGTTGCTGTTAGGGAATAAATATTGCATCTAGCCTCTGATTAGATGTGGTTTCATGTTTTGTTTAGTGTTTTTCCCAAGTAGAACCTTTGGGAAGACTTGTGTGAAGCTTATGTGATCTTGCTGTGAAAAACAGAATCGTTAGCGCTCGCTAAAGTAGTCTTAAGATTTTACTGGAGCATGCTATTTAGTTGATTATTTTTGCGTATGATTGGTAGACAAATTCCGCAAATTTACCAATTTAGTTTGAATTTTTTGGAGTTCCAGAAGTAGGCGAAACCCGCAGATTACTACAGACTGTTCTGTTTTTGACAGATTCTGGTTTTCGTGTGTTGTTTGCTTATTTCAATGCATCTATGAGTAGTATTGGGAAGTATGAATCATAGAGAAGTTGGAATGCAGTAGGTTTAAAACCAATATAAAAAAGAATGAATTCATTGCAGTACCTTTGAGTAGTGGTTTGCTTTCTTATACTAACGGAGCTCACGAGATTTTTGTCTAAGTTTTGTGTTGTGAAGTTTTCAAGTTTTGAGTATTGCTTTGATGGACTATGGAACAAAGAGTGGAAAGAGCCTAAGCTTGGGGATTCCCAAGGCACCCCAAGGTAATATTCTAGGACAACCAAGAGCCTAAACTTGGGGATGCCCCGGGAAGGCATCCCCTCTTTTGTCTTCAGCTATCGCTAACTATACTCGGAGCTATATTTTTATTCACCACATGATATGTGTTTTGCTTGGAGCGTCAATTTAGTTTATTTTGTTTTGCTTGCTGTTTGAATATTATCTCAAGATATTAAGTTCATAAATGTTAGAGAGTCTTCACATAGTTACATAATTATTCAACTACTCATTTATCTTCACTTATATCGTTTGGAGTAGTTTGTCTTTTACTCTAGTGCTTCACTTATATCTTTTAGAGCACGGCGGTACTTTTGTTTTGAAGAAATAGATGAACTCTCATGCTTCACTTATATCCTTTTGAGAGTCTATTAAAACAGCATGGTAATGTGATTTGGCTATGAAACTAGCCTTCGCATGATAGACATCCAATATCAATGTAGTAAAAACTTTCACACTAAGTGCATTGAATATGATGAGAAGTTGGATGCTTGATAATTGTTCTGTGATATGAGGATAGTGATATTAGAGTCATGCTAGTGGAGTCATTATGAAATTTAGAAATGCTTGTGTTAAGGTTAGTGATTCCCGTAGCATGCACGTATGGTGTACCGCTATGTGACGAAGTTAGAGCATGAGGTATTTGTAAAGTGTCAACCTTTGTGTGGAGGTCGGGGGCGCGCGATGGTTAACTCCTAAAAACCTCCCCCCTAGGAGCATGCGTTGATTGCTTTGTTTTGATGACTCGTAAATTTTTGCAATAAGTATATGAGTTCTTATGACTAATGTTGAGTCCATGGATTATACGCACTCTCACCCTTCCACCATTGCTAGCCTCTTTTGTACCGCACAACTTTGGCCGGTACCATACACCAACTATATATCCTTCCTCAAAACAGCCACCATATATATTCCTCAAAACAGCCACCATACCTACCTATCATGGCATTTCCATAGCCATTCCGAGATATATTGCCATGCAACTTTCCACCGTTCCGTTCATATGACACGCATCATATTGTCATATTGCCATGCATGATCATGTAGTTGACATCGTATTTGTGGAAAAGCCACCATGCATAATTTTTTATACATGTCACTCTTGATTTACTGCACATCCCGGTACACCGCCGGAGGCATTCATATAGAGTCATACTTTGTTCTAGTACCGAGTTGTAAATCAATGAAAGTGTGATGATCATCATTATTAGAGCATTGTCCCATGGGAGGAAAGGCTAAATCTATAAAGCCTCTCCGCAAAAAAAGGAAAAAAAGAAAAAAAAAGGCCAAAGAAAAAAAGAAAGTCCCAAAAAAAGAAGGAAAAGAAAAAGGGACAATTGCTACTATCTTTTTTCACACTTGTGCTTCAAAGTAGCACCATGTTCTTCATGATAGAGAGTCTCATGTTTAGTCACTTCCATATACTAGTGGGAATTTTCATTATAGAACTTGACTTGTATATTCCAACGATAGGCTTCCTCAAATGCCCTAGGTCTTCGTGAGCAAGCAAGTTGGATGCACACCCACTAGTTTCTTTTGTTGAGCTTTCATACATTTTTTAGCTCTAGTGCATCTGTTGCATGGCAATCCCTACTCACTCACATCGATATCTATTTATGGGCATCTCCATAGCCCGTTGATACGCCTGGTCGATGTGAGACTATCTCCCTCCATTTTGTCTTCTCCACAACCACCTCTATTCCACATAGTGCTATGTCCATGGCTCACGCTCATGTATTGCGTGAAAGTTCAAAGGTTTGAAAGAATAGAGTATGAAAACAAGTGCTTGGCTGAAATCGGGGTTGGGCATGATATGAGTATTTTGTGTGATGAAGAGGGAGCATAGCCAGACTATATGCTTTTGTAGGGATAACTTTCTTTAGCCATAGTATTTTGAAAAGACATTATTGCTTTGTTAGTATGCTTGAAGTATTATTATTTCTTATGTCAATATAGACTTTTATCTTGAATCTTTCAGATCTGAACATTTATGCCACAATTAAGAGAATTACATTGAAAAACTATATTGGTTAGCATTCCACATCAAAAATTCTTTCTTTATCATTTACCTACTCGAGGACGAGCAGGAATTAAGCTTGGGGATGCTTGATACGTCTCCAACGTATCTATAATTTTTTATTGTTCGATGCTATTATATTATCCTTCTAGGATGTCGTTTGCGCTTTATTATACACTTTTGTATGATTTTTGGGACTAAACTATTAACCCAGAGCCCAGTGCCAGTTACTGTCTTTCTCCTGTTTTAGGGTTTTACAGAAAAGGAATATCAAACGGAGTCCAATTGACGAGCCAATTTTTTATGATTTTTTCTGGACCAAAAGAAGCCCCCGAAGCAAAAGAGTTGGGCCAGGGGAGCCACGGGCTGCCCTCGAGGGTGGGGGGCACGCCCTGGGAAGGTGGTGGCGCCCCCCTATCTCGAGGACAGCCCAGAAGCTTCCCTGACATGGGACCTACGCCAAAAATTCCTATAAATACTGAAACCTTCGGAAATTAACCTAGATCGGGAGTTCCGCCACCGAAAGCTTAGTGCCACGAAAAACCAATCTAGACCCTATTCCGGCACCCTACCGGAGGGGGGAATCCCTCTCCGGTGGCAATCTTCATCATCCTGGCGCTCTCCATGACGAGGAGGGAGTAGTCCACCCTCGGGGCTGAGGGTATGTATCAGTAGCTATGTGTTTGATCTCTCTCTCTCTCTCGTGTTCTTGAGATGGCACGATCTTGATGTACCGCAAGATTTGCTATTCTAGTTGGATCTTCTTCTCCTCCTCTACTCTCTTGTAATGGACTGAGTTTTCCCTTTGAAGTTATCTTATCAGATTGAGTCTTTAAGGATTTGAGAACACTTGATGTATGTCTTGCACGTGTTTATCTTTGGTGACAATGGGATATCATGTGATCTACTTGATGCATATTTTGGTGACAACTTGCGGGTTCCGTGACCTTGGGAACCTATGCATAGGGGTCGGCACATGTTTTCGTCTTGACTTTTTGGTAGAAACTTTGGGGCACTCTTTGAAGTTCTATGTGTTGGTTGAATAAATGATTCTGAGATTGTGTGAGGCATATCGTATAACCATGCCCACGGATACTTAAGGTGACAATGGAGTATCTAGGTGACATTAGGGTTTTGGTTGATTTGTGTCTTAAGGTGTTATTCTAGTACGAACTCTATGACAGATTGAACGTTACTACGGACTCTTGAATAGATCGATCATAAAGAATAGCTTTGAGGTGGTTTCGTACCCTACCATAATCTCTTCGTTTGTTCTCCGCTATTAGTTACTTTGGAGTGACTCTTTGTTGCATGTTGAGGGCTAGTAATATGATCCAATTATGTTATCCTTGTTGAGAGAACTTGCGCTAGTGAAAGTATGAACCCTAGGCCTTGTTTCCTATCATTACAACACCATTTATGCTCACGTTTACCACTTGCTACCTTGCTGTTTTTATATTTTCTTACTACAAAAACCTATATCTACCATCCATATTGCAGTTGTATCACCATCTCTTCGCCGAACTAGTGCACCTATACAATTTACCATTGTATTGGGTGTGTTGGGGACACAAGAGACTCTTTGTTATTTGGTTGCAGGGTTGTTTGAGAGAGACCATCTTCATCCTACGCCTCCCACGGATTGACAAACCTTAGGTCATCCACTTGAGGGAAATTTGCTATTGTCCTACAAACCTCTGCACTTGGAGGCCCCACAACGTCTACAAGAATAAGGGTGTGTAGTAGACATCATGGACCTGAGGTTGTTTCCTCGGAAAGTGTACCGTATGCTCATTACCATTGACATGAAAAGTGACATTGCCTTTGTTGCAATCAATTACAGCCCCTGCAGTATTCAAAAAGGGTCTACCAAGGATAATAGACATACTATCGTCCTCGGGAATATCAAGGATAACAAAGTCCGCTAGAATAGTAACATTTGCAACCACAACAGGCACATCCTCGCAAATACCGATAGGTATAGCAGTTGATTTATCGGCCATTTGCAAAGATATTTCAGTAGGTGTCAACTTACTCAAGTCAAGTCTACGATATAAAGAGAGGGGCATAACACTAACACCAGCTCCAAGATCACATAAAGCAGGTGTAACATAGTTTCTTTTAATGGAGCAAGGTATAGTAGGTACTCCTGGATCTCCTAGTTTCTTAGGTATTCCACCTTTAAAAGTTTAATTGGCAAGCCTGGTGGAAATTTCTAATTCAGGTATCTTTCTTTTGTTGGTAATAATATCTTTCATATACTTAGCATAAGGATTTGTTTTAAGCATATCAGTCAAACGCATACGCAAAAAGATAGGTCTAATCATTTCAGCAAAGCGCTCAAAATCCTCATCATCCTTTTTCTTCGTTGGTTTTGGAGGAAAAGGCATGGGTTTCTGAACCCAAGGTTCTCTTTCCTTACCGTGCTTCCTAGCAATAAAGTCTCTCTTACCGTAACGTTGATTCTTTGATTGTGGGTTATCAAGATCACCAACAGGTTCAATCTCTACATCATTATCATTGCTAGGTTGAGCATCATCATGAACATCATCATTAACATTATCACTAGATTCATGTTCATTACCAAACTGTATTTCAGCATCAGAGATAGAGATATCATTAGGATTTTCAGGTGTGTCAGCTACAGGTTCACTAGAAGCATGCAAAGTCCTATCATTTTTCTTTTTCTTCTTCTTAGAAGAACTAGGTGCATCTAAATTAGCTCTCTGAGAATCTTGCTCAATTCTCTTAGGGTGGCCCACAGGATACAAAGGTTCCCCAGTCATTTTACCACCTCTAGTTGCAACTCTAACGACATAGTCATTATTCTTATTATTTAATTCATTGAGCAAATCATTCTGGGCCTTAAGTACATGTTCTACTTGAGTGGTAACCATAGAAGCATGTTTACTAATGAGTTTCAATTCACCTTTAACACTAGACATATAATCACTCAAGCGTTCAATCATATAATCATTTCGTTGCAATTGTCAACCAACATAAGCATTGAAGTTTTCTTGTTTCACAATAAAATTATCAAACTCATCTAAGCATTGGCTAGTAGACTTATAACGAGGAATATCACCTTCATCAAATCTATAAAGAGAATTTACCTTTACTACCTGTGCCGGGTTATCAAGACCATGTATTTCTTCAATAGGCGGTAAATTCTTAACATCTTCAACTTTAATACCATTTTCTTTCATAGATTTCTTTGCCTCTTGCATATCTTCAGGACTGAGAAATAGAACTCCCCTTTTCTTCGGAGTTGACTTAGGGGCTGGTTCAAGAAGTGTCCAATTATTTTCATTGGTCAACATATTATTCAATAGTAATTCAGCTTGATCAACTGTTCTTTCCCTGAAAACACAACCAGCACAACTATCCAAGTGGTCTCTGGAAGCATCAGTTAGTCCATTATAAAAGACATCAAGTATTTCATTCCTCTGAAGAGGATGATCAGGCAAAGCATTAAGTAATTGGAGAAGCCTCCCCCAAGCTTGTGGGAGACTCTCTTCTTCAATTTGCACAAATTTATATATTCCCCATAAGGCAGCTTGTTTCTTATGAGCGGGGAAATATTTAGCAGAGAAGTAATACATCATATCCTGGGGACTACGCACACAAACAGGATCAAGAGAATTAAACCATGTCTTAGCATCACCCTTTAACGAGAAAGGAAATAACTTAAGGATATAGTAATAACAAATCTTTTCATCATTGGTAAACAGGGTGGCTATATCATTCAACTTAGTAAGATGTGCCACAATAGTTTCAGATTCATAGCCATGGAAATGATCAGATTCAACCAAAGAAATTAACTCAGGATCAACAGAGAAATCATAATCCTTATCAGTAACAAAGATAGGTGAAGTAGCAAAAGCAGGGTCATGTTTCATTCTAGCATTCAAGTACTTTTCTTTCAACTTAGCTAATAATTTCTTAAGATCATATCTATCGTTGCAAGCAAGAAAGTCTCTAGCAGTTTCTCCATCCATAATATAACCCTTAGGAATAACAGGCAATTCATATCTAGGGAGAGAAGCTTCATCATCACTGTCATAAATATTATCAGTTTCAATTTTTGCATTCTCCCTAACCTTAGAAATTTGTTCATCTAGAAATTCACCTAGTGGCACATTATTATCAAGCATGGAAGTAGTTTCATCATACATAGCAGAAGTAGCATCATCAAGAACATATGACATATCAGATTCAATAGCAGGAGCAGGTGTCGCAAGTTTACTCATAACAGAGGGTGAATCAAGTGCAGAGCTAGATGGCAGTTCCTTACCTCTCCCCTCGTAGTTGAGGGATAGATCTTGGTTTTTGAGTCCTTCAAATTCTTCATAGTGATCAACAGATATAAATTCCAAGTGACTTAGAGAATATAGCTATCCTCCCCGGCAACGGCGCCAGAAAATAGTCTTGATAACCCACAAGTGTAGGGGATCGCAAAAGTTTTCGATGGTAAAGTATTCAACCCAAATTTATTGATTCGACACAAGGGGAGCCAAAGAATACTCTTAAGTATTAGCAGCTGAGTTTTCAATTCAACCACACCTGGAAACTTAGTATCTGCAGCAAGGTAGTTTAGTAGCAAAGTAATATGAAAATAGTGGTAACAGCAATAAAAGTAACGGTAGTGTTTTGTAACAGTAGCAGCGGAAAAGTAAATAAGCAACAAGCAATATGTGAAAAGCCCGTAGGCATTGGATCAGTGATGGGGAATTATGTCGGATGCAATTCATCATGTAAAAGTTATAACCTAGGGTGACACAGAACTAGCTCCAGTTCATCAATGTAATGTAGGCATGTATTCTTAATATAGTCATACGTGCTTATAGAAAAGAACTTGCATGACATCTTTTGTCCTACCCTCCCGTGGCAGCGGGGTCCAAGTGGTAACTAAGGGATGTTAAGGCCTCCTTTTAATACAGTACCAGACCAAAGCATTAACACATAATGAATGCATGAAAAACTCCTCAAACTACGGTCAACACCGGGAGTGGTCCCGATTGTTGTCACTTCAGGGTTGCCGGATCATAACACATAGTAGGTGACTATAGACTTGCAAGATAGGATCAAGAACACACATATATTCATGAAAACATAATAGGTTTAGATCTGGAATCATGGCACTCGGGCCCTAGTGACAAGCATTAAGCATGGCAAAGTCATAGCAACATCAATCTCAGAACATAATGGATACTAGGGATCAAACCCTAACAAAACTAACTCGATTACATGGTAAATCTCATCCAACCCATCACCGTCCAGCAAGCCTGCGATGGGATTACTCACGCACGGCGGTGAGCATCATGGAATTGGTGATGGAGGAAGGTTGATGATGACGATGGCAATGATCTCCACTCTCCGGAGCCTCGAACGGACTCCAGATCAGCCCTCCGGGGAGAGATTAGGGCTTGGCGGCGGCTCCGTATCGTAAAACGCGATAATTCTTCCTCTCTGATTTTTTTCTCCCCGAAAGTGAATATATGGAGTCCGAGGGCATGTCGGTGGAGCATCAGGGGGCCCACGAGGCAGGGGGCGCGCCCAGGGGGAGGGGCGCGCCCCCCACCCTCATTGACAGGGTGTGGGCCCCCTGGTCTGGATCTTTCCGCAGATATTTTGTATATTTTCCAAAATAATTCCCCGTGGATTTTCAGGTCATTACGAGAACTTTTTATTTCTGCACACAAAAACAACACCATGGCAATTCTGCTGAAAACAGCGTCAGTCCGGGTTAGTTCCATTCAAATGATGTAAGTTAGAGTCCAAAACAAGGGCAAAAGTATTTGGAAAAGTAGATACGTTGGAGACGTATCAGACCCCGTACTTGCCTAAGTTTCACAAAACACTCCGAGTGAAGAGCAACCCTCTCACTCGAAGGCTTAGCTGCGACCCCGTACTCGCCTAAGTTTCATAAAGCACTCCGAGTGAAGAGCAATCCTCCCACTCGGAGGCTTAGCTGCCACCTCGTACTCGCCTAAGTTTCACAAAACACTCCGAGTGAAGAGCAGCCCTCTCACTCGGTGGCTT
>LR738713.1:42599146-42733822 GCA_902687465.1 Secale cereale | reverse complement strand
CTCCGAGTGAAGAGCAACCCTCTCACTCGGGGGCTTAGCTACGACCCCGTACTCGCCTAAGTTTCAAAAAACAGTCTGAGTGAAGAGCAACCTTCTCACTCGGGGGCTTAGCTGCGACCCCGTACTCGCCTAAGTTTCACAAAACACTCCGAGTGAAGAGCAACCCTCTCACTCGGGGGCTTAGCTACGACCCCGTACTCACCTAAGTTTCACAAAACACTCCGAGTGAAGAGAAACCCTCTCACTCGGGGTCTTAGCTGCGACCTCGTATTCGCCTAAGTTTTACAAAACACTCCGAGTGGAGAGCAACCCTCTCACTCGGGGACTTAGTGGCATTTGCTACCTCTTGAGCTTGCGTTGTATTCCCTCGAAGAGGAAAGGGAGATGCAGCATAGTAGCGTAAGTATTTCCCTCAGTTTTTGAGAACCAAGGTATCAATCCAGTAGGATACCACGCGCCAGTCCCTCGCACCTGCACAAAAAAATAAGAACTTCACAGCCAACGCGATAAGGGGTTGTCAATCCCTTTACGGTCACTTACGAGAGTGAGATCTGATAGGGATGATAGTTTATATTTTTGGTATTTTTAGTTTAATAAAACAACAAATAAAAGCGGTAAAACTAAAGTAGATGCAGATTGATATGTTGAGAATAGACCCGGGGGCCATAGTTTTCTCTAGTGGCTTCTCTCATGATAGCGGTATTCTACGGTGGGTAAACAAATTACTGTCGAGCAATTGATAGAAAAGCGAATAATTATGAGACTGTCTAGGCATGATCATTGTATATAGGCATCATGTCCGAGACAAGTAGACCGAAACGATTCTGCATCTACTACTATTACTCCACACATCGGCCACTATCCAGCATGCATCTAGTGTATTGAGTTCATACGAACAGAGTAACGCCTTAAGCAAGATGACATGATGTAGAGGGATAAACTCAAGCAATATGATGTAAACCCCATATTTTTATCCTCGATGGCAACAATACAATACGTGCCTTGCTGCCCCTACTTTCACTATGAAAGGACACTACAAGATTGAACCCAAAGCCAAGCACTTCTCCCATTGCAAGAACTATAGGTCTAGTAGGCCAAACCAAACCAATAATTCGAAGATACTTGAAAGGATATTATGAGCACACATAAAAAGTTCAGAGAAGAACCAAATATCTTTCATAGATAACCTTGATCATAAACTCACAATTCATCGGATCTCGACAAACACACCGCAAAAAGAGATTACATCGAATAGATCTCCTCGAAGACCAAGGAGAACTTTGTATTGAGATCCAGAGAGAGAGAAGAAGCCATCTAGATACTAGCTATGGACCCGAAGGTCTGTGGTAAACTACTCACAACTCATGGTGAGGGAGATGATGATGATGATGAAGGCCTCCGTGATGGACCCCCCTCCGGTGGAGCTCCGGAACAGGCTCCAAGATGGGATCTCCATGGGAACAGAAGCTACGGCGGTGGAATTAGGGTTTTCTCTCTGCATATGGAGTTTCTGGGGTACGTGGATATATATAGGAAGAAGGAGGGCACCGGGGGCCACACGAGGGGGCCTCGAGGCAGGGGGGCGCCCCTTGGGAAGGGGGGCGCGCCCCCCACCCTCGAGGGTAGCCCCTCTGTCCCCTGACTTGGTCCTGACGTTTCTCGTGTGTGATTTTCTCCAAAAATATCTCTCGCGAAGGTTCCATTCCGTTTGGACTCCGTTTGATATTCTTCTTCTGCAAAACCCTAAAATAGGCAAAAAAAACAGCAATCTGGACTGGGCCTTTGGGTTAGTAGGTTAGTCCCAAAAATGATATAAAAGTGAATGATAAAGCCCATTAAATATCCAAGACTTCATAAATAATAGCATGGAACAATCAAAAACTATAGATACGTTGGAGACGTATCTAGCATCCCCAAGCTTAATTCCTGCTCGTCCTCGAGTAGGTAAATGATAAAGAAAGAATTTTTGATGTGGAATGCTAACCAATATAGTTTTTCAATCTAATTCTCTTAATTGTGGCATGAATGTTCAGATCTAAAAGATTCAAGATAAAAGTCTATATTGACATAAGAAATAACAATACTTCAAGCAATACTAACAAAGCAATCATGTCTTCTCAAAATACTATGGCTAAAGAAAGTTATCCCTACAAAATCATATAGTTTTGGCTATGCTCCCTTATTATCACACAAAAATATTCATATCATGCACAACCCCGATTTCGGCCAAGCATTTGTTTTCATACTCTATCTTTTCAAACCTTTCAACTTTCACACAATACATGAGCGTGGCCATGGATATAGCACTATGGGTGGAATAGAGGTGGTTGTGGAGAAGACTAAAAGGAGGGAGATAGTCTCACATCGACTAGGTGTATCAACGGGCTATGGAGATGCACATCAATAGATATCAATGTGAGTGAGTAGGGACTGCCATGCAACGGATGCACTAGAGCTAAATATGAATGAAAGCTCAACAAAAGAAACTAGTGGGTGTGCATCCAACTTGCTTGCTCATGAAGACCTAGGGCATTTGAGGAAGCCCATAGTTGGAATATACAAGCCAAGTTCTATAATGAAAATTCCCACTAGTATATGAAAGTGACTAAGCATTAGACTCTCTACAATGAAAAACATGGTGCTACTTTGAAGCACAAGTGTGCAAAAAGATAGTAGCAATTGTCCCCTTTTTTTTCCTTTTTCTTTTTTCTTTTTTCTTTTTTCTTTTTTTCCTTTTTTTGGGCCTTTTTTTCTTTGGCCTTTCTTTTTTTCCTTTTTTTGCGGAGGGGCTTTATAGATTCAGCCTTTCCTCCCATGGGACAATGCTCTAATAATGATGATCATCACACTTCCATTACAACACGAAATTACAAATCGATACTACAACAACAAAGTATGACTCTATATGAATGCCTCCGACGGTGTACCGGTATGTGCAATGAAACAAGAGTGACATGTATGAAAAGATTATGCATGGTGGCTTTGCCAAAAATACGATGTCAACTACATGATCGTGCATGGCAATATGACAATATGATGCGTGTCATATAAATGGAACGGCGGAAAGTTGCATGGCAATATATCTCGGAATGGCTGTGGAAATGCCATGATAGGTAGGTATGGTGGCTGTTTTGAGGAACAATATGGTGGTTGTTTTGAGGAAGGATATATACTGGGTTTATGGCACCGGCGAAAGTTGCGCGGTACAAGAGAGTCTAGCAATGGTTGAAGGGTGAGAGTGCGTAAAATCCATGGACTCAACATTAGTCATAAGAACTCATATACTTGTTGCAAAAATTTACTAGTCATCAAAACAAAGCAATCAATGCTCGCTCCTAGGGGGGAGGTTGGTAGGAGTTAACCATCGCGCGCCCCCGACCTCCACACAAAGGTTGGCACTCTACAAATACCTCATGCTCTAACTTAGTCACACAACGGTTCACCATACGTGTATGCTACGGGAATCACTAACCTTAACTCAAGTATTTCTCAATTTCATAATAACTCCACTAGCATGACTCTAATATCACTATCCTCATGTCTCAAAGCAATTATCAAGCATCCAACATCTCATTCTATTCAATGCACTTGGTGTGATTTTTTTTACTACATTGACGTTGGATGTTTATCATGTGAAGACTAGTTTCTTTAGCCTAAACACTTCACCATGCTGTTTTAATAGACTGTCAAATAGATATAAGTGAAGCATGAGAGTTCCACAATTTCTACAAAATATTACCACCACCATGCTCTAAAAGATATAAGTGAAGCACTAGAGCAAAAACTATTCAACTCGAAAGATATATGTGATGCACTTAGAGTGTTCTAATAATTTCTAGCCCATATTTAACTCTCTCAAATAGGTGTGTCCAGCAAGGATGATTGTGGCAAACTAACAAGCAAAGACTCAAATTATACAAGACGCTCCAAGCAAAACACATAGCATGTTGCGAATAAAAATATAGCTCCAAGTATAGTTACCGATGGATGAAGACGAAAGAGGGTGTGTCTTCCCGGGGCATCCCCAAGCTTAGCCTTTTGATTATCTTGAATTTACTTGGGTTGCCATGGGCATCCCCAAGCTTAGGCCTTTGCTACTCCTTGTTCCATAGTCCATCAAAGCAATACTCAAAACTTGAAAACTTCACAACAAAAAACATAGACAAAAATTCTCGTGAGCTCCGTTAGTATGAGAAAACAAACCACTACTCAAAGTACAGCAATGAATTCATTCTTTGTTTATATTGGTGTTAAACCTACTGTACTCCAAGTTCTCTATGGTTCATATCCTCCAATATTACTCATAGATGCATCGGAATAAGCAAACAACACACGAAAAACAGAATCTGTCAAAGACAGAACAGTCTATAGTAATATGCAGGGTTCGCCTACTTCTGGAACTCCAAAAAATTCAAACTAAATTGGTAAATTTGTGAAATTTGTCTACCAATCAGTAGAAAAAAGAATCAACTAAAAGGTTCTACTTTAACGAGCGCTAACGATTCTGTTTTTCACAGCAAGATCATATAAACTTCACATAAGTCTTACCAAAGGTTCTACTTGGCACAAACACTAAACAAAACATGAAACCACATCTAATCAGAGGCTAGATGCAATATTTATTCCCTAACAGCAAAAAAAAAACAAAAAATTGGGTTGCCTCCCAACAAGCGCTATCGTTTTACGCCCCTAGCTAGGCACGATACAAGATAGATCTAGGTGTTGCCATCTTTGGAAGGCAATCCATCAGTGGCTCTCATGATAGATTCATATGGTAATTTGATTTTCTTTCTAGGAAAGTGTTCCTTGCCTTTCCCTTTCCTTAATGGAAATTGGAATCTAATATTTCCTTCCTTCGTATCAATAATTGCACCAATCGTTCTAAGGAAAGGTCTACCAAGAATAATAGGACATGAAGGATTGTAATCTATATCAAGAACAATGAAATCTATGGGCACATAATTCCTATTGGCCACAATAAGAAAATCATTAATTTTCCCATAGGTTTCTTAATAGTGGAATCCGCAAGATGCAAATTTAAAGAACAATCATCAAGCTCGTGGAACCCTAGCAAATCACACAAAGTTTTTGGGATAGTGGAGACACTTGCACCCAAATCACACAAAGCATAGCATTCATGATCTTTTATTTTTATTTTTATAGTAGGTTTCCATTCATCATAAAGCTTTCTAGGTATAGAAACTTCCAACTCAAGTTTTTCTTCGTAAGATTGCATCAAAGCATCAACTATGTGTTTAGTGAAAGCTTTATTTTGACTATAAGCATGCAGAGAATTTAGCATGGATTGCAACAAGGAAATACAATCAATCAAAGAGCAATTATCATAATTGAATCCCTTGAAATCCAAAGTAGTGGGTTCATCACTATACAAAGTTTTAATCTCTTCACTCCCACTTTTTGCAATTTTAGCATCAAGATCTAAAAACTCTGAATCATTGGGACACCTTAAAGCAGAATCATCTCCAATCCTATTCTCATCAAGATTAATACTAGAAGACAAGGATCTAATAGGAGACACATCAATAACTTTCAGATCTTCATCTTTATTTTCATGATAACTAGAAGAACACGATTTAATATAATCTTCTCTTTTAGCATGCATTCTAGCGGTTCTTTCTTTGCATTCATCAATGGAAATTCTCATGGCTTTGAGAGACTCATTGATATGATGCTTAGGTGGGATAGATCTAAGCTTCAAAGAATCAACATCAAGAGTAATTCTGTCCACACTTCTAGCCAATTCATCAACCTTAAGCAATTTCTCTTCAAGCATAGCAATGAAATTATTTTGTGAGATCATACACTCCTTAACACTAGTTTCAAATTCAGAAGGCATCTTTCCATAAGAGTTGTTGTAGGAATTACCAAAATTATTAGAGGAATTACTAGGAAAAGGCCCAGGATTAAAATTACCTCTATAAGCATTGTTACCAAAATTATTCCTACCAACAAAATTCACATCCAATGATTCATTGTTATTCTCAATCAAAGTGGACAAAGGCATATCATTAGGATCAGAAGAAGTACTCTTAGCAGCAAACAATTTCATAAGTTCATCCATCTTTCCACTCAAAACACTAATTTCTTCGATAGCATGCAGTTTTTTACTAGTAGATCTTTCGGTGTGCCATTGAGAATAATTAACCATAATATTATCTAGGAGTTTGGTAGCTTCTCCTAAGGTGGTTTCCATGAAAGTGCCTCCGGCGGCCGAATATAAAAGATTTCTGGAAGCAAAATTCAAGCCAGCATAAAAGTTCTGAATAATCATCCATAGATTCAAACCATGTGTTGGGCAATTACGTATCATCAATTTCATTCCCTCCCAAGCTTGTGCAACATGCTCATGATCTAGTTGCTTAAAATTCATAATATCGTTTCTAAGAGAGATGATCTTAGCAGGAGGGAAATACTTAGAGATAAAAGCATTTTTGCACTTATTCCACGAATCAATACTATTTCTTGGCAAATAGGAAAACCAAGTTTTAGCATGATCTCTAAGTGAAAACGGAAATAAGTTCAATTTAACAATATCGTTATCCGTATCCCTTTTCTTTTGCATATCACACAAATCAACAAAGTTGTTTAGATGGGTAGCGGCATCATCACTAGGAAGGCCGGAGAATTGATCTTTCATGACAAGATTCAACAAAGCAGCATTGATCTCACAAGATTCAGCATCGGTAATAGGAGCAATCGGAGTGCTAATAAAGTCATTGTTGTTGGTATTGGAGAAGTCACACAATTTGGTATTGTTCTGAGCCATAGTGACAAGCAAGCAATCCAACACACACAAGCAAACAAAAAGGCAAGCGAACGAAAAACACACGACGGAAGAAGGGCAAATAAAATGGCAAGGGTGAAGTGGGGGAGAGGAAAACGAGAGGCAAAAAATGTAATGCGAAGGATAAGGGTTTGTGATAGGTACTTGGTATATGACTTTTGCGTCAGCCTCCCCGGCAACGGCGCCAGAAATTTTTCTTGCTACCTCTTGAGCTTGCATTGTATTCCCTCAAAGACTAAAGGGAGATGCAGCATAGTAGCGTAAGTATTTCCCTCAGTTTTTGAGAATCAAGGTATCAATCCAGTAGGAGACCACATGCCAGTCCCTCGCACCTGCACAAACAAATAAGAACTTCGCAGGCAACATGATAAGGGGTTGTCAATCCCTTTACGGTCACTTACGAGAGTGAGATCTGATAGAGATGATAGTTTATATTTTTGGTATTTTTAGTTTAATAAAACACCAAATAAAAGCGGTAAGGTAAAGTAGATGTAGATTGATATGTTGAGAATAGACCCGGGGGCCATAGTTTTCTCTAGTGGCTTCTCTCATGATAGCGGTATTCTACGGCGGGTAAACAAATTACTGTCAAGCAATTGATAGAAAAGCGAATAATTATGAGACTATCTAGGCATGATCATTGTATATAGGCATCACATCCGAGACAAGTAGACCGAAACGATTCTGCATCTACTACTATTACTCCACACATCGACCGCTATCCAGCATGCATCTAGTGTATTGAATTACGAACAGAGTAACGCCTTAAGAAAGATGACATGATGTAGAGGGATAAACTCAAGCAATATGATGTAAACCCCATCTTTTTATCCTCGATGGCAACAATACAATACGTGCCTTGCTACCCCTACTGCCACTGGGAAAGGACACCGCAAGATTGAACCTAAACCCAAGCACTTCTCCCATTGCAAGAACTATAGATCTAGTAGGCCAAACCAAACCAATAATTCGAAGAGACTTGCAAGGATATTATGAGCACACATAAAAAGTTCAGAGAAGAACCAAATATCTTTCATAGATAACCTTGATCATAAACTCACAATTCATTGGATCTCGACAAACACATCGCAAAAAGAGATTACATCGAATAGATCTCCACGAAGACCGAGGAGAACTTTGTATTGAGATCCAGAGAGAGAAGAAGCCATCTAGATACTAGCTATGGACCCGAAGGTCCGTGGTAAACTACTCACAACTCATGGTGGGGGCGATGATGATGATGATGAAGGCCTCCGTGATGGATCCCCCTCCAGTGGAGCTCCGGAACAGGCTCCAAGATGGGATCTCCACGGGAATAGAAGCTACGGCGGTGGAATTAGGGTTTTCTCTCTGCATATGGAGTTTCTAGGGTACGTGGATATTTATAGGAAGGAGGGCACCGGGGGCCACACGAGGGGGCCTCGAGACAGGGGGGCGCGCCCCCCACCCTCGAGGGCAGCCCCTCTCTCCCCTGACTTGGTCCTGACGTTTCCCGTGCGTGAGTTTCTCCAAAAATATCTCTCGCGAAGGTTTCATTCCGTTTGGACTCCGTTTGATATTCTTTTTCTGCAAAACCCTGAAATAGGCAAAAAACAACAATCTGGACTGGGCCTTTGGGTTAGTAGGTTAGTCCCAAAAATGATATAAAAGTGAATGATAAAGCCCATTAAACATCCAGGACTTCATAAATAATAGCATGGAACAATCAAAAATTATAGATACGTTGGAGACATATCAGCACTCCGAGCTGCGCCATAAGTACAACGTACCTTTGCTCTCTGAGCTGCGCCATAAGTACAATGTACCTTTGCTCCCCAAGATGCGCCATAAGTATAATGTACCTTTGTTCTCCAAGTTGTGCCACAAGTACAACGTCTGTTCCGAGTAAAGTACCAAGGTCCACTCGGAATCAAAAGGTCCAAAAGTAGCGGAAACAAAGCAAGCATATTCGAAAGAAAACCAAGTTCAGATAAATCCAGCAAGGTTCGGGCAGAAGTACTCAGGCATCAAGCCCGAAAGAGTTTAATGGTTACAAAACCACTCGGCATTCCGAGGAAAATTGAATCGAGGCATAAAGTTTTTCACTCCGCAGGAGGAGGGGGGCTTGCAGGCCCAACAAATTCGTCCAGGTCGATTCCGTCAGCAATGCGGGTGCGAGCATCGATGAAAGTCTCCATGAATGACTGGAATTGAAGCTTCTTGGTGTTGGTGACCTTGAGAACCACCAGCTTCTCTTCATTGGCCTCCTTAAAATTGACACGGACCAGAGATAGAGCCACGTCAGCACCACACCGAGCGGATGACTTCTTCCATTCCTGCACTCGACCAGGGAGCTCATTAAGCCGAGTCATCAGAGACTCGAGGTCATTTTCGAGCACCATTCCCCGCCAGAGCACCATGTTGATCCGTGACATCGCCACCTTCAGGCGTGCAAGATAGCCAGTGACGCTGGCAAGGCGAGATTCCAGTCGCAGTACATTCATCGCAACCTCATCCTTGACAAGAGAATTGGTGGGATCCAGACCTGTCTCGATCCGTCCAGTCTCTTCCTCGAAGTTTTGGCAGAATTCTGCACAAATAGAGATATGGTGAGTCAACAGTTGGTTGGTGAGTCGACATTTATGAATCAGTCGGACAAAGGAGGATACCTTCAAGCACGAGGAACATCTTTTTGGCGAGTCCTCCCAGATAAGTCTCCAGCTCGTCCCTCTTCTGGGTGAGATCTCCAACTTTGTCATCCAGAGCCAGCTTATCCTTCTTCAGCCGCATCACTTCTTTGTTGGCCTCGTCAAGGGAAGTCTTCAAATTAGCATTTTCTTCTTCCAACTTGTCGACTGAAGCCAGCTTCTGGTCAGCAAGTTCGGTCTTCTCCTACGCCTTCTACTGCGGCGCCGCCAAGTGGAGATCGTTCTGCTCCAAGGCTTGCTTCATTTGATCTATAAGAGATAACGCTCGTTAGATGAGCCTGAACTGGTCGGTTTTTCACTATACACGTTCATCCAAATACAGTCGATGGGCTCTGTACCTTTCATACCAGATGCTTCATCTCTAGATTTTTGCAAGTTCTCCCTGGCCAGCCCCAGATCGAGATTGAGTTGGATCTACTTCTTCTCAAGTTTTGCAAATTGAGTCCCGAACTCGCAAGATTTCTACAGTCAACAAAAAAGACAAGTCAGTCGACAAGGATAAAGACAGTTGCTTCCAATTGATAAAGTGCAGAGAGTGAATTACTACACCAAAAGAGTTCTAAGACTATTGTCGAGTCAAACATTCAACAGTAGCCTCGGGGACTACACCCAGTGGGTGCACTTGGCGTGCCCCCACTGGTTCCCACTCGACACGATCTGTCCAGCACGAGTGTAAGGAGCTAAAAAACATTTGTTCTCGGACCATGAACGACTGCCCGCAGTCGACCACGGTCTCGGGGACTACACCCAGTGGGTGCACTTGGCGTGCCCCCACCGGTTCCCACTCGACACAATCCGTTCAACATGAGTGGAAAGACTACAAGAAACAACAACAACAACATTCATTCTTAGACCACAACTGACTGCCTGCAGTCGACCATGGTCTCAGGGACTACACCTAGTGGGTGCACTCTGCGTGCCCCCACTGGTTCAATCGACACAACCGGGCCGATTTAAATACAAGACATATATAGTAGAATCTAGAACACCCAGTGGGTGAATAGAACAAGGACAGTCTCAGGATAGACATTCAATGAAGGTTTCAAATGCTCATCCACGGACATCATCTTACGAACAAAGCAACAGTTTTCAGGTAGAATATACTAGCAGAACATCGACCAGTCGGAAGAGAACTCAGTCGGACAAGAACTCACCTGGACGTTGATCCGAAGAGCTGAACTGGCATTATAAGCAGCCATGCTAGCCTCGTACGCTGCCCTCGTCTGTTCCATCATCAGACCTACTTGGCGTATAGCCTCCTTAGCTGCATTCACTGGCTCCTCCAGGACATGGTGGGTAGTGAAGAGCGAAGATGATGGAGCAGTCAGAGCTGCCAGAGGATCTGAAGCTTGGAGTTGCACGAGCGAGGCAAGAACTTAGGCAGTCGGCGTCAAAGGATGACCAGTCGACATAGGAACGACAAAAGAAACAGCAGCCCGAATCGTGCCGCCCTGTTGCTGAGCGTTTCAAGCAGCATGCACCTTCCTGCCCCTCCTTCCTGTGTTCCTCCGAGGCACTTCTACGCACTCATCATCATCATCCGGCAGCTCGGTAACGTTTGGTGCTGCTGCAAAACATTCGACCAAGAAGAACACTCAATCAACTGACGAAGCGCTCAACAAAGTGAAGACATGGCCGAAGAGCTATACCTGCGCTGGAAGTGGCCACGTCCGCAATCTCCTCATCGATGTGGCCCTTGTCAATCTCCATAGAGGTCCCAAAAGCAGCAGCACTAGAAGTTTCAGAACTCCCTCGGTCAAACAGACGGATGAATCGACAAGATGCATAAGATTTGTCAAACAAGAGAAGAACAGAGAAGAATAACACTCACGTGGAAGCAATCAGAACGTCCACCTTGATCTTAGGCAGGGCCTTCCGAGGCTTTAAAGGCGCAACCTTAAGCTGCTTAGGGGCCTTCTCAGTCGGATCAGGTGAAGTCATTTGAGTGCGTTTCTGTACCTGAGTATTGGAGGGAGCTGCCTTGGTGCGCGCTCTTTCTGGATCGTGTATCAGCTTGGCGCGCCTCTCAATGCGGGGCAGCGATTTGACCTCCTCACCACTGCTTGAGTCCTCACTTTCCTTGTCGGTCTCTTCATAAGACCTCCAGTCGGTGACCTCGCCGACGCCCTCCACTCCCTCCTAGACTTGCTCTCCGTTGGGCACCGAGTACATCTCAGTATAAATCTATAGGGCAAAGAGTTGATCAAGCATCAATCAGATTCAAAGACAGCTACAAATCGAAACATAAAGTTCACTCGGAGACGGAAGTCGAACCTTGTCGGGCTCGTGGGCTGCGTCGAATGGACGGACTCTCCTGGTCCCCCTGGGGTTGTCCTTGTTCCCGGTGATGCTCTGCAACCATTGCTCCACCGTCTTCCCGGTGATCTCCTCCGTGTGGACCCGAGAGGTGTCGTTGGTGCGCAAGTACATCCACATCGGATGATCACGGGCTTGGAGAGGCCGAATCCGTCGACTGAGAAATACCTCTAGCAGGTCCATCCCAGTCACACCGTCGTGGACTAGTTGGACCACTCGCTCGACCAACATATCCACTTCTGCTTTCTCAGCCCGACTCACAACCAACGAAGGAGGCTGCCTGACTCGATCTAAGGTGAAAGGAGGAAGACCGGTCAACTGACCCGGGGTCGGAATATCCTTGCAGTAGAACCAGGTCGACTGCCACCCTCTGACCGACTCAGGAAGAGTCATGGTGGGAAAGGTGCTCCTACCCCTAGTCTGTATACCTAAGCCGCCACACATCTAGATCACATGCGTCTTCTCGTCAGTCGGGTTTGCCTTTTTAACGGCTTGGGGGCGACAAGTGAAAATATGCTTGAACAAACCCCAGTGCGTGGTCGACAACCCAAGAAATTCTCACACGAAGAGATGAAGCTAGCAAGATATGTGATAGTGTTGGGAGAAAAGTGGTGCATTTGGGCACAGTAGAAGTTCAGAAAACCTCGGAAAAAAGGATGCGGAGGCAAGGAGAAACCTCGGTCGACGTGGGTCGCAAGTAGGACACACTCGCCCTCCTGCGGCTGCGGCTCGGTCTCATCCCCCGGCAGCCTCCAAGACTCATGGGCAATCAGGCCCCATCAACCAGCTCCTCCATGTCCTCATGCTGCATCGAAGACCGGATCCAGTCCCCCTGGATCGAACCGGGCGGCAACCCAGTTCTCGACGTCGACCCCCGGTTCACCTTCTTGCCCTTCCCCGTCGTCGGCGCCTTCTTCGCGCGCTCCAGGGCGGCCGTCTTCCCTTTGCCCATGGTGGCGAGCTGTGCGCGGGCAGAGCGACGGTGGGCAAGGAGCATAGGTGCGGTGGAGAAGTAGAGGAGGAAGAGGAAGTACGAAGAGGACAGTGTCTACGCATCGGCCCTGACGCCCTTTTATGGACCTACGGTCGAGTGACTGACTTGTCGGCCCGAGCAATCCTGTCAAATCCCGCAACATTCGCACGCCCGATACGTGCCGGAAAAGGTAGCGCAAGAATCGAGGCGTCCGTGTATATCTGGTCCGATTACTACTGCTCGCTTCGTCCCGCGCAATTCCCCGAAATTTGAATTCCGCAAAATCCAGGAACGGCAGAACAGCCAATCGCGCCGAAAATCTCACGCCTTATCAACACTCGAAGGTTACTCGCATAGTTCACTCGACGGTTTCTGAATTGATCAAGGCGACTGAAATAAGGTTGAAGAATCGGCTTGATTCCCAGGTTCAAAGAGAATGCCTCCGGAGCGTAAGAATCGGATCGGAATCAACTTCAACTCTCTTTTCACTCGGATCAATCCATTCGGGGGCTACTGACGACACCATAGACCAAGGGTAGGGTCATAGGCCTGACCTAGATGCCCTACCCAAGGTCACTACCCTAGGATCAAAGACATTCCAAGGATGACAAAAGGTACCGACTGAAGTGACCAAGGAGTGCAATCCACTCGACCATATATCTCACTCGGATACCCCAATTCCATTCGACCAGAATGAAGTCACTCGACCATGCAAGAAACCACTCGGAGCGTAGAAGGTCTAAGGTCACACAAGACTAGCAACGGTCGGGCATTCACTCCGTAGTCTTAAAGGCCATTGCAGCTCTTTATTACAGGTGTTATCAGTAACGCCCTATCTTTATGTACATTGAACCCTCTGTAACGTGGGGCGGCTGGGGTCCTGGCGCACTCTATATAAGCCACCCCTCCTCTGGTACAAGGGTTTGCACCCCCTATAACACACACACATTCCCATATTCTAGTCGACAAGCTCTAGGCACCGAGACGTAGGGCTTTTACCTCCTCCGAGAGGGGCCTAAACTCGTAAAACTCTTGTGTACAACCTTGCCGTAGCTAGGACCTTGCCTCCTCCTGCATACCCCATACTCTCACTGTCACGCCTAGTACCACGATAACGACCCCGACGCAACGGTGGTGATAGAGTCTAGATAGATCTGATTTTTTCTCACCTTTTTTCCTTTTTTTCTCTGATTTTTTTGTACTTTTTTCCTCTGTCTTTCGATGCTGTCTGGACTCCATACGAACACCCATATGACCAACCACGGTCGCATGAAACGTTGTCTTTCATACTGCTGCCCATTCGGTAAATCGGCTGCCATTTCTTTACACGAACTCGGAATTTGGCGTGGGTAATCCCCAAGTGCAAGGAATCATCGAAGCAAGTATGGAGTGTCGAACCCACAAGAGCTAAAGGTAAGATCAATATTCTCTCAAGTCCTATCTTGCACTGATACAACTCTATGTACACCGAGCGTTTGCTTTCATCTAGAAACGAGAAAACAAATTACGTTATGGGCATAAAGAGGATAGTTTTGTATGATATGGAGAGCGAAAATATGAAAATAGGTGCTGCCTAAATAAAGTTAGAATATATTACAATATAATACTACAAATAGCTAGTTTGGAATAATGATGGATCGGTGTGCGGAATTGTCCTACGCAATTGCTAAACAGATCGGTAATCATTATTGCAATTTTATACGAGAGAGAGGCATGAGCTAACATACTTTCCATACTTGAATCATATGGACTTATGATTGGACCTCTAGAAAGCATCTGCAACTACTAGAAATCATTAAGGTAAATCCAATGATAGCATTAAGTATCAAGTCACCTTTACTCCCATACGCAACAACCCCCTTACTCGGGTGTAAGCTTCTGTCAGTCTAGTCACCCACTATAAGCGAATCATGAACGTATTTCAACATCCTACAATGAGAATCCCCCTTGTATGCGCGACACGGGAGGCACCATAGAATAGCACCAAAATAAATCATACAACTCAAACCAATCAAAATCATCAATCAACCCAAAGGACAAAAGAAATCTACTCAAACATCGTAGGATGGCAACACATCATTGGATAATAATATGTGGCATAAAGCACCATATTCAAGTAGGGGATTACAGTGGGGTGAGGGAGAGTGGACCGCTGAAAAGAAATGAGGGAGGTGATGAAGATGGTGATGTTGATGAAGACGATCACTGTGGCGATGGTTCCCCCGGCGGCACTCCGGTGCCACTGAGAGATAAGAGCGTCTCCTCCTCCTGCTTGCTCCTCCATGGTCCTCCCCCTAGATGGGGAGATGTTCTCCCTCTGGTTCTTGGCCTCATGGTGCCCGTAGGGGTGGGAGCCCCTCCGATATTGGATCTCTCTCTCTCTGTTACTGCGACCTTGTTTCTGGTCGAATTTTTTTAAAAAAATTCCGAAGATCCGTAACTCTGATTGGGCTGAAATTCTGAGGGGGTTTTTATTCGAATATTCTCTTTCTTGCGGTGAAAGAATAGCATCAACCGACATACGAGGGGCCCACAAGTCACCAGAGCGCGCTCTAGTGCCTCGTGGGCACCTCGTGCACCTTCTTGTATTGATTCTTCTTCCCAAAAATCACATATGTACCAAAATAAATCTCAATAAAATTTTATCGCGTTTGGACTCCGTTTGATATGGTAATCCTGCGAAACAAAAAACATGCAAAAAACAGGAACTCGCACTGGGCACTATATCAATAAGTTAGTATATAAAAATAATATAAAAATGCACCAAAACCATACAAAATTATTGTAAACATGGAATGAATACTTCATAAATTATAAATACCTTGGAGACATGTCAGCCATTCTTGGGCTCGTTGGATTCATATGAATGACGCCGATCGATTTCTGGTATTAGATATTCATTTGGAGAACTTTGGGAAAAGTACCTTTTCCACCTTCAAAATGGCTAAGTCTGGGGTTGTGGGTGTCCACCGTGTGAACTCCTTTCATCGTGCTAAGTGCTTGGGAAGTTCACATCACCTACAAAGACACGCAAAGACAAATTAAACTAATAAAAACTAAGAAAGAATAAAGGTTATGCAATGCTCGCGGTGAAAATGATAAAAACCGGAAATCATGCATATGGCCATATAATTGACTCAACGAAACATGGTATGACTTGATATATGGAGATAATGTGCAACAAATGAGCTCTAAGGATGTGTAAAATATGGAGCCATCAGTGGGGCTGGGCCATTAGCCAAACCCTAGTAAGGGAATTGCTTTACCCTTATGGCAGCGGCGTATGGGTAAAGATCCTCGAATCCGAGGAACTCATCGGAGATGGTAAAGGCCTAAAGAGCGCTGGAAATTTTAGAGGGTTCCTCGGATTTTCGAGGTATAATACCTCTTCGGGAAAGCGTATGGACGACTTATTGAACCAGCTTCCAAGACCAATGACCGAAGACGGAGAACAACTCATAAGGACAAAGGAGCGTCCTTAACTTGAAGACCGGTTCAAGGGCTACTGATGGTGTCCTGGACTAGGGGGTCCTTGCCAAGTCGGCTCCCAGGCATATGGGCCAAGCTGAGGACCAACATGACAATGAACCAATGGGCCATGTTTGATAGGCCCAGGAGCGCCAAGGTCAATATCTTCTGAAGACTTGGCGCACACTCCAAGACTTAGAGGTCGTCCTCGTGATGATTACCTCTAGTTGTAACCGATCTCTGTAAACCCTAGGAACCCCCGGTATCTATATAAACCGGGGGGGGCGAGGGCCACGGAGAACAACTTCATACACACACGATCTCGTGTAGCCCAATCTATAACTTGTACTCCCTCAAAATCGATACAATCAAGCAGGACATAGGGTATTATCTCTTCGAGGGAGCCCAAACCTAGGCAAATCCCTGTGTCCCCTATTGTCATTGCACCAAGGCTACCAGCTCAGGACCCCCTACACGAGATCTGTTGGATTTGACTCCATCAGAGTCCCACCTGTCATAAAGCCTAACATGCTGGTGAATCGTAACAGAGTTGACAACTGTGACACGTCAACACTAACAAGTGGGCCATCCCTGTCATAATTAGGTTTAATTTTTGCCTAATCAGTCATTATAGTTTTATGCAAAAAATAGTCAATAGTGGTAGTTTTAGGACAAATCTCTAAGGTGGTAGTTTTCCGGAAGGGTCGGTTGAATTGTGGAAGTTTTTTTGTTAAATACTCTATTATGCAAGTTGATGCAACGTGCCATTATTTTCCATAGGAAATTTTCGTTCCAATACTCGGCAGGTCTATGAATAATGTCAATTCATCGAACACTTTGCAGGCGAAGGATGTGGGAGCCTCGGCTGGTGGCGTTGCTATTGATGCCAAGGCTACGATTCGTCACGGGCTACATGACGGCTTGCTGACTTCGTAGGAGGAATATTCTTCTGAAGTCGTGCTCGTCGGTGGACGTCCAAGCTCTCCACGGGTGAATTGTGGTCATCTTCACTTCGCCAGCATGGCCGTGACTCCGGCGGTGTCTAGCTCCTCGGCGGGTCCTCTACGAAGTCTCGATCATTTGCCGGTTATGTTTTGGAACAAACCAAGTTTGAAGGTGAGTTTTTTTGGCCAAGTGTTGGCAACGGCGGCGGCAATATGGGGGCGACCGACGAGCGAATCGGAGTGGGTAGGAGATCATCATAGGTTACGGTGTGTTGGCGAGGCGACAACGGAGGCTATGGGTGGACACACGAGGCAACACTGGCATCGATGTGGGCGAGCGCTGGGGGTGGGGGTGGCGGTGGGGGGAGGCCATCGTGAAGAGAAGGCCAAAATGATCCTGAGAAGTGGTTGCGCCCGCTCAAATTTGAGGTCCAGCCAACACGCCGCTTATAATACGAGGAGTTAAACCGAAGTCCGATTTAACGCGCTCGAAACAAAAATCTATTATATACATAATACAGAAGTCAAACGAGCCACCACGTTCTTCCACACAGATTAAATTATCTTGGCCGTTTATATTAAAAATTAACGGTCAAGATTTAAAAATAGAGTGTTACATACAAATATTACCATGTACAAATAATTAGACATGTCACGTGTTGCGTCCAAAAAGTTCTAACATGTCTTTGGAAAGAAAAAAACACAAGAGAAAACAGAATTTCGGAAAATCATGACAGACCCCATGGCACAAGCATTATTCTAATCCAATTAGTACACAAACGTAGCTCTATTGGACTCCTTCAGAACGGGCATGCACGCCAGCCATGAATTGCCCATTGCGAAAAGAACAATACCATGAATTGCATGATGGACTCACATGGCGCAAGTATATTTTAATCCAATTAGGACGCAACCGTAACTCTATGGACTCCTACAAAACGGGCATGCACATCAGCCGTGAATTGACTTATATAGGTGCTACTCAGGCATCGATCCATCTAATGGAACACTACATATTCTTCTATCCGTACTTTCAGCTGGCCATTCAAAATTGCACTATATTACACGAAGATACATCAACACAACATGGCCGGTCACCGGAGGCTTAGAGCAGTGATGAATCGGCATGCCCCATTGAAGTAGCAGCGTACACCAGTCGGTCATCGGAGGCTTAGAGCAGTGATGAATCGGCATGCCCCATTGAAACAGCAGAGTACACCAAGCGGCCAGGTAGCTAAAGTACGCATATTAGTAGGATGGTCTCTATACGCGGGATGTATGCTAGACAAAGGATAAATTAACATCCACGCATGTCCGGATTAGACTGTAGGGAAAAAGAAGTACAAACTAACCAAGAAGCGGATATATGCACGAATGTGCAATATATACCCACGGTTGCACTAGAACATAAAGGCCCACGTTGTCGTGCTGGTACAAATTATTTGAATAATGATAGTATATTAGGAAAATTTGGACCCAAAAAAATAACATTTAGATGGTGGGACATTATTGCAGCTTTAGGTATAAGTTGCAAAACTGACACGGGTGACAATGTCATCTAAATCATCATTGGGTCGTCAATGTACAAAAAAGTTTGTCTAAGCATCACACTTTTCAAGGTATCTATATAAGTGGTTGAGATTCTGTGTGTGTCACGCGTTTGTTGTAGCCTTGCCATAGTAGATGCTGCACAAAGGTAGAAAAGGGAAAAATAATGATGCAATTGAACTGTAAGATTATTATTTTTTTGAGAAAAAGTTGAACCGTAAGTAGCAAAAAACTGAAATCCACCGCAACTAAAAGTTGACGGACTGATGGAAAAAACAATTTGAGCAACGACTGATGGAATTAGGAAAGGTAACGACTGGCCCACCTCCTGCACATCAACAAGAAAGAATTGGCTGTAACTCACCTCACGGCCACATGGCCCACGGCAGCCCGATTCATGAGAACGCCCAAAAAAGGTCTGTGGAGCAGCAGCCCTTTGACACTGGGTCGGCCGGCTTCACCGAGCAGATGAGGCGGATGAGGCCCGAGGGAAGGCTGCGGTGCGGTGAACTAATCTGAAGCATTCGTATTCGGACGGTTTAGCATTCCAAATCGCTGTGAGGAGGCATAACTAGCTCAGTTTTACTATTTAGTAATGGGAATAGTATAACCATGTTTGCTATACCACTCAATACATGGCACCAAACGGAATGGGCACAGCGAGGCCAATCCGCTATGTGTGCGAGTGATGAGTATAGCACAAGAGAAAGGGGATGCTAAAAAACGATTTATTCATATCACATATACAAATTATTTTGTAATGAACTAATAAATTTGAACAAATAATTTCCAACAAAGTAGACAATGTTTCCTAAGGATGCAAATCATCTCTAGAACCATTTCCTATTTCGGATGTTTTAAATGCAAAATCCTGCGCAATGAATGAAATAAAATTATAATTATGTGGCCACAAAGAATGTTAAATAGGTTCTCGAATAATATATTTCACCCGCAGTTTCTTCACTCTATATATTTTTGTGTGTGCCTAATAGTCAACTAAAATCCCCTGCTTGGAGAGGGTTCGACGCTGAGACAATTTCATTCCGTGTCCTTCACAAAGAGATAGTAAATCTATGACTAAAACTTCAAACCTAAAGAATAGGATCACCAAAACGGTCAATAATTAAGTTGCTTTAGTTTTCCTATAAAGGAAGTCAACGGAAGGAACATTGCATGATACAAATAACAAGCTATGCCCAGAGTGGGTGACAACAGAGTGCTTTTACTAAATCATTTTGAAGCACTAACAAATACTCCTGTATGTCAATGAAAGTCATGATGGCCTCAGTTAGAAAGATAAAAAAAATTTGGCTACACAGAGTAAAGATTATGATGTGTAAAATGAGTCTCAACAACATGACGTGGGCACCATCAAAGAGGCCAACCTATCACGGTAGTGAGTGGGAGAAAACGTTTATTTAATTTTAGATGGTATAAGTCAGAGGTTACATTACTTCAGATGAATAACTGAAAGACAAGAATGCTTGGAAGCATTTATAAGCCAAGCATTAGACTAATTCAAAAGCTTCATTACAATATGACTAGCTTGAGGTGGAGGAAGGGTTTATATTTATTTCTTGGAGAAAAATGCATATATTTTGGTGGGCAAAGATTGATTTGAAACACAAAGGCGATAAATTATTAACCATGAAATGTTTTTAAATTTTAAAGGATATAACAATGCTAATTTGGTCAAGAACAAAATTCCATATAAGCTGACACTCGATTTACATCAAACATATAGAGAAGTAAGGACAAAAATATAGTAATTCTAGCGCGCAAATGTGCGGGCCACCCAGCTAGTTTCTTATAATACGAGGAGTTAAACCGAAGTCCGATTTAACGCGCTCGAAACAAAAATTTGAAGGAGTTAAACCTTTTTAAGGGGTCGGCTAGAGATCCTCTCAAGTGTACCAAATCTGAACTACATATCCAAGTAGGGGAAATGACATAATGTAAAATAGAGCCAATATATAAGAGCAATGAGATGAGGTAAATCAACATTGCAACTTGGGAGAAGCACCACCAGACATCACTGCCTTTTGTCCTTCAGGCATCACTTAGCCGCAGTACTCCAATCGAGTTTGAGGTGTAGGTTTAGCAAGGCCACAAAGGAGTGGCGGGTGTTGATGTCAAAAAATGGACTATCACAATAATGTTTTGGAACTCAAATTCTCGCGAAAGCAAAAAAACGTTTCATTTCGAATTCGACTCAGTTCATGCAATTATAGCTTCAGACCTGAAGGACACGAAAGCATATAGAAGCAGGTCGTTTTTGTCCTCTTTGCAGAGCAGCCGTGGCCGGAGTCTTGAGTGCCATCAGAAGCGGCCCTGATGATTCGGGCCTCGCTGTATCGGCTCCGGAATGTCGATCGAGACTGACTGGCCAGTGGCTCTGGTGTACTGTCTTGTCATGTACCTAGGACTCGGAGAGACGCCGCTGGTGCTGGTGGACGGTGTCGCCGGTGAGACTTGGTCGCCGCCCGAGGCCTCCACGAGAGCTTGAAGACGTGGGCTCCGTCGCGGCTGTGTTGCGGGCTGCTGCAGCTCTTGACCTTGCTGACCGGCGGGCTGCTGCTGTGCTTGAACCTGCTGGCCGGCGGGCTGCGGCGGCGGTGGAGCGTGCTGGCCGGCGGGCTGCTGCGGCGCTGCAGCTTGCTGGACGGCGGGAGCTGGAACATGTTGACCGGCAGGCTCCGGTGGCGGTGGAGCGTGCTGGCTGGCGGGCTGCTGCTGCACTGGCGCTGGAGCTTGTTGGCCGGTTCTCCTGCGTCGGGTGTGCCGAGTTTGCTGTGGCGCAATCGTGACACCCTGGTTGTGTGCTGTTCTTGCCGCACCCACGATCGCGCGGACACGCGCGTCCTGAGCCGTCGGCTGTACGTGGGCGTAGGGCCAACACAAAGCAAACATGAGGAGCAGCAAGGAGCAGAGAGCGCCGAGGCCGTTTTGTGTCTGCATAAATACAACGAGTCCATGAAGTTAGGCAGCAACAAAGGTACGTACATGCTAGCTGACTGAATGTGCAGCACATAATCACAGCAAGCAAGCGATTGAAATTCATACCACCATCGAGTAGTTGGGGCCAGTTTGGTTGGGGTCATTTTGCATTGCGAACCCCCTTACAAACCACACGGCACCATGCAGCACCGAAAATGCAGAAATGCCCCAGTACGGAAGCTTAGCAGTCGTCCACTCGTCGCTCTGCAATGCAACAGAACAACCATGGTTCAGGGTCGAGCAACAACAGAGCTACCATGGTTCAGGCTGCAGCAGCAGCAGAGCAACAGAGCAGAGCAGCTAGCTAGCAAGAAGCATTCAGTTGAAATGAGCAGTGCACATTCAGTTGAAAGATGGACGGACGTACCAAGAAGGCGAAGCTCAACAGCGGCGCGGAGGCGGACACCCAGCCTGCCACTGTGCAGAACCACTTGAAGGCGTCGGCGTGAAGGTCCCCGATGAGGAAGGTGAAGAAGAGGTAGAGGCAGGCGTACCCCATCGGCACGAGAACATGCTCTTGCTCCTCAGGTGTGCACAGCACGACGAACGTGATGAGGTAGGCCAGCTGCAGCAGGCCGCCCCATGCGTTGAGCGACACCGGCTCGAGCTTCTGTTCGGCCACTTGGAGGCCGTACATGACCCACGCCAAGTTGCACATGAGCGCCGCCACGGTGGGTTCGGGCCGCCGGCCGCCCAGCGCCCCGTGGCGCCACGCCCTGTATGTCCCCGGGCTGCACACAAATCATGTACAAGGCACACAGAAATGACCCGTCAATAATGCTTGCTTGCTTGCTCAATTCGATTTGCTTCGTGCTGTTAATTGCACTCACATTGACAAGGCCGGGGCGATAAACAGAGTTAGCCTGCACACCCAGTCCAGAACGCTGGCTTCTCCTCCATGATCCATCTGCTTAGATCTGCCACAAACCCAGCGGAAGAGCAGAAGATGTAATTAGTCAAGCAGGCCACCTTATCCAAAAAAAACATTGTAATCCGCAGGCGGCAGGAAGGAACAAGATTAAGTAATAACAGGACGGATCGGAGATGCATACAGGCATCGCATGGAGATGGTGCATTCCATACCAAGTAATCAACCCAAGGGGCAGGATTGAAGACCAAGCAACCCCTCAAATTCATCCGTCCATGGCATGAACAAATTGCACAGGGAGCAGAAAACAAAACCTACACCCGATCGATAAACAAAGGGCACGCAACCTACAGCCGATCGAGTTCCCGTTACCTCCGGCCTTGTTAAACGATATGTATTCTACGGTGTTGTATAAACCGTAGACGCGTGCGTGTTTCTGTTTCTGTTGTAATTGTGTTGGGCTATTAGAGATAGGATCTCTCACGACTAGCTTTCCTTGGAGATCAATCCAATAGCCCAACCGACCTGTAACTTCTGCATATATATTAACACGTACGCGTCCCTGCGATTGCATACGCTTCTAGCCTCTTATTTTACATGGTATCAGAGCAAACTCTTCCCATCGCATCTATGTCTTCCAGCTCGTCCGCCATGGTTCTTCCTTCCCTTGCTTCCCTCGGCCACACCGTCACGGAGAAGCTAACTAGGGATAATTTTCTGGTTTGGAAGGCTCAGGTTTTGCCGCATATAAGGGCAGCCGGCATGACCGGCTACCTCGACGGCAGCATCAAGGAACCAGCCAAGGTTCTGTCCACGGAGAAGGATGTCGCCGGCAAGAAAGTCATCGAGGAGGTGCCCAACCCAGAGCATGCGATCTGGGTCACCCAGGACCAGCAGGTCTTGACGTTCCTCCTTGCAACTCTGTCTCGCGAAGTAATTATGCAGGTAAATAATTATGTTACCGCAGAAGGTGTTTGGGGAGCGATTTTGCAGAGCTATTCCTCCCAGTCTCGGGCGAAGATCAATCAGCTTCGTTCCCAGATCGGTCGCACCCAAAAGGGCGACCTGTCCGCTGCTGCTTACTTCAACAAGATGAAGGGTTTGGCCGATGAGATGGCCGCCGCCGGCAAACCTCTTGATGAAGATGAAGTCGTCTCGCACATCTTGGACGGTCTTGACGCCGACTACAATCCCTTCGTCTCCGCCATCTCCATGCGCGTTGACCAGGGGGTCGGCCTCAACGAGTTGTTCTCCCTGTTGCTTACAGCAGAGGCACGCATCGAGGCTCAGAACGCCTACGGTGGCGCCAGCGCCAATCTGGTGTCCAAGGGAGGCAACCGCGGCTTTGGCCGCACTTCTGGTGGAGGTTCCAGCGGGGGCAACAACACTCGCAGCAACTCCAACAACTCTGGGGGCGGTGGCCCTCGCTCCTACAACAACTCCAGCAGCAATTCCGGCGCCCGTCAAGGTGGGGGCGACGTGATCAAGTGTCAACTATGCAAGCTTGATGGACATGGAGCAGGGTCCTGCAAGAAAAGGTATGATCGGAACTACAACAACAAATTTCAGCGCCAAGGAGGCCAAGGAGGAGGAGGAGCTGGTGATCGGTCTGCAAACGTCGCCGCCAATTCTTACGGAGTTGATACCAATTGGTATCTTGACACCGGTGCCACCGACCACCTAACCGGTGACCTTGAGAAGCTTGCAGTTCGCGATCGCTACACCGGCACGGAGCAAATCCACACGGCGAGTGGTCAAGGTATGGATATTGCACATGTTGGTCATACGGTTCTTACTACTCCCCAAGGCTCCCTTAAGTTAAACAATATTCTCCATGTTCCAAGTGCCACTAAAAATCTTCTTTCTGCTTATCAACTCATGGAAGACAATCATGCTTATGTTGAACTTTATCCTCAATTATTTTCTGTCAAGGATCAGGAAACAAGGAGGGTCCTTCTCCAAGGCAAGAGTAGACGGGGTTTATTCCCTGTCACTGGTCGGCACGTTGCTCCTAGGCCTCAAGTGCTTGGTGCAGTCAAACCCTCTACTTCTCGATGGCACAAGCGCTTGGGGCATCCTGCTCTTCCGGTGGTCCAACAAATTCTTCGCAATTTTAGTCTTCCAGTGTCAAATAAGAAAGATCATCTCTTAGTTTGTGATGCTTGTCAGATGGCAAAAAGCCACCAGTTACCATATTCTCGTTCAACTAGTGAGTCCAAAGCTCCTTTAGAGCTCGTGTTTTCGGATGTTTGGGGCCCCGGGCCTCCCTCTATAGGCAGACAAAAATTATATGTTAGCTTTATTGATGATTTCAGCAAGTTTACTTGGATCTATTTGCTTAAGCATAAGTCTGATGTGTTTCAGAAATTCCATCTTTTCCAACAACATGTTGAACGTCTCTTTGATCGCAAAATTATTTCCATGCAAACGGATTGGGGTGGTGAATATCAAAAACTCAACTCGTTTTTTGAGCGTATTGGAATAACTCATCATGTTTCTTGCCCCCATGCTCACCAACAAAACGGTTCCGCCGAGCGTAAGCACCGACATATTGTAGAAGTTGGTCTTTCACTTCTTGCTCATGCATCCATGACTCTTAAATTTTGGGACGAGGCATTCCTTACCGCTGTTTATCTCATCAATAGAACTCCAAGTCGAGTTATCAAAAATCAATCTCCTCTTGAAAAACTTTTTGGCACTCCACCCAACTACACTTTTCTTCGCATATTTGGTTGTGCTGTATGGCCAAATTTACGTCCTTTCAACAAACATAAGTTGGAATTTCGTTCCAAGCAATGTGCTTTTTGGGGTATAGTAGCCTTCATAAGGGATACAAGTGTCTTGATATTGCCTCTGGTCGGGTTTATATCTCTCGCGATGTGATCTTTGATGAGCATGTTTTTCCGTTTGCTAACCTTCATCCCAATGCCGGAGCTCAACTTCGCAAAGAAATATGTCTCCTTCCATCACATCTTCTTCCTTCATCCCACCTTGCTTATGAGGGAGCAGAAGACCGTACTGATAACATGTCTATATCTAATAATACCTATGACCAAAATTCTGGTGACAGTGTGCAGGAAACAGATGTAAATGGTGAAGAAATAGGAGACAGCTCGCATTATTTTATGCAGGAATCGGGTCAAGAGGCTGCAGCCGCAGAAGATCCCGCTCCCGCTGATCCCGGAGCTGATTTGGGCGCGCCAGGCGCTGTCTCGGGATCGAGCGCTGCATGCGCACGCGCTGCATCAGGCGCGCGCGGCCCAGGGGGCCGTGGGCCAATCGGGCGGTCGGACACGCACGGGCCGCATGCAGGTGGGCCAAGCGCGGGGGTCTTCGATATGCCTCAGGCTGCAGACGAGAGCCACCCAAGTCGTGCGGTCGGGTCGCCAGGCGACCGCTGCAGTTCGCCCGCATCGAGCGGTTTGCCTGGTGCACCGATTGGCACGTCGCATGTGGCCGGTTCCCTGGAGGCGAACGAATCTTCCCTGTTACCTGGTTCATCTCTACAAGTGGCAGTCTCTGATCAGTTGGAATTTGCTGGTGCTGATTTTTCTATGCAGGATTCTCGTGGATCTGCTAGTCCGACTACTTCTGATGTTTCCTCTACAGAAAATCGTCTTCAATAGCAACTTGCCCGACCAGCTCCACCGCCGCCAGTTCGTGCTCATACCCGGTCACAAAGTGGTATTATCAAGCCTAAAGAGTATAAAGATGGTTGTATTCGTTGGGGTTCTTTTTGTGCAACAGGTGAACCGGAAAACCTGGGAGAAGCGCTTGGTGATCCTAAGTGGAAGAAGGCAATGGATGAGGAGTATAATGCGTTGATGGAAAACAAAACCTGGCATCTTGTTCCGCCTGTCAAGGGGAGCAATATAATTGACTGCAAATGGGTCTATAAGGTAAAAAGAAAATCTGATGGTACTATTGACAGGTATAAGGCTCGCTTAGTGGCCAAAGGTTTCAAACAGAGGTATGGGATTGATTATGAGGACACATTCAGTCCAGTAGTAAAGGCTGCTACTGTTAGGATAATTCTCTCAGTTGCAGTCTCCAGAAATTGGTGCATACGTCAGTTAGATGTGAAGAACGCGTTTTTGCATGGTGTTCTGGAAGAGGAAGTCTTCATGAGGCAACCACATGGGTACGGAATTTTGGGCTCACCTGGGCATGTTTGTAAGCTGGATAAAGCACTGTATGGACTGAAACAAGCACCTAGGGCTTGGTACTCTCGGTTGTCCTCCAAATTACAATCTCTTGGCTTTGTTCCATCTAAGTCAGACACCTCTTTATTCTTTTACCGTCGATATGGAACAATCATTTTTATGCTGATCTATGTTGATGATATAATTGTCACAAGTTCATCCTCCACGGCAATTGAAGCTCTTCTCAGGGACTTGCGCATGGACTTTGCTCTCAAGGATTTAGGCAATCTACATTCTTTTCTCGGCATTGAGGTAAAGCATGTGGATAATGGCAGTATTTTGTCTCAAGGAAAATATGTGCAAGATATCCTTAAGAGGGTGGGTATGAAGGGTTGCAAGCCATCACCAACACCCTTGTCCACCTCTGAAAAATTATCGCTTTATGATGGCGACGTACTCGGTGCAGTTGACTCTACCAAGTACAGAAGTGTAGTCGGAGCATTGCAATACTTGACTTTGACTAGACCAGATATTTCTTTTTCAGTTAACAAAGTTTGTCAGTTCTTACATGCTCCTACTACTTCACATTGGACAGCAGTAAAAAGGATTCTCCGGTATCTCCAAGCAACACATAGTTATGGACTAAAACTAGTTGCATCAGACTCCATGTTAGTAAGTGCTTTTTCAGATGCAGATTGGGCAGGTTGTCCTGATGATCGAAGGTCCACAGGAGGCTTTGCAGTTTTTGTTGGCAGTAATCTGGTATCCTGGAGTGCTCGCAAGCAAGCCACTGTATCTCGCTCAAGCACAGAAGCAGAGTATAAAGCTCTCGCCAATGCTACTACTGAAGTTATATGGGTCCAAAACTTGCTCACGGAATTAGGTGTTTCTCATCCCAAATCTGCTTCTCTTTGGTGTGATAATCTTGGAGCTACTTATCTATCTGCTAACCCAGTTTTCCATGCCAGGACAAAGCATATTGAGATTGACTATCATTTTGTTCGAGAGAGAGTAGCAAATAAGCTTCTAAATATCCGGTTTATACCCACTGGTGATCAAGTCGCAGATGGATTTACTAAACCACTTTCTCTGCGGCAGTTAGAGGCTTTTCGACGCAATCTCAACTTAGATAGTTGTGATTGAGGGGGAGTGTTAAACGATATGTATTCTACGGTGTTGTATAAACCGTAGACGCGTGCGTGTTTCTGTTTCTGTTGTAATTGTGTTGGGCTATTAGAGATAGGATCTCTCACGACTAGCTTTCCTTGGAGATCAATCCAATAGCCCAACCGACCTGTAACTTCTGCATATATATTAACACGTACGCGTCCCTGCGATTGCATACGCTTCTAGCCTCTTATTTTACAGGCCTGCCATTGCGATCGGAATCCATCGATCTGGTTGTGCTCACTGATATCTCTATCCATCCAACACCACGCACGCGGCACGCTAGCCCAGATCGAAGAGCAAGTTTGAAACAAGTAAATGCATCACGAACCCATCCAGCGCAAGGAACGCTAGCCGGGACCGAAGAGCAAGTTCGAAACAAGTAAACGCAGCACGAATCCATCCGACACGAGGAACGCTAGCCGGATCGAATAGCAAGTTTGGAACAAGTAATCGCAGCACGAATTCATCCAACACGACGCAACGCACGCTCGTCGGACCGAGGAGCAAGTCAAGGACGACCGAACGGAGAGACGGGGCTAGCGGCGTGCGTGCGTACCTTGCCTACGCCGCCAGCCGGCCGGGGTAGCAGCGCCAACGCGACGCGGCGGCCCAGTGCAGGTGGATCTAGCAGCTTGGTTCGGGTGGAGGAGGGGGTGGAGGAGGACGGCGGCGGCGGGCGGGTGGGCGTGTCTGCTATGACATGGATGGATCGAGAAGCAGCGTGCGGGCGTCCCTAGAGAGAGAGAGCGAGAGGGGGAGGGCAGCGCTGTGAGGCCGGCTGGGGCAGGTGGGTGTTATATAGACACGCGACGGAGCAGGCGGATTCAGAAGAGAAGAGAAGAGACGGTGCGGTGCGGTGCAACCCACGCTGTGTATGGCTGGCTGGCAGGCTCTGACACCCGCCCGCTCCCAACGGCCCGGGAAGATTCCCTAGCTAGCTCCATGGCGGTTACACCTTTTTACACGGAAATACATGCCGCTGCTACTGTGCATTCATTTACTCCCTACACACCGTCTATTCTTTTCTTTTTTCTACTGCTACTATCAACGCTGAGAGCTACTACTAAAACAGAAAAGGGAAAATGGCGGCGTCAGCAGATCCGCACCGTGCACTACCGTGTATTACATCCTTCTCCTTCTTTCCAAGGAGGCTTGGATATATAGACGCTATGTCATTATTTTTTTAACACGGTACGGACGCAAACGCTCATATATACGTGCATACATTCATTCCCTATGAACACACACACATCCTCTATCTTATGAGCACCTCCGAGAGACTGAGTATAGCATGTACAATGGGTGGCGCTTATCTAGGCGCTTAAAAAGAAAAAAAAAATAATAAAAAGAATAAAAAAATGCTAAGCGCCATCTCTTCCAATGCAAGACGCTAACCGCCGATGCTTAATACCCGGACTGGAACAGCGCAGCTCATGAAGGAAAAGGGCCTAGCGCCCGCCTCCTCCTTTTGCACCTTGGAGCACCCGATGCCAGGATTCAGCGATGTAACCGCTGCTTGGCTGGGGAGAAATTCCTGGCGCCCCGCTGCTAGCGCCCACGTTGGAGATGCCCTTAGTATATCATATTGAGATCCATGAAGTCACCAAAGGCGCCTCGTAGTCGATGAAAACGTCTCCTCCCACATAGTTGTTTAATGTTGATATAGGGCTTCTTAGGTTGCTAAGCCTTGGGAATGCAGTTTTGGCCCATTCGGATGCCTGGCATGCACAAAAATCTTGACCCGTCAGAACCTAAAGCACCTCATGGCCAAGCCTGATATGAACGACTGAATCGGCTATTTTCTCTTAGCCAGGCTCTCGATGTGCGGTAGAGGGGAACGCGGCGCCAAGCTCAAGAGAGCATGGAGATCGCGCGAGCTCGCACACGTTACCGAAAAAATGGAGAGAGGAATTGGGTCACCTCTCCCTGATTCGCAAGTTGTTGGTGGTCAACAGCAGCAATCCTCCTTCCTCCTCCTCTGAACTGTTATGCGCCTCCTCCTTGCTCCACCGATGGTTGTAAGTTCAATCATTCCCTACTCGTTTTACTTAGATATGTGAGAATGTGGTAGGAGTAGATTTGTAGGTACTATGGTAGGTTATGCCATTTTGGTAGCATGGTTGACCTTAGATATGTGAGCATGTGATGATGTGGTAGATCATATGTTAGTGGTGTCATTTTGCTAGCATGCTAGGTTTTGCTTCCCGACACTAATGATGTTCATAATGTTGTGGTAGATGTATCAATATGTTGAGCTAGATGATCAGAGCTTGTGTAGAATGGTAGTATGGTAGATAGGTATATGTGGTAGTGTGTTGAACTTCATGACCAGTCAATGCTAGCTCGTTTTCTAAATGTGCTAGTGTGTTTATGCATTGCATTTGTGCTAACCATTGTAGGACATGAACACGAAAGACCTTAGTCATGCCATTGTTCTGTCCGAGAACTAATTTTGTCCCTCCTATGTTGAGGAATCTGGTTGTTATCTGAGAATATGCCTCCCAATTCAGATGTGATTGAGGGCCATGTTGTGCAACCATCTTCAGTGGCGCGACCTTTAAGTCCGCGACAGGTATTAAGGCGACCATTAAGGCTGCAAAGGCACCGATTAGGGAGTGTTGGGGATATAACCCCACGGTATGACCCGCCATATTGGGTCGGGTCATCCAAGTGGCGACTTATGACCAAGACTCAAGATGGGCCATGACGTTCAAGGTCACGAGACTTGCATGGTGGCTCACGGAGTGGGCTGACTCAGGGCCCAGTACTTGAAGACGGCGGCTCGTAGCCCAGAAGCATAAGTCACCGCCTGGAGTTTCCTTACTTAGGAAGCAAGACAAATAGGAAATATACTAGGTCAGGGGTCATGGCCCGACCCGGACTCTATTGTAAGCACGGGGCCTCCACCTATATATAAAGGGGAGCCCCTGAGGTGGAAAGACTAGGTTACAAGCTCTCGAGTACTAGGTTAGCCAAGTTGCACCCTTGTAATCGAGATCATCATCATCAATACACACAAAGCAGGACGTAGGCTTTTACTTCGATCGAGAGGGGCCGAACCTGGGTAAACCCTCGTCTTTTTTTATTCCAACTAACCCCGTTCAAGCTACTGCCATGTAGTGATGGCCTCATGATTGAGTCATTTCACGAGGACATCTGCCGTCACAAAACCACGACAGGGAGGTAGCTGGGAATGGGAACCGTTAAATTTTCCCTCTTTTGAAAAATAATACTCCGGGCCATTTCTTTTGGTGGCTTAAAAACATAAGCCGCCACCTCCTCAACTTTTCCCATAATATGCATCCCTCATTCATTGGGGCTTCTGAACTAGTTATGGGATAACTAATTTAGAAGCCATAACAAAATAAGTGAGCGGCTTATCTTTTAAGTTGGAGAGAGGCAGCATATTTTTTGAGACGCCCAAAAGAACCGGCCCTCCATATCTTGTAAATTAATAATATCCTTTATGTCATCAACATGCGGTTCTTCTCAAAGATACACAACTTAATTTGAGTGAAGTATCTATATATATATATATATATATATATATATATATATATATATATATATATATATATATATATATATATATATATATATATATATATATATATATATATATATATATATATATATATATATATATGTGTGTGTGTGTGTGTGTGTGTGTGTGTGTATATACATATGTAATGTTTTACTACTTGGTGCAATTTTTTTCCAAGGGTACTAGCAGATGTAGTTTTTTGCAAGGACACTACCAGATGTAGTTACACCCACATGTGTTCTTCCATACAATTGTGGGCCCACCCGGTTGGCTACATGACATGGCGCGATGACATGGCAGCGCTAGGGAGCTTCCCTTTTTTGTTAGTTAAGGCGTCTCCGCCGACTCTTGATACGTCTCTGTTGTATCTACTTTTCCTAACGCTTTTGCTCTTGTTTTGGACTCTAATTTGCATGATTTGAATGAAACTAACTCGGACTAACGTTGTTTCTAGCAGAACTACCTTGGTGTTGTTTTTTATGCAGAAATAAAAGTTCTCGGAATTGGACGAAATTTTTTGGAGATTTTTATGGAATAAAATAGAATTATTGGATCCAAACCCACCTGGAGGGGATGCCCCAGCTGCCCACGATCCACCAGGGCGAGCCAGCCCCCCAGGCGCACCCTGGTGGGTGGTGGGGCCCTCGGGGTCCGCTGACCCTAACTCCGGCACTATAAATTTCTATTTTTGGAGAAAAAATAGGGAGAAAGTTTCATCGCGTTTTACGATACAAAGCCGCCGCCACCTCTTGTTCTTCGTCGGGAGACCAGATCTGGAGTATGTTTGGGGCTCTCGCGAGGGGGATCTTCCGTCTTCGTCATCATCAACCATCCTCCCTTACCAATTCCATGATGCTTGATACGTCTCCAACGTATCTACTTTTCCAAACCCTTTTGCCCTTATTATGGACTCTAACTTGCATGATTTGAGTGGAACTAACCCGGACTGGCGCTGTTTTCAGCAGAATTGCCATGGTGTTGTTTTTGTGCAGAAATAAAAAGTTCTCAAAATGACCTGAAACTCCAAGGAGATTTATTTTGGAAAATATAAAAAATATTTGCAATAAGATCCATACCAGGGGGCCCACACCCTGTCCACGTGGGTGGGGGGCGCGCCCCCTGCCCAAGGCACGCCCCGCTGCCTCGTGGGCCCCCTGGTGCTCCACCGACGTATCCCCAGATCCTATATATTCACTTTCGGGGAGAAAAAAATCATGGAGAAAGAATTATCGCGTTTCACGAGACGGAGCCACCGCCAAGCCCTAATCTCTCTGAGGAGGGTTGATCTGGAGTCCGTTCGGGGCTCCGGAGAGTGGAGATCGTCGCCATCGTCATCATCAACCTTCCTCCATCACCAATTCCATGATGCTCACCGCCGTGCGTGAGTAATTCCATCGTAGGCTTGCTGGACGATGATGGGTTGGATGGGATCTATCATGTAATCGAGTTAGTTTTGTTAGGGTTTGATCCCTAGTATCCACTATGTTCTGAGATTGATGTTGCTATGACTTTGCTATGCTTAATGCTTGTCATTAGGGCCCAAGTGCCATGATTTCAGATCTGAACCTATTATGTTTTCATGAATATATGTGTGTTCTTGATCCTATCTTGCAAGTCTATAGTCACCTACTATGTGTTATGATCCGGCAACCCCGAAGTGACAATAATTGGGACCACTCCCGGTGATGACCTTAGTTTGAGGAGTTCATGTATTCACTATGTCTTAATGCTTTGGTCCGGTACTCTATTAAAAGGAGGCCTTAATATCCCTTAGTTTCCAATAGGACCCCGCTGCCACGGGAGTGTAGGACAAAAGATGTCATGCAAGTTCTTTTCCATAAGCACGTATGACAATATTGGGAATACATGCCTACATTGCATTGATGAACCTCTGTGTCACCCTAGGTTATAACTTCTACATGATGAATTGCATCCGACATAATTTCCCATCACCGATCCAATGCCTACGAGCTTTTCCTATATTGCTCGTTGCTTATTTACTTTTCCGTTGCTACTATTACAAAAACTAAAAAAACACTATCGTTACTTTTATTGCCGCTACCGCCACTATCATATTACTTTGCCACTAAACTGTCTTGCTGCAGATACGAAGTTTCCAGGTGTGGTTGAATTGACAACTCAGCTGCTAATACTTAAGAGTATTCTTTGGCTCCCCTTGTGTCGAATCAATAAATTTGGGTTGAATACTTTACCCTCGAAAACTGTTGCAATCCCCTACACTTGTGGGTTATCAAGACTATTTTATGGCGCCGTTGCCGGGGAGCATAGCTCTATTCTTTAAGTCACTTGGGATTTATATCTGTTGATCACTATGAAGAATTTGAAGGACTCAAAACGAAGATCTTACCCTCAACTACGAGGGGAGGTATGGAACTGCTATCTAGCTCTGCACTTGATTCTCCGTCTGTTATGAGTAAACTTGCGACACCTACTCCTGCTATTGAATCTGATATGTCGTATGTTCTTGATGATGCTACTTCTGCTATGTATGATGAAACTACTTCTATGCCTCATACTGTGCCACTAGGTGAATTTCTAGATGAACAAATTGCTAAGGTTAGGGAGAATGCAAATGTTGAAACTGATGATATTTATGAAAGTGAGGATGAAGCTACTCCCAATAGATATGAATTTCCTGTTGTGCCTGAGGGTTATGTTATGGATGAAGAAACTGCTAGAGACTTTCTTGCTTGCAGTGATAGATATGATCTTAAGAAATTATTAGCTAAGCTAAAAGAAAAGTCCTTGAATGCTAGAATGAAACATGACCCTGCTTTTGCTACTTCACCTATCTGTGTTACTGATAAGGATTATGAATTCTCTGTTGATCCTGAGTTAATTACATTGGTTGAATCTGATCCTTTCCATGGCTATGAGTCTGAAACTGTTGTGGCACATCTTACTAAGTTGAATGATATAGCCACCCTGTTTACCAACGATGAAAAGATTCGTTACTACTATATCCTTAAGCTTTTTCCTTTCTCGTTAAAGAGTGATGCTAAGACCTGATTTAATTCTCTTGATCCTGGTTGTGTGCGTAGTCCCTAGGATATGATGTATTATTTCTCTGCTAAATATTTTCCCGCTCATAAGAAACAAGCTGCCTTACGGGAAATATATAATTTTGTGCAAATTGAAGAAGAGAGTCTCCCACAAGCTTGGGTGAGGCTTCTCCAATTACTTAATGCTTTGCCTGATCATCCTCTTGAGATGCATGATATACTTGATGTCTTTTATAATGGACTAACCGATGCTTCTAGAGACCACCTGGATAGTAGTGATGGTTGTGTTTTCAGGGAAAGAACAGTTGAACAAGCTGAATTGCTATTGAATAATATGCTGGCTAATGAAAATAATTGGACACTTCCTGAACCGGCCCCTAGGCCAACTCCGAAGAAAAGAGGTGTTCTATTTCTCAGTCCTGAAGATATGCAAGAGGCAAAGAAATCTATGAAAGAAAAAGGTATTAAAGTTGAAGATGTTAAGAATTTACCACATATTGAAGAAATACATGGTCTTGATAACCCGACACAGGTAGTAAAGGTAATTCTCTTTATAGATTTGATGAAGGTGAAATTCCTCGTTATAAGTCTGCTAGCCAATGCTTAGATGAGTTTGACAATTTTATTGTGAACAAGAAAACTTCAATGCTTATGTTGGTAGACAACTACAACAAAATGCTTACATGATTGAACGCTTGAGTGATTATCTGTCTAGAGCTAAAGGTGAACTGAAACTTATTAGTATACATGCTTCTATGGTCACCACTCAAGTAGAACAAGTACTTAAGGCCCAGAATGATTTTGCTCAGTGAATTAAATAGCAAGAATAATGACTATGATGTTAGAGTTGCTACTAGAGGTGGCAAAATGACTCAGGAATCTCTGTATCCTGAAGGCCACCCTAAGAGAATTGAGCAAGATTCTCAGAGAGCTAATTTGGATGCACCTAGTTCTTCTAAGAAGAAGAAAAGGAAAAATGATAGAACCTTGCATGCTTATAGTGAACATATAGCTGACACACCTGAGAATCCTAATGACATATCTGTTTCTGATGCTGAGACACAATCCGGTAATGAACATGAACCTAGTGATAATATTAATGATGATGTGCATGATGATGCTCAACCTAGCAATGATAACGACGTAGAGATTGAACCTGTTGTTGATCTTGATAACCCACAATCAAAGAATCAACGTTATGATAAGAGAGACTTTGTTGCTAGGAAACACGGCAAGGAAAGAGAACCATGGTGATACGTCCAAAACGTATCTATAATTTCTGCTTGCTCCATGCCTATTTTGGGTGATATTGCTATGATATTTATACACTTCCATACACTTTTGATCATATTTGGACTAACCTATTAACTTAGTGCACCCCAGTGCCAGTTTCTGTTTTCTACTGTTTTTGTATTTCAGGTTTTCACGTTACGAGAACTACCAGAAAAATCCCGGAAAAATTATATAAAAAATCAGCGTTCCAAAAGCTTCCCAGCTGCCAAAGGACAGCCGGAGGGGGGGCCACCAGGGTTCCAGGCGCCCTGGTGGCGCGGCCCCCCTGGCCGCGTCGGGGGGGGCGCCTGGGCCCCCCGAGCCTCCGCTGATGCCCCCCTTTGGCATATATTTATATCGCATCCCGAAACCCTCGAGACGGGAACCCTTTTTCGCGATCTCATCTCTGTTCCGCCGCCGCTGCCGCTTCCAAGATCGGGAGCACCAGGAGAACTCTTCCCGGCACCCTGCCGGAGGGGAGGATCACCACCGGGAGCCTCTCCACCACCATGGACGCCTCCCGGATGAGTTGTGAGTAGTCTCCCTTGGACCATGGGTCCATGACCAGTAGCTATGTGATGTTCTCCTCCCGTTCTTGTGCTTCACTAATTAGTCCTCGTGAGCTGCCCTACATGATCGAGGCACATATGTAATCCTTATGTTGTTGCTATGATGAGTTTGCTGGGATCCGATGGATTGTGAGATTATGTTCAGATTGTGTTTGAGTAATATATTTGATCTACCTCTTTTATATTTATGTTCGTAAGTAATTCTTGCATGTTCCCCGTTGTTATTTATTGCTTTGGCCAAGTAGTAGGTAGTGACTCCAAGAGGGAACGTTATGCTTGATTGTGGGTTCATGCCCCTCGATGACTAGCTTGAGTGACAGAAACATGAGTCTAGGGGATGTGCTGTTGCCACAAGGGGGAAAACACCGGTGCTTGTGCCCGCGGGTGCAAGGATTGTTTACTTTACGCAAAGTTCTTTTAATGCAGTTGTCTGTTGCTTTGAGTTTACACTATGGGTGGGACTCGCAACTTAATACCAGCGAGATGTTCTGGATAGATATCTCAAGGTGGATGATTAGTAGTAGATGCAGATGGATTTCGGTCTACTTGCCTTGGCGTACCGCCCATGCTTTGAACCTCTACCTTTCTTGTAACATAGTTAGCATTAGTTTGCGCACATAATTCTGTCAATTGCCCAGCTGTAATTCGTTTACCTCACATAGCTATTTTATCGTCTTTTGGGAGAGAGACATCACTAGTGAACATCACGGGACCCCGGTCCATATTACCATCATTGATCACATCCGCTATTTACTTTACGCTTTTTACTTACTATTGCATCATTACCTATCACTATTATCACTTGCGTTTGATCCTTTGTAAACTACAAGGCCGGAGAGATTGACAACCTCTCTGTACTCGTTGGGAGCAAAGTTATTTGTATCTGTGTGCAGGTCCACGTTGATTGCTAAATATCTGGCGTCGTTAGCAGTTGACACCTTCTTGTTGAAACTGGGAGTCTCAGGGGAAATCGATCCTTGGTATCTTTGCCAAGGGAAAACTTCCGCTACACTGCATCTCAAACCTTCCACTTGGGGTAACCAACGAGGGGCGAGAAGCCATCAAGCAAAGTTTTCTGGCGCCGTTGCCGGGGACTCCACTCTTCAGGATAGGGGAGTTGCACGCTATCTTTTACCTTTGCTTTTAGTCTTGTTAGTTTACCTTTCAGTTTTGCTTTAGTATCTTTTATCAAAAATCACAAAAATAGTTATCTTGCTTGCTTGCTACTATGGGTTCCACCGAGAACACCAAGTTGTGTGACTTCACTAGTCACAACAACGATGACTTTATCTGCACACCTATCACTACACCTGCCACTTCAGCACCTTCATATGAAATTAAACCTGCTTTACTGAACTTAGTCATGAAAGATCAATTCTCCGGTGCTGGAGATGATGCTGCTTTACACTTAAACAATTTTGTTGAACTCTGTGATATGCAAAAGTACCAAGAAATAGATGGTAATATTGTTAAGCTTAAGCTTTTTCCTTTCTCCTTGAGAGGAGGAGCAAAATTTGGTTTCAGTCTTTGCCTAGAAATAGCATAGATTCATGGGACAAGTGCAAAGATGCTTTTATTGGAAAGTACTATCCACCTGCTAAAATTATCCAACTAAGAAGTAACATAATGAATTTTAAACAATTGGATAATGAACATGTTGCCCTAGCTTGGGAACGTATGAAATCTCTTACCAAGAACTGCCCTACTCACGGTTTGACTACTTGGATGGTTATCCAAACTTTTTATGCAGGCTTGAACTTTACCTCGCGGAACTTGTTAGATTCAGCCGCGGGAGGAACTTTTATGTCAACTACACTTGGTGCTGCCACAAAGCTTCTCGATGATATGATGACCAACTATTCCCAATGGCACACCGAACGCGCTCCAACAGGTAGGAAGGTAAACTCTGTCGAGGAGATTTCCTCCCTAAATGAAAAAGTTGACTTGATCATGTCTCTACTTTCGAAGCAATCTTATGTTGATCCTCGTGATGTTCCTTTAAATTCTTTGATTGCTCAAGAACAAGTAGATGTGAACTTTATCTCTAGAAACAATTTCAACAACAATGCTTATAGGAGTAATTTTGGTAGCAATCCTAGACCGTTCCCCTCTAATTCTTATGGGAACAACAATGCTTATCCTATCACCAAGAACTCCACTACTGAACTAGAGATTATGCTTAAAGATTTCATCACTACCCAAAAGGCCTTTAATAAGAGTGTAGGAGAAAAACTAAACAAACTAGATGATCTCTATTTGAAGGTAGACAATTTAGCCAATGAGGTAGAATTGCTTAAAATTAAAACTTCTCCTCTTGAGGAGAGGAAGGTCACTCCTATGAATGCTATTCAAGTGCAAATTAATGAAAATATTAGGATGATGGCTAAACTTAAAGAGAGATGGGCTAGAGAAAGGGAGGAAGAAGATAGAATTAAGAACCTTCCTACCCACCACACTGTTGCTACTATCCAAGTTGTTGAGGATATCCAAACTCTTAGCACCCAATGCACTCCTGGTCCCAATGGACCTATTAATGGTGATGCTATGACTATAGAAACTACCAAACAAGTGAACCTAAAGGACACCACTACCACCTTACTTGATAGTAGTGACCTTGATTTTGATAATTGCACTCTTACCGAAGTTATTGATTTCCTTCACAAGATGTCTAGAGATCCCCGCACTAGCACGCTTAACCTTGCCTTCACAGAGCATATCACTAATGCTCTCATCAAAGCTAGGGAGGAGAAACTTAGAGTAGAAGCCTCCATACCTAGAAAGCTAGAAGATGGTTGGGATCCTATGATTAAAATTAAGTTGAATAACTTCTCTTGCTATGCTTTATGTGATGTTGGTGCTAGTACTTCTGTTATGCCCAAAAGAATATATGATATGCTTAAATTGAAACCATTTGATTCTTGTTCTTTTGGTGTTCGTCTCGTTGATTCTTCCATAAAGAAACCTTTGGGGAGGATCGACGATGTTCTTATCATTGTCAATGACAATTACGTTCCCGTTGATTTTACTATTATGGACATTGAATGTGAACCTTCTTGTCCAATTATTTTGGGACGTCCTTTTCTATGCACCGTTGGTGCTATCATTGACATGAAAGAGGGGAATATAAAATTCCAGTTTCCTCTCAAGAAAGGGATGGAACACTTCCCTCGAAAAAAGATTAAGTTACCTTTTGAGTCCGTTATACGGGCTAGCTATTCTTTTACTCTTGATAAAACTTGATCTCTATGCATTATGCCTAGCTTAAAGGCATAAAAGAAAGCGCTTTTGGGAGGCAGCCCACATGAATAAAATTTTATTTTGCTTTTGTTGTGTCTTGATGTTGTTTACTACAATAGCATCATCATTGTATCTTTGCTTTTCAACTTTGTGCCAAGTGTAGCCTCTGATTGCAAGAAAGTTCAAAAGTTGTGACGTGCTGTCCAGAAAACAGATTCTGTCCTTGGATAGAAAAATTCGTATAAAATCACCAGATCATATTTTTGGTCTGAATTTTTTCGACAGCATGCTCTATATAATTGTATTTCATGCATCTGTTTTGAGTTTTTTTATTAGAGTTGCAGAAGTGCCCCGAAAAAATCATTTAATACCTGCTGTTCTGTTTTTCACAGATTCTGTCCTGTTTTGCCTTTCCTTCATTTTGCAAACCTAGAGCTTGCTTTTTTTTTGCAAAAACCTTTTGGCAATCTTGAGAAACAGTAGATCTTCAAGAATATCCTTATTTCCAGCAAGGAACAATTATTTTATTAAGGGTACTAACCTCGCTAATCAGATTATGATGAGTTATGTATGAAGGGAGTTTTCAAGTGTGCGAGGGAAGATGATAAAAAGATTCAGGAGTGTCAAGCGCTCAAGCTTGGGGATGCCCCCGTGCACCCCCAAGAAATATTCAAGGAGACTCAAGCGTCTAAGCTTGGGGATGCCCCCGTGCATCCCCTTCTCCATCAACATTATCAGTTCGTCTTTCGTTCCACTATATTTTTATCACTTCATGTGTTATGTGCTATGCTTGGAGCGTCTTGCTCTTAGTTTTCCTTTTTAGTTTTCTTTAGCTTTTCATAACGAGTCGGAACTCAGTTTTCTTTATGTGGGAGAGAAACACGCTCCACTTCTACCTAGAACATAACATAGAATTTTCATGTCTATCTTTTCTGTGTGTGTTCTTTGTCTTTCAATAGCTACTATCATGCTTAGCTTTTAGTTTTCATGCTTATCTTTTTAGAAGAGCTTTTGTTTAGTTGGTTGCTTGAACTCTCTTTATTTATCATGATCATCTTATTAAGAGAGTTTGCTTCCGTTGCATTGGTTGGTATGTCTATGATAAAGATGCTACGTGCATAATGGTGCTTAGTAATTCATGTTTTCGTATGGTTAGTCTCAAATAGCTGGGGGTTTCCAATGTGTTATTGGAGTACCAACATGATTTGTTTGCCTATGATGTGGTATGGTTTAGTAATATCTTCCTTCAAGAATTTATTTTGATTGACTTGGCGTATGCTCACGCATATTTATGACTGTAAAGAAAGTCTGTCAAGCCTTGATGATCTTTTATTTCTGAGTAGCGATATAACTACCATGCCTGATTCAATGTTGCTTTGTCACTCTACATGATTATGACCGTCATTGCTCTCTTAGTTGGTCGCTCCCAGTCTTTTGCTAACCTCCACCTGTACTAAGCGGACTGACTGCTTGTGCATCCAAATTCTTTTAAACCAGTTATGCCATATGAGTCCACCATACCTTCCTACATGGTATTTACCTACCATTCCTAACGGAGACTTGCATGTACCATCTCGAAATTATTCAAAAAAATGCATTCCTATTTTGTGCCTCTGTTTTAAGTCCATGAGGAAGTAGTAGTTAATTCATGATCTTTTTAAGTTGGACAAGCTTCACCCCGGGATTGCATGTATAATGTGCAAACCCATAACACGAGAAGGAACTGGCATTGAGTGCGCCCGGCTCAAAATTAATATAACAAACAAACCCTCCTTCACGCTTTGTTCATGAGAAATCAGAAAACTTTGGCAGTGATAAACAAAGGAGATTAAGAGGATGTGATCGTCCTCATTCGGGAGCCGTTCCTCGAAACTTGTCCCTCTCAAAAAGTAATTGAGTTATCTGCTAGCATTCGTTGACGAAACATGCATGATCTAAGAAAAAAATTATTATTATTATCTCTGTTTTTAAAACCAAGAGCTCTGGTACATGCTTTGTCTTTGTTTCCGACTACGGGTTTTCAACCTTGCCAACAAAAGCCACGGTTCGAGAGTCTCCACCTTCTTTTAAAGCACCAACTACTGAGAGCATGATTGTCATTCTGAGTGTAATGTGCATTGTCCCAAAGTAGCATTGTCTTTTGCATGATTGTGATATCGTTTATTCTGAAATCATTGTATCTAGTCATCACTTAAACCTTGGAGGTGCCCCTGCATTTATGTTTTGCTTCACTAAAGGGGGCAAGCGAGATATCACTTTATCATATTTGCACACCATGCTCATTACAAATCTATTTGATGTTTCAATACCATATTGTAAAACTTTCAGTTCTTTCTGATTTTCTCATGAGGCAACTTAATTACTACAGATTCATTGTCTCAGTAAGCTTTTGTCATATGACTATGAAAAGTCCTATATGGTTAATAGCATGTCACCACAGAAATTATTCTTGTTATCATTTACCTACTCGAGGATGAGCAGGAATTAAGCTTGGGGATGTTGATACGTCCAAAACGTATCTATAATTTCAGCTTGCTCCATGCCTATTTTGGGTGATATTGCTATGATATTTATACACTTCCATACACTTTTGATCATATTTGGACTAACCTATTAACTTAGTGCACCCCAGTGCCAGTTTCTGTTTTCTGCTGTTTTTGTATTTCAGGTTTTCACGTTACGAGAACTGCCAGAAAAATCCCGGAAAAATTATATAAAAAATCAGCGTTCCAGAAGCTTCCCAGCTGCCAAAGGACAGCCGGAGGGGGGCCCCCAGGGCTCCAAGCGCCCTGGTGGCGCGGCCCCCCTGGCCGCGCCGGGGGGGCGCCTGGGCCCCCCAAGCCTCCGCTGATGCCCCCCTTTGGCATATATTTATATCGCGTCCCTAAACCCTCGAGACGGGAACCCTTTTTCGCGATATCATCTCTGTTCCGCCACCGCCGCCGCTTCCAAGATCGGGAGCACCAGGAGAACTCTTCCCGGCACCCTGCCGGAGGGGAGGATCACCACCGGGAGCCTCTCCACCACCATGGACGCCTCCCGAATGAGTTGTGAGTAGTCTCCCTTGGACCATGTGTCCATGACCAGTAGCTATGTGATGTTCTCCTCCCGTTCTTGTGCTTCACTAATTAGTCCTCGTGAGCTGCCCTACATGATCGAGGCACATATGTAATCCTTATGCTGTTGCTATGATGAGTTTGCTGGGATCCGATGGATTGTGAGATTATGTTCAGATTGTGTTTGAGTAATATATTTGATCTACCTCTTTTATATTTATGTTCGTAAGTAATTCTTGCATGTTCCCCGTTGTTATTTATTGCTTTGGCCAAGTAGTAGGTAGTGACTCCAAGAGGGAACGTTATGCTTGATTGTGGGTTCATGCCCCTCGATGACTAGCTTGAGTGACAGAAACATGAGTCTAGGGGATGTGCTGTTGCCACAAGGGGGGAAACACCGGTGCTTGTGCCCGCGGGTGCAAGGATTGTTTACTTTACGCAAAGTTTTTTTAATGCAGTTGTCTGTTGCTTTGAGTTTACACTATGGGTGGGACTCGCAACTTAATACCAGCGAGATGTTCTGGATAGATATCTCAAGGTGGATGATTAGTAGTAGATGCAGATGGATTTCGGTCTACTTGCCTTGGCGTACCGCCCATGCTTTGAACCTCTAACTTTCTTGTAACATAGTTAGCATTGGTTTGCGCACATAATTCTGTCAATTGCCCAGCTGTAATTCGTTTACCTCACATAGCTGTTTTATCGTCTTTTGGGAGAGAGACATCACTAGTGAACATCATGGGACCCCGGTCCATATTACCATCATTGATCACATCCGCTATTTACTTTACGCTTTTTACTTACTATTTCATCATTACCTATCACTATTATCACTTGCGTTTGATCCTTTGTAAACTACAAGGCCGGAGAGATTGACAACCTCTCTGTACTCGTTGGGAGCAAAGTTATTTGTATCTGTGTGCAGGTCCACGTTGATTGCTAAATATCTGGCGCCGTTAGCAGTTGACACCTTCTTGTTGAAACTGGGAGTCTCAGGGGAAATCGATCCTTGGTATCTTTGCCAAGGGAAAACTTCCGCTACACTGCATCTCAAACCTTCCACTTGGGGTAACCAACGAGGGGCGAGAAGCCATCACATGGGTTCAGAAACTCATGCCTTTTCCTCCGAGACCATCCAAGAAAAAGTATGATGAGGAGTTTGAGCGCTTTGCTGAAATGATTAGACCTATCTTTTTGCGTATGCGTTTGACTGATGCGCTTAAAACAAATCCTTATGCTGAGTATATGAAAGATATTATTACCAACAAAAGAAAGATACCTGAAGTTGAAATTTCCACCATGCTTGCCAATTACACTTTTAAGGGTGTAATGCCTAAGAAATTAGGAGATCCAGGAGTACCTACTATACCTTGCTCCATTAAGAAAAACTATGTTAAAACTGCTTTGTGTGATCTTGGAGCCGGTGATAGTGTTATGCCTCTCTCTTTATATCGTAGACTTGACTTGAGTAAGTTGACACCTACTGAAATATCTTTGCAAATGGCAGATAAATCAACTGCTATACTTGTCGGTATTTGTGAGGATGTGCCTGTTGTAGTTGCAAATGTTACTATTCTAACGGACTTTGTTATACTTGATATTCCCGAGGACGATAGTATGTCTATTATTCTTGGAAGACCCTTTTTGAATACTGCAGGGGCTGTTATTGATTGCAACAAAGGCAATGTCACTTTTCATGTCAATGGTAATGAGCATACGTTACACTTTCCGAGGAAATAACCTCAGGTCCACAGTATCAATTATATTGGAAAATTTTCAACTATTACTATTGGAGGTTTTGAATTTCCTCTTCCTACTATCAAGAAGACATATGACATCCTTATTGTTCGGGACATACATATCCCCATTGAGTTAACCTAGTGTTATTCGAAAATTCTCCGGTTTCATGTTACTCGGAAAGAGTTTATTAACAAGACCTAATCAACATTGTTAATGGATTCCTTTTGATGAGCAAGGGATAGGTGAATCTAGATAGCACAACCTTTGGTACCCTCCTTTTACTTTTTGTTAATTAGGATAAATAAAGCAAAAATAGTATTTTCTGTCTGTTTCCAGACTTATCCATGCAATAAAAAAATACCCCGAAAATAAAAGTTCTCCAAATGCCATGAAAATGAAATATGATTTTTTCTAGAATATTTGAGGAAATATGGCACAGAACACACAGCGAGGGGAGCCAGCACCTGGCCACGAGGGTCCAGGGCGCGCCCCCTGCCTCGTGGGCCCCATGTGGCCCCCTCCACTTATTCCTGCACCCATTCTCTTCTTCTTCCTCCCAAAAAAATCACCAACCAGCTCAAACCCGAGTTCTAGCTCATCTTGCTGCCATTTTCAATCTCCTTGCTCAAAGCACCATTCACCAAACTGTTTCGGGAGATTGTTCCTTGGTATGTGACTCCTCCATTGGTCCAATTAGTTTTTTGATCTAGTGCTTTATTTATTGCAAATTTATGCTATTGTGGTGACCTTGTTCTTGAGCTTGCATGTCAAATTTTCTTGGTCCCAAGTAGTTCTAATGCATGATATAGTCTCTAGGCACTTATAGGAGTTGTTGCTATCAATCTTGTTGAGTTTGGTTAACTTTTATTTTGAGTTACTAAAAATTTCAGAAATTTTCAGAAAAGGAAAATGATAAAAAGATTGTTGAGGGGGTCTTCCAGCAAGAGCTCAAAGGAGAAGAAAAAAGAGAAAAATAAGAAGCCCAAGTATAATCTTCCTCGCATGGCGGAAGTTCGACCGTGCGAATGGCCTTGTAATGATTTCATGATGTCCGCCAGGATTTACAAAGACTTTTATTGGTTGGCAAATAATGCAGGCCTCACCGACTTCCTACACGACCAGAAAGAACAGTATCTCTTACTCACCAATATTTTCACGCAAAGTTTTCATTTTTCATGCTAAGAAAACACCTCCTACGGTGGAGTTTCGTTTATATGATGTGATTAAGGAGATATCACTCTTAGATTTTTGTGAAATATGCAAAGTACCCTTTGGAGGTAGGCTTGATGAACCACGTCGTGAAGACGTTGAAGGGTTTATTGACATGATAGTTGTAGGGGAAACTAGACAAGTTTCAGGGGCAAGAATCACTAGTATACACTTCCCTGTTCTGTGCTACTTTGCTTTCTTCGCTAGTAGATGTTTAATTGGTCGCGGGAACAGCGGAAACCTTAGTGCCCCCGATATTGTCATTTTACGCCATGCTTTGTTCCAAGACACAACTTTTAGCTTGGTTGCCGTCGTTGCTAAACGACTGAGTCTGAACCGCTCAAAGGGGCCCGTCTTTGGAGGCATCTTTGCTTCTCGCCTTGTTGAACATTTTAGAATACCCATTAGGCATCATGAGAAGGAAGAAAATTTGCTTGCCCCTGTTTATCTAGACTACAAGAGCATGGTATCTCATGACTTTATTGTTAAAGATAAGAATAGGCAGCTTAATTATAAATTAAGGTTTGATGAAATATAATGTGAAATTGTTACCTTGCCTGCACCATGTTTGTTTGATCTGTCTACAGGCGTATACCTCATCACATAAGATGCCTTCTACAAGTACCAAGGCCAGGCACAAGCATCAGAGCCTGAGCCAGAGCCACCACTTGATCCTTACCGTCAGTCTGTTTATGGGTGGGAGCTGGATGAGCTTGCCAACCAGTGGCACCCAGAGGATACATATCAGTACACTGGAGGGAGTAGCTTCGATCCGTGGCCATAGACCAACTTAGGCCAAAAGCCTAAGCTTGGGGGATTACGTGTTTCTCACCGACTTTACATTCATGTTCACACACTTATTCTAGTTGTCGGTGCTCACACTCTTTCGCTGTACCATCCATGTTTAGTTTCAATTTCTTTTTCTTAGTATTTTTCTTGTGTGCTAGAAAAACCCAGAAAAAATATATTAGTTGTAGCTTCTATCTAGTTTACTTTATTTGCTTGTAGTAGTAGCTAAAATGAAAAACCCAAAAAGATCTCCCATTCTTCTTTTGCTTGTTGGGAGCTTTCCCGTGTAAATAGTTTCTTTTCTTTTCTTTGGGGGTTAAGAGTAGAAGACCATGATTAAAATTCTTAGTGGCTCTCATATGCTTTGTTGTTGATTTAACCTTGAGCCATATTACCTTGTCTTCTCTCTTGTATTAAATGTCTGCAGATTCCAGCTTAGTCCAATGCACGTGCACTATTATTATTATCCACATCGTTCGGTCGTGCGAGTGAAAGGCAATAAGGATGATATATGATGAACTAATTGAACTCGACCTCTCTTGTTTTTGTAAATATGATGGCTCATCGTTCCTGATTCAGCTTGTTATGAATGAAACATGCTTGCAATGACAATTAGAGATCATAGCTGCTTATGCCATGCTTAATTAGATGAGAGTTTATAATGATCTATCTTGCGTGCCAACATGATATTAAAATGGTTCTGATGTGGTATGATGGGGTGGTATCCTCCTTTGAACGATTTAAGTGATCTGACTTGGCACATGTTCACGCATGTAGTTGAAACAAATCAACATAGCCTTCACGATATTTATGTTCATGGTGATTTATATCCTACTCATGCTTGCATTCATTGTTGATTAATTTTAATGCATGTTCATGACCGTTGTTGCTCTCTAGCTGGTCGCTTCCCAGTCTCTTTCTAGCCTTCACCTATACTAAGCGGGAATACTGCTTGTGCATCCACTTCCATAAACCCCAAAGTTATTCCATATGAGTCCACCATACCTTCCTATATGCGGTATTTACCTGCCGTTCCAAGTAAATTTGTATGTGCCAAACTCTAAACCTTCAAATGAAATTATGTTTTGTATGCTTGAACAGCTCATGTATCAACTAGGGCAGTCTATATCTTCCATGCTAGGTGGGTTATTCTCACGATGAGTGGACTCTGCTCATCATTCATGAGAAAATGGCTGGTAACCGGGATGCCCAGTCCCATGCTCAAAATCATAATAATTAAACAAAACTCCCCCCGGGTTGTTGCTGGTTTGGACGGTACCCGTTGTTTCGGGCTAGCCGTGGAGTGTGCTTGTTGGTGGTTGGGGGAGTATAAACTTTACCATTCTGTTTGGGAACCGCCTATAATGTGCGTAGCATGGGAGATATCGAGATTCTTGGTTGTTATGTTGACAATGAAAGTATACCGCTCAAAATGTTCTTCACCTCTATTTAAAAATCGAGCTCTGGCACCTCTACAAATCCCTGCTTCCCTCTGCGAAGGGCCTATCTATTTACTTTTATGCAGAGTCATCACCCTCTTATCAAAGAGCACCACTAAGGGAGCACCTCTGTCGTTGCATGTATTACTATTAATTTGCATTGAGTATGATCATGACTGAATCTCTTTTACCATAAATTACAATGTCTAGTCAGTCCTTGATCTTTAAAGGTGCTCTGCATTTATGTTTTGCGGTCTCAGAAAGGGCTAGCAAGATACCATCTTGTTATATCATATCATGATTGTTTTGAGAAAGTGTTGTCATCTGAGGTTTATTATTATTGCTCGCTAGTTGATTAGGCCATTGATGTGAGTAGTCTTGAGTCCTGAAAGTTATTGTGAATGTGGTTAGTTCATGATCTTGTTGATAACTTGAATGCTGGCTTACATATTTACAACAACAAGAGCAAATAGAGTTTGTCAAAGTTTTTCTTTATCACTTTCAGTTTATCAACTGAATTGCTTGAGGACAAGCAAATGTTTAAGCTTGGGGGAGTTGATACGTCTCCAACATATCTACTTTTCCAAACCCTTTTGCCCTTATTATGGACTCTAACTTGCATGATTTGAATGGAACTAACTCGGACTGACGTTGTTTTCAGCAGAATTGCCATGGTGTTGTTTTTGTGCGGAAATAAAAAGTTCTCAGAATGACCTGAAACTCCATGGAGATTTATTTTGGAAAATATAAAAAATATCTGCAAGAAGATCCATACTAGGGGGCCCACACCCTATCCACGAGGGTGGGGGGCGCGCCCCCCTGCCCAGGGCACGCTGATGTCTACACACGCTTCTACTCTTGTAGACTATGTTGGGCCTCCAAGCGCAGAGGTTTGTAGGACAGCAGCAATTTCCCTCAAGTGGATGACCTAAGGTTTATCGAACTCAGGGAAGTAGAGGTTGAAGATGGTCTCTCTCAAGCAACCCTGCAACTAAGATACAAGAAGTCTCTTGTGTCCCCAACACACCTAATACACTTGTTAGATGTATAGGTGCACTAGTTCGGCGAAGAGATGTTAAATGGCAAGTGATATGGATGGCAAAACAAAGTAATATAAATCTGTAATAAAAAGTGCAGCAAGCAAACAAGTGGTAAACGTGAGCACAAATGGTATTGCAATGGTGGAAACAAGGCCTAGGCTTCATACTTTCACTAGTGGCAACTCCCAACAACATTAACATAATCGAATCACATGATATTTCCCATAAAACATGCAAAGGGGACGCACTCGGAGGTCATTCCTTCGTGGTCAAGAGAGGACGAGAATTATGTAGGGCTACAAAAGCACACCTCAAAGTTCGTAGTTCTCAATCTAAGGATTTCCCAATGTCACCGCGGCCATCCAAAGAGAGTCCCACAATCACCACAACATATCTAAAGGATAGTCAAAGACAAGCACCAAGAGACTCTCAATCTTCAATCAACACACAAGAGAGGAAATCTCTCATGAAAATATTGTTCTAATCCATGTCCAATAGACCGCTGTCACCTTGGTCTTGGGGATTATACTAGATAAAGACAAGTGAGTACATCAATCCAATACATAGAGGAAGGGGAAATATCATGGGATCACCCTAGATTAACATAGCCTATGATCACAACGAAGATCACATCATGGGAGAGAGAATTGACCACATAGCTACTGGTAAGAACCTCAGCCCCGAGGAGGAACTACTCCCGCATCATGGAGGGAGGAAGCAACATCGATGGAGATGAATCCGGGGACACTTCCCCGTCCCGGCAGGGTGCCGGCGCAGGAATTCTGGTCCCCCGAAGCTTGATGGCGATGGCGGCGGAGATCGGAATCGCGTCTGGAGAAAAGGGGTCTGGAATCAGGGTTTCTGCGACACGGTGTAAATATATGCCAAAGGGGGGCATCATAGGGGGTCAGGGGTGCCCAGGCGCCCCCCCGGCGCGGCCAGGGGGGGCGCGTGGGCAGGCCGCCTGGAGCCCCTGTGGGTCCCCTCCGGCCCTACTTTGGCCGCATGGAAGCTTCCGGAACGCTGATTTTTTATATAATTTTTCTGGATTTTTTCTGACAGTTCTCGTAATGTGAAAACCTGAAATACAAAAACAGCCGAAAACAGAAACTGGCACTGGGGTGCACTGAGTTAATAGGTTAGTCCAAATATGATCAAAAGTGTATGGAAGTGCATAAATAACATAGCAATATCACCCAAAAGAGGCATGGAGCAAGCATAAATTATAGATACGTTTTGGACATATCACACGCCCCCTGCCTCGTGGCCCCCCTGGTGCTCCACCGACGTATCCCCAGATCCTATATATTCACTTTCGAGGAGAAAAAAATCAGGGAGAAAGAATTATCGCGTTTCACGAGACGGGGCCACCGCCAAGCCCTAATCTCTCTCGGGAGGGCTGATCTGGAGACCGTTCGGGGCTCCGGAGAGTGGAGATCGTCGCCATCGTCATCATCAACCTTCCTCCATCACCAATTCCATGATGCTCACCGCCGTGCGTGGGTAATTCCATCGTAGGCTTGCTGGACGGTGATGGGTTGGATGGGATCTATCATGTAATCGAGTTAGTTTTGTTAGGGTTTGATCTCTAGTATCCACTATGTTATGAGATTGATGTTGCTATGACTTTGCTATGCTTAATGCTGGTCACTAGGGCCCGAGTGTCATGATTTCAGATCTGAACGTATTATGTTTTCATGAATATATGTGTGTTCTTGATCCTATCTTGCAAGTCTATATTCACCTACTATGTGTTATGATCGGGCAACCCCGAAGTGACAATAATCGGGACCACTCCCGGTGATGACCATAGTTTGAGGAGTTTATGTACTCACTATGTATTAATGCTTTGGTCCGGTACTCTATTAAAAGGAGGCCTTGATATCCCTTAGTTTCCAATAGGACCCCGCTGCCACGGGAGGGTAGGACAAAAGATGGCATGCAAGTTCTTTTCCATAAGCACGTATGACTATATTCGGAATACATGTCTACATTGCATTGATGAACTGGAGCTAGTTCTGTGTCACCCTAGGTTATAACTTCTACATGATGAATTGCATCCGACATAATTTCCCATCACCGATCCAATGCCTATGAGATTTTCCTATATTGCTCATTGCTTATTTACTTTTCCGTTGCTACTATTACAAAAACTACAAAAACACTATCGTTACTTTTATTGCCGCTAACGCCACTATCATATTACTTTGCTACTAAACTATCTTGCTGCAGTTACTAAGTTTCCAGGTGTGGTTGAATTGACAACTCAGCTGCTAATGCTTAAGAGTATTCTTTGGCTCCCATTGTGTCAAATCAATAAATTTGGCTTGAATACTTTACCCTCGAAAACTGTTGCGATCCCCTACACTTGTGGGTTATCAATGCTCACCGTCGGGAGTGAGTAATTTCTTCGTAGGCTTGCTGGTTAGTGAGAGGTTAGATGAGATTCATCATGTAGAGTTTTGTTAGGGCTTGATCCCTAGTATCAACTGTGTTCAGAGATTGATATTGCTATGACTTTGCTAAGTTTAATGCTCGTCACTAGTGCCTGAGTGCCATGATATCAGATCTAAACCGTTTATGTTATCACTTTTATATATATGTTCTTGATCCGATCTTGCAAGTCATGTGTACCTACTACATGTTAGAATCCGCATACCCCAAGGTGACAATAATTGGGATTCTTCCCGATGATTACCGTAGTATGGGGAGTTCATGTATTCACTATGTGTTAGTGCTTTGATCCGGTTCTATATTAAAAAGATGTCATAATATCCCTTAGTTTCCTTATGGACCCCGTTGCCACGGGAGGGTAGGATAAAAGATGTCATGCAAGTTCTTTTCCATAAGCCCGTATGACTATTTACAGAATACATGTCTACATTATATCAATGAACGAGAGCTAATTCTGTGTCGCCCTAGGTTATAACTGTTACATGATGAATATTACCCAATGATATCATCGATCAAGTGTCTATGAATTTTTCCACATATTGATCTTGCTAAGTTACTATTGATGATGCTACTGTTACAATTTCTACAAAACTATTACTAATATTGTTACCGTCACTATTGCTATCACCATACTACTGTGCTACTGATCACTTTGCTGCAGATATTTAATCTCCAGGTGTGGTTGAATTGACAACTCAATTGATAATACTTACAAATATTCTTTGGCTCCCCTTGTGTCGAATCTATAAATTTGGGTTGAATACTCTACCCTCGAAAACTATTGCGATCACCTATACTTGTGGATTATCAACTCTCAAAATGAACACACTATTTGTTCGCGAACTGGTACAAACATGCGCATGGACACAGATACAGGAGTCATCCATTCAACTTTGTCCCCCAGACATTCACCCCTTTTGCTTTTTTAAGTTCACGACACTTAAATAATACCATATCAATCTTGATGAGTGATAATATTCAAATGTGACACTAGTTCAAATGTAAATATTACAACCCAACTAAGTTCTGAACTGAAATAGTTCAAACTTAATTCAACTCGCACATGTGTTCTAGTTCTCCCTTTAAGGGCCGACAGACGCTCAATCAGATTTTTTAAGTTGCTCAATGTCGACTTTATTGATGCATTCGGACAAACTCATCCAATATGGTCATATTCTGATTTGAAAGTTGGATAGCAGCACCCATGTTATAAAATTCCAGACATCCACCGACATTTTCACCCTCATCCTCTGCAATGCAGCCATTTACATCTGATAACCAGAGAACCCAATTCTTCCTTGGGCATCCTATTTGCATCACTATTTCTTACTATAATTTTCTCTTTATTATCAATATTATGCATGTTATAGCTCAATTTCAATTCATTCTCCCTTCAATTTGCATGAACTACATGGATAGATAATGACTGGAACCCTAGAAAATACGAGCAAAATAATGGCATTGAGGAAATGAATTTTCCGGAGCTAAAAAGTTCACCAAAAAATTATAGAATTTTTTTAGGAGAAAAGACCCATAGAGCCGAAAGATGGGGCTATGGGGGTGATACGTCCCAAACATATCTACTTTTCCAAATACTTTCGCTCTTGTTTTGAACTCTACTTTGCATGATTTGAATGGAACTAATCCGGACTGACGATGTTTTCCGTAGAATTGCCATGGTGTTATTTTTGTGCAGAAATAAAAGTTGTCAATTTTGACAGAAAATTTACAGACAATGTTTTCAGAATATATAAGAAACTGGCGAAGAGAAATAACGGAGGGGGCCACCCGGGAGCCACAAGCCAAGTGGCGTGCCCACCCCCCATGACATGCCTAGCGAGCTTGTGGGCCCCTGGAGCCTCCGTTTACCCTAAGACCAACTCCATAAGTACCGTTTCGCGGAGAGAGAAAAATCAGAGAGAAGGAATCATCGGGTTTCACGATACGAAGCTGAAGGAAATATGCCCTAGAGGCAATAATAATAATGTTATTTGTATTTCCTTATATCATGATAAATGTTTATTATTCACGCTAGAATTGTATTAACCGGAAACTTAGTACATGTGTGAATACATAGACAAAACAGAGTGTCCCTAGTATGCCTCTACTAGACTAGCTCATTGATCAAAGATGGTTATGTTTCCTAACCATAGACATGAGTTGTCATTTGATCAACGGGATCACATCATTAGGAGAATGATGTGATGGACAAGACCCATCCGTTAGCTTAGCACTATGATCGTTTAGTTTTATTGCTATTGCTTTCTTCATGACTTATACATGTTCCTATGACTATGAGATTATGCAACTCCCGAATACCGTAGGATCACCTTGTGTGCTATCAAACGTCACAACGTAACTGGGTGATCATAAAGATGCTCTACAGGTGTCTCCGAAAGTATTCGTGGTGTTGGCATAGATCAAGATTAGGATTTGTCACTCCGAGTGTCGGAGAGGTATCTCTGGGCCCTCTCGGTAACACACATCATAATAAGCCTTGCAAGCAAAAGACTAATGAGTTAGTCACGAGATGATGTGTTACGGAACGAGTAAAGAGACTTGCCGGTAAATAGATTGAACTAGGTATAGAGATACCGACGATCGAATCTCGGGCAAGTAACATACCGATGACAAAAGGAACAACGTATGTTGTTATGCGGTTCGACCGATAAAGATCTTCGTAGAATATGTAGGAGCCAATATGGGCATCCAGGTTCCGCTATTGGTTATTGACCGGAGAGATGTCTCGGTCATGTCTACATAGTTCTCGAACCCGTAGGGTCCGCACGCTTAACGTTTCGTTGACGATATAGTATTAAATGAGTTATGTATGTTGGTGACCGAATGTTATTCGGAGTCCCGGATGTGATCACGGACATGACGAGGAACTCCGGAATGGTCCGGAGATAAAGATTAATATATGGGATAATAGTGTTTGACCTCCGGAAGGGTTCCGGAATTCACCGGAAGGGGTTCCGGATGTTTCCCGAAATGTTTGGGTACGAGAACACTTTATTTGGGCCAAAGGGGAAAGCCCACGAGGCTTTAGGAAAGTGCAAAAGGAAGTTTTGCGGAGACCAGAGGCTAGACGCCAGGAACCCTGGCGTCTAGGGGGTAGACGCCGGGAACCCTGGCGTCTAGCCCTGGAGTCCGAGTGGGACTCTTTCCTTTCGGGCAAAACCGACTTTGAGGAGGCTTTTGCTCCAAGTTTCGACCCCAGGGCTCAACATATAAATAGAGGGGTAGGGCTAGCACCCAAGACACATCAAGATACACCAAGCCGTGTGCCGGCAACCCCGACCCTCTAGTTTATCCTCCGTCTAGTTTCTGTAGTGCTTGGCGAAGCCCTGCAGAGATTGTTCTTCATCAACAACCGCCACCACACCGTCGTGCTGCCGGAACTCATATACTACTTCGCCCGTCTTGCTGGATCAAGAAGGCGAGGACGTCATCGAGCTGAACGTGTGCTGAACGCGGAGGTGCCGTACGTTCGGTACTAGATCGGGACGGATCGTGAAGGTGCACGACTACATCAACCGCGTTGATAAACGATTCCGCTTTCGGTCTACGAGGGTACGTAGACACACTCTCCCCTCTCGTTGCTATGCATCTAGTAGATAGATCTTGCGTGATCGTAGGAAAATTTTGAAAATACTACGTTCCCCAACAGTGGCATCATGAGCCAGGTCTATGCGTAGATGATATGCATGAGTAGAACACAATGAGTTGTGGGCGATACTAGTCATACTGCTTACCATCATGTCATACTTTGCTTCGGCGGTATTGTGAGATGAAGCGGCCCGGACCGACATTACGCGTACGCTTACGCGAGACTGGTTTCACCGTTACGAGCACTTGTTGCTTAAAGGTGACTGGCGGGTGTCTGTCTCTCTCACTTTAGCTGAATCAAGTGTGGCTACGCCCGGTCCTTGTGAAGGTTAAAACAGCACATACTTGACGAAACATCGTTGTGGTTTTGTATGCGTAGGTAAGAACGGTTCTTGCTAAGCCCGTAGCGGCCACGTAAAACTTGCAACAACAAAGTAGAGGACGTCTAACTTGTTTTTGCAGGGCATGTTGTGATGTGATATGGTCAAGACATGATGAGTGATACGGCTTTGTATGAGATGATCATGTTTTGTAAAGTTATCGGCAACTGGCAGGAGCCATATGGTTGTCGCTTTATTGTATGAAATGCAATCGCCATGTAATTGCTTTACTTTATCACTAAGCGGTAGCGATAGTCGTAGAAGCAATAGTTGGCGAGACGACAATGATGCAACGATGGAGATCAAGGTGTCGCGCCGGTGACGAAGGTGATCATGACGGTGCTTTGGAGATGGAGATCAAAAGCACAAGATGATGATGGCCATATCATGTCACATATTTTGATTTGCATGTGATGTTTATCTTATTATGCTTCTTATTTTGCTTAGTACGACGGTAGCATTATAAGATGATCCCTTACAAAATTTCAAGGTACAAGTGTTCTCCCTGAGTATGCACCGTTGCGAAAGTTCTTCGTGCCGAGACACCACGTGATGATCGGGTGTGATAAGCTCTACGTTCAAATACAACGGGTGTAAGACAGTTTTGCACACGCAGAATACTCGGGTTAAACTTGACGAGCCTAGCATATGCAGATATGGCCTCGGAACACTGGAGACCGAAAGGTCGAGCGTGAATCATATAGTAGATATGATCAACATAAGATGTTCACCATTGATACTACTCCATCTCACGTGATGATCGGACATGGTTTAGTTGATTTGGATCACGTGATCATTTAGATGACCGGAGGGATGTCTATCTAAGTGGGAGTTCTTAAGTAATATGATTAATTGAACTTTAATTTATCATGAACTTAGTCCTGGTAGTATTAGCATATCTATGTTGTAGATCAATAGCTCGCGATGTTGCTCCACATTTATTTTTTATATGTTCCTAGAGAAAACCAAGTTGAAAGATGTTAGTAGCAATGATGCGGAATTGTTCCGTGATCTGAGGATTATCCTCATTGCTGCACAGAAAAATTATGTCCTTGATGCACCGCTAGGTGACAGACCTATTGCAGGAGCAGATGCAGACGTTATGAACGTTTTGACAAAAGCTCGGTATGATGACTACTTGATAGTTTAGTGCACCATGCTTTACGGCTTATAACCGGGACTTCAAAAACGTTTTGAACGCCACGGAGCATATGAGATGTTCCAAGAGTTGAAATTAGTATTTCATACTCATACCCGTGTCGAGAGGTATAAGACCTCTGACAGTACTTTGCCTACAAGATGGAGGAGAATAGCTCAACCAGTGAGCATGTGCTCAAATTGTCTGGGTACTACAATTAATTGAATCAAGTGGGAGTTAATCTTCCAGATAAGATAGTAATTGACAAAGTTCTCTAGTCACTATCACCAAGTTAGTAGAACTTCGTGATGAACTATAATATGCAAGGGATGACGAAAGTAATTCCCGAGCTCTTCGCGATGCTGAAATCGGCGAAGGTAGAAATCAAGAAAGAGCATCAAGTGTTGATGGTTAACAAGACCACTTGTTTCAAGTAAAGGGCAAAGGGATAGAAGGGGAACTTCAAGAAGAATGACAAGCAAGTTGTCACTCCCGTGAAGAAACCCAAAGCTAAACTCAAGCCTGAAACAAGTGCTTCTACTGCAAAGGAAATCGTCACTGGAAGTGGAACTGCCCTAGATACTTGGCGGATAAGAAGGATGGCAAAGTGAACAAAGGTATATTTGATATACAGATTATTGATGTGTATTTTACTAGTGTTCATAGCAACCCCTCGGTATTTGATACTGGTTTAGTTGCTAAAGAGTAGTAACTCGAAATGGGAGTTGCATAATGAACAGAAACTAGTTAAAGGATGAAGTGACGATGTGTATTGGAAGTAGTTCCAAGATTGATATGATCATCATCGCACACTCCCTATACTTTCGGGATTAGTGTTAAACCTAAATAAGTGTTATTTGGTGTTTGTGTTGAACATGAATATGATTTGATCATGTTTATTGCAATACGGTTATTCATGTAAGTTAGAGAATAATTGTTGTTCTGTTTACATGAATAAAACCTTCTATGGTCATACACCCGATGAAAATGGTTTGTTGGATCTCGATCGTGTGATACACATATTCATAATATTGAAGCCAAAAGATGCAAGGTTAATAATGATAGTGCAACTTATTTGTGGCACTGCCGTTTAGGTCATATTGGTGTAAAGCGCATGAAGAAACTCCATAGTGATGGACTTTTGGAATCACTTGATTATGAATCACTTGGTGCTTGCGAACCATGCCTCATGGGCAAGATGACTAAAACTCCGTTCTCCGGAACTGTGGAGCGAGCAACAGAGTTGTTGGAAATCATACATACTGATGTATGCGGACCAATAAGTGTTGAAGCTCGCGGCGGGTATCGTTATTTTCTGACCTTCACTGATGATTTGAGCAGATATGGGTATATCTACTTAATGAAGCACAAGTCTGAACATTTGAAAAGTTCAAAGAATTTCAGAGTGAAGTGGAGAATCATCGTAACAGAAAATAAGAGTTTCTACGATATGATCGTAGAGGTAAAATATTTGAGTTAGCGAGTTTGGCCTTCAGTAAAAACAATGTGAAATAGTTTCACTACTCACGCCACCTGGAACACCATAGTGTAATGGTGTGTCCGAACGTCATAACCGTACTTTATTAGATATGGTGCGATCGATGATGTCTCTTACCGATCTACCACTATCGCTTTTGGGGTTATGCATTAGAGACAGCTACATTCACGTTAAATAGGGCACCATCTAAATCCGTGGAGATGACACCGTATGAACTGTGGTTTGACGAGAAACCTAAGCTGTCATTTCTTTAAGTTTGGGACTGCAATGCTTATGTGAAAAAGTTTCAACATGATAAGCTCGAACCCAAATCGGAGAAGTAAATCTTCATAGGATACCCAAAAGAAACTGTTGGGTACACCTTCTATCACAGATCCGAAGGCAATGTCTTTGTTGCTAAGAGTGGATCCTTTCTAGAGAAGGAGTTTCTCTCGAAAGAAGTGAGTGGGAGGAAAGTAGAACTTGATGAGGTAATTGTACCTTCTCCTGAATTGGAAAGTAGTACATCACAGAAAATTGTTCCAGTGATTCCTACACCAATCAGTGAGGAAGCTAATGATGATGATCATGAAACTTCGGATCAAGTTTCTGCTAAACGCCGTAGATCAACCAGAGTACGTTCCGCACCAGAGTGGTACGGCAACCCAGTTCTGGAAGTCATGTTACTAGACCATGATGAACCTACAAACTATGAGGAAGCGATGATGAGCCCAGATTCCGCAGAATGGCTTGAGACCATGAAATCTGAGATGGGATCCATGTATTAGAACAAAGTATGGACTTTGGTTGACTTGCCCGATGATCGGCAAGCCATTGAAAATAAATGGATCTTTACGAGGAAGACCGACGCAGACGGTAATATTACTGTTTACAAAGCTCGACTTGTTGCGAAAGGGTTTCGACAAGTTCAAGGAGTTGACTACGATGAGACTTTCTCACCTGTAGCGATGCTTAAGTCTGTCCGAATCATGTTAGCAATTGCCGCATTTTATGATTATGAAATCTGGCAAATGGATGTCAAAACTGCATTCCTGAATGGATATCTCAAAGAAGAGTTGTATATGATGCAACCAGAAGGTTTTGTCGATCCAAAAGGTGCTAACAAAGTATGCAAGCTCCAGCGATCCATCTATGGACTGGTGCAAGCATCTCGGAGTTGGAATATACGCTTTGATGAGGTGATCAAAGCATATGGTTTTATACAGACTTTTGGAGAAGCCTGTATTTACAAGAAAGTGAGTGGGAGCTCTGTAGCATTTCTAATATTATATGTGGATGACATATTGTTGATTGGAAATGATATAGAATTTCTGGATAGCATAAAAGGATACTTGAATAAGAGTTTTCAATGAAAGACCTCGATGAAGCTGCTTACGTATTGGGCATCAAGATCTATAGAGATAGATCAAGACGCTTGATAAGACTTTCGATGAGTACATACCTTGATAAGATTTTGAAGTAGTTCAAAATGGATCAGTCAAAGAAGGAGTTATTGCCTGACTTGTAAGGTGTGAAGTTGAGTAAGACTCAAAGCCAGACCACGGCAGAAAAATATAGAGAGAATGAAAGTCATTCCCTATGCCTCAGCCATAGGTTCTATAAAGTATGCCATGCTGTGTACCAAACCTGTTGTGTACCTTGCCATGAGTTTGGCAAGGAGGTACAATAGTGATCTAGGAGTAGATCACTGTACAGCGGTCAAAATTATCCTTAGTAATTGGATGACTAAAGGAAATATTTCTCGATTATGGAGGTGATAAACAGTTCGTCGTAAAGGGTTACGCCGATGCAAGCTTTGACACTAAATCCAGATGACTCTAAGTATCAATCTGGATGCGTATTGAAAGTGGGAGCAATTAGCTAGAGTAGCTCCATGCAGAGCATTGTAGACATAGAAATTTGCGAAATACATACGGATCTGAATGTGACAGACCCGTTGACTAAACTTCTCTCACAAGCAAAATATGATCACACCTTATTACTCTTGGGTATTAATCACATAGCGATGTGAACTAGATTATTGACTCTAGTAAACCCTTTGGGTGTTGGTCACATGGTGATGTGAACTATGGGTGTTATTCACATAACGATGTGAACTATCGGTATTAAATCACATGGCGATGTGAGCTAGATTATTGACTCTAGTTCAAGTGGGAGACTGAAGGAAATATGCCCTAGAGGCAATAATAATAATGTTATTTGTATTTCCTTATATCATGATAAATGTTTATTATTCATGCTAGAATTGTATTAACCGGAAACTTAGTACATGTGTGAATACATAGACAAAACAGAGTGTCCCTAGTATGCCTCTACTAGACTAGCTCATTGATCAAAGATGGTTATGTTTCCTAACCATAGACATGAGTTGTCATTTGATCAACGGGGTCACATCATTAGGAGAATGATGTGATGGACAAGACCCATCCGTTAGCTTAGCACTATGATCGTTTAGTTTTATTGCTATTGCTTTCTTCATGACTTATACATGTTCCTATGACTATGAGATTATGCAACTCCCGAATACCGTAGGATCACCTTGTGTGCTATCAAACGTCACAACGTAACTGGGTGATCATAAAGATGCTCTACAGGTGTCTCCGAAAGTATTCGTGGTGTTGGCATAGATCAAGATTAGGATTTGTCACTCCGAGTGTCGGAGAGGTATCTCTGGGCCCTCTCGGTAACACACATCATAATAAGCCTTGCAAGCAAAAGACTAATGAGTTAGTCACGAGATGATGTGTTACGGAATGAGTAAAGAGACTTGCCGGTAACGAGATTGAACTAGGTATAGAGATACCGACGATCGAATCTCGGGCAAGTAACATACCGATGACAAAAGGAACAACGTATGTTGTTATGCGGTTCGACCGATAAATATCTTCGTAGAATATGTAGGAGCTAATATGGGCATCCAGGTTCCTCTATTGGTTATTGACCGGAGAGATGTCTCGGTCATGTCTACATAGTTCTCGAACCCGTAGGGTCCGCACACTTAACGTTTCGTTGACGATATAGTATTAAATGAGTTATGTATGTTGGTGACCGAATGTTATTCGGAGTCCCGGATGTGATCACGGACATGACGAGGAACTCCGGAATGGTCCGGAGATAAAGATTAATATATGGGATAATAGTGTTTGACCTCCGGAAGGGTTCCGGAATTCACCGGAAGGGGTTCCGGATGTTTCCCGAAATGTTTGGGTACGAGAACACTTTATTTGGGCCAAAGGGGAAAGCCCACGAGGCTTTAGGAAAGTGCAAAAGGAAGTTTTGCGGAGACCAGAGGCTAGACGCCAGGAACCCTGGCGTCTAGGGGGTAGACGCCGGGAACCCTGGCGTCTAGCCCTGGAGTCCGAGTGGGACTCTTTCCTTTCGGGCAAAACCGACTTTGAGGAGGCTTTTGCTCCAAGTTTCGACCCCAGGGCTCAACATATAAATAGAGGGGTAGGGCTAGCACCCAAGACACATCAAGATACACCAAGCCGTGTGCCGGCAACCCCGACCCTCTAGTTTATCCTCCGTCTAGTTTCTGTAGTGCTTGGCGAAGCCCTGCAGAGATTGTTCTTCATCAACAACCGCCACCACACCGTCGTGCTGCCGGAACTCATATACTACTTCGCCCGTCTTGCTGGATCAAGAAGGTGAGGACGTCATCGAGCTGAACGTGTCCTGAACGCGGAGGTGCCGTACGTTCGGTACTAGATCGGGACGGATCGTGAAGGTGCACGACTACATCAACCGCGTTGATAAACGCTTCCGCTTTCGGTCTACGAGGGTACGTAGACACACTCTCCCCTCTCGTTGCTATGCATCTAGTAGATAGATCTTGCGTGATCGTAGGAAAATTTTGAAAATACGACGTTCCCCAACAGAAGCCGCAACCAAATAATTATTTGCCTTGATTCTAGAGACCCCTTTAGCAACTTTGATCATGATAAGCCAGTTGAGCATCAAAATATTTACTCTATTGATTTCTCTTCACAGGAGCGCTATCTCTTGTCTGATCAACTCAACTTATATACTGATATGCTAAAAAGAAGTTACGAATTATTGTCTTGTGACAGTTTGACTTGTCTTGCTCTCAAGTTGGTACGACCTAGCAACATTTGGTATTTTCATTGGTTCGTCGCCTCAACGTGTTGTAGGTGTTAGTTGGTATTGTGGGGGTTAGATTGTGGCATCGACAGAGCATTTCAAGTACAAAACTCTATGTTAGTAGTTCCAAAAGCATTGTTTATACTTTTCCACATATTTGTTTGTATGTTTGTATTATATTCTTAGTAATTTGATTTCATAAGTTTTGGTTGAATAGACATGCATTTATTAAAAAATAGTCCTTAAATGGTCGCCTCGCTTAGGTTAAATTCATGAATCCTCGTTGCTCAAAAAGTACATAGATAAGCAGCTAAGAGACAATTAACGGAACATTGCTAGCATGAACGCCTCAACCTAGATTTAGCATGGTTTAGGGACATATAGGTTATGGCCAACAAAAGATTTCTTTCTACTTCACCGAACTGACATTGTAAACCAAGCCAAACCTATTCCTTTTATTGGCAAGATGAATATATTTTTAACGAACCTGCTTCATTTTTCGTGTCTTTTTTTGGCTTTGAAAGTTATGCATTTTGAATTATTATTTTGTACACACTATTTCTATGCATCCAGTAGCTCGTTGCTCAACATTCTCCTAGGTATCGTTATGGTATCAACATTTTTTGTTTCTCTTTTTGAATTTTTGGGCTGTTTTTCGTTTCCTCTTTGTACTACAGACAACAGTCTCAAAGCTAAGCCCCCTGTTTTTCCTTTTCTGCACAAGCCCAAAGTTCTTGACAAAATCTATTGAAAAACTAGACAACACCAACAACCAGCCCACTCATCCAGGAGAAGAAGAAGAAAGCAAGTATGTGTGGAGTTGGTTAGCAAAGAATTCTATACCCACAGAAGATGTCCGCGAGAACAGGAATATGTCGCCCAAGGATGAATGTTTTTCTTGTGGAGCTAGCGACTCCTGGCGGCATAGTTTGTTGGAATGTACCACGGCTCGGTGTGTTTGGGCGCTAGTTGATCCTGGATTGCTGGAGCATATGATAGAAACAAGCAAAGCATCAGCTGAAAGTTGGTTGTTCTCTATGTTTGAGATCCTAAAACATGATGAATTAACTTAGATGGTAGTCACGCTATGGGCCATTTGGTACGCACGGTGAAAGTTGATTTATTTTCAAGCTCGATCAATTAAGAGACTCTTCGGTACCATAAGTAAGAGCGGGTCTGCCAGGCCAGCTGATGTCTACTACTTACCCTTCTTCTTGTAGACTTTGTTGGGCCTCCAAGTGCAGAGGTGTCGGTGTACTAAGGTAGGGGTACCTCAGTACCCCAACTTGTGCACGGGCAGTAGCAGCTTCCCGCGGCAGGGCCTACCACGTGCTTGCCGGAGACCTTTCTGATCCATATGAAGCCATTCAAAAACAAAGTATACAAGATGGAAGATCAAGGCCCCGGCAAGTGGAGCTTGCCGGGAAGGCCGTCCCAGGCTCAAGATTACCTCATTAGCTCAAGACCCTGGCAAGAGGAGCTTGCCAGGAAGATCATAAGATTGCCTCTTAGAAGACAAGCCCCGGCGCACTCTGCGCCCCGGCAAGACCCGGGGAGCGACAAGCTTCCCGGCCCGACAAGATCAAGCCCCCGGCAAGGTGCTTGCCGGGGGAAGTCCGCACTGTGTGCCCGCGCTCCAGCTCATCGGCCCACGCGTCGCCCTGGGGCCATTCCAGGGACGCGTGGCGGATGGCTGTGCAGCCTGGGGGACACGGTGGCACTCCACGGTGACGAAGCTACCGCCGTGGCAAACGGAGACGCAAGGGCGGGCGCTTTTGGGGTCGACGGCGACGGGCATTTAATGCTCTTGTCCCCCACTGTCAAAGTAGGTGATGACCACTGTTCATGCACTGTTCATCCACTACTCCCGCACTGTTACAACTACCACCACAATTACATTTTTACCCCTTTCTCCTACGTTGACACCTGTCGGTGACCCCTTGAGCTATAAAAGGAGGCCCGTGCACAACGTAAAAGGGGTTCGGAACCTTGTTAGCTCTCTCGCTCGGTGTAGCTAGTTCTTCAAGCTCCCGAGCTCCCCAACTCAATACAAACCAAGCAGGAGTAGGGTTTTACGCGTCCATCGCGGCCCGAACCTGGGTAAACTGCCCGCGTGCTCACCTCGATCTGCTCTTTGTGCTCCCTCCGCTCCCTTACCGCACGAACAAAAGGGGCTCCGGTCCCATAGGTGCTCGTGGTGGACAGTTTCCCCCGACATCTTTGGCGCCTTTGTCCTGGCCCTTCTCAAGACGATCCCTTTGTCCTGGCCCTTCTCGGTCTGGGGGCTCGATATCCTCGGCCCCTTCCCCCGAGCTGTCGGGGGCTTTGAGTACTTGTACATAGCAATCGACAAGTTCACAAAGTGGCCAGAAGTGGAACCAGTGAGAAAGGTGACAGCACAGTCAGCAGTCAAGTTCTTCAGGTCGATTGTTTGCCGTTTCGGGATCCCTAACAGGATCATCACCGACAACGGTACACAATTCACTAGTTGCACCTTCATGCAATACGTCCAAGACCTTGGCGCCAAGGTCTGCTTCGCTTCTGTTGCTCACCCGAGGAGCAATGGTCAAGCGGAGAGGGCCAATGCTGAAGTGCTGCGCGGACTCAAGACAAGGACCTTTGACAGGCTGCGTAAGTGCGGAAGAAACTGGATAGAGGAGCTACCGGCGGCTCTTTGGTCAATCAGAACGACACCAAGTCGAGCCACCGGACAGACACCCTTTGCTCTAGTCTATGGAGCAGAGGCAGTTCTCCCCACGGAACTCGTATACGGATCTCCTCGAGTGCTCGCTTATGATGAGCTCGAGCAAGAGCAACTGCGACAAGATGATGCATTGCTCCTCGAGGAGGAACGTCTCCAGGCTGCTGTACGAGCTGCTCGATACCAGCAAGCCTTGCGCCGCTACCATAGCCGCAAGGTCAAGGCCAGGAGTCTCGAGGAAGGCGACCTTGTTCTTCGGCGTGTTCAGTCCGCCAAGAATTCCAACAAGTTGACGCCGAAGTGGGAAGGCCCTTATCGGGTGAGACAAGTCACAAGGCCCGGCGCTGTCCGCCTTGAGACCGAAGAAGGCTTACCGGTGAGCAACTCCTGGAACATAGAGCATCTTCGAAAGTTTCACCCATAAGGCGCGGTTGCCGTGATCCGCTCCGGCAACCACCTTTTGTACGAGTCTTGCCGCTGTTGCATGTAAACCTTTGTACAAAGCCGGGCGCAGATCCCGTGCGTCAGTAAAGATTTGTGTTTTCGCACTATTTGCCATGCTCGTGCTTTTCTTTGTTATTTGCATGCATTATTTGGCATTTTGTGCAACACACATATCCGGTAAGCATTACCATCCCGAGGAACCCTATACTTGTTTCCTCTTCTCCTTTTTTCTTTCCCTCTTAAGCAGGAAGAATGTTCCTCGCGCACAAGTTTGCCGGGGGGGGAGGAGGTGGAAGATGAACCAAGTGCTGTTCAAGAAAGAGAAGCTTACCGGAGAACGAACAAACTACGAAAGCTAAGTACCAAAATTTGAGCAGTTCAAATTTTAAATTTTAGTTGTCTTCCTTGAACGACCACACTTTGTATGGAAAACCTGTGCGCGGAGGAACCTACCCGTGGCTAGCCGCACCCTTATCTTGTTTTCGAGTACGCTCAACGACTTAAGTGAGCTGCGACAAGTGTCGCGCCCTTGCTTCGTTTTCGAGTTCGCTCAGCAAGCTAAGTGCGTTGCGACTAGCTGCGGCAAGGTTGCTTGCCGGTAAGACCTTAGCCAGCAGGCTGCTTAGAGTCCAGTACTCAGTGCTCGCGGCAAGGGCCCCTTGCCGGCAAGTTCCCTAGAAGCGTAGGGTTGAAAACATACAAAGTAAAGGACCGAAACAAGGGAGATAACACTGCATCGATTGCTCAAAATAAGATAAATATATTACAGAGATAACTTGTCGCAATGACTAATGGGTTCATGTTCACGGCACACTTTGCAGCAACAAAAGAAATAAGAAGGAAGAGGCCTAATCTACGCGGTCGCCTTCACGCCTGGAGATCTTGTTCACCTTGGCGATAATGTGGGCGACCTGCGCCTTCAGCGCCTCCATATCCGCGTCGGCCGGCAAGCTGTGGAGAACGTTGACGAGGTTTATACCAGGATTGCGGTACACTATCTTCGTCAGAACGCGCTCCAAAGTTCCCGCGCAGAGCTGGCATGACTCCTCGGCCAGTTGCGCGGGGAGCTTCTTCTGTAAATTCGCGAGAGCCGGCGCGACCCCTCTGAAGAAGAGACTGAGCTTGGTGCTGTGGGGGAGATTTGGATCCGGAGAGTATATGAGATGCTCAACCCTCAGCGCCATCAGCTCCTTGTCGATGCTAGCTGCAGAAGCCACCAAGTCATCAGTCCATACTTCGACGGTCCGGCGGAAGTTCTCAGTTGAAGTGGCGGCGCTCTCCACCAGGCCTCGCTCCTTGCGGAGCTCGTCCTTCAGCTTGGTTTCGCGGTCCCGGATGGCGTCGAGCGAATCTTTCAGCGTAGAGACTTTCAGCTCCAGATCTGCAATCGAGTCCTTGGCGGCCTTCAGCTCGTCGCCCTGCTTGGAGAGGCGTACCTGGAGTTCCGAGTTGGTATGGCCATCCTTCTCGCGCTCTATGTTGAGCGCGGTGACCCTCTCCGTGCTCGCCTTCAGGTACTCCTCCAGCTGCACCACCTTAGCCTCGAGGTCCTTCTTGGCGGTCTCCGCGGTGGCAGCGGCAGCCTTTGCTTCCTTCAGCTCTCCGCCAAGGGCCTGCTCCCGGGCGGTAAGGTCTTCCTCGTGAGCGTCGAGGTTGACCTTCCGTTGGGTGAGCTCTCCTTCTCGCCGGGACAGTGCTTCTCCGGCGAGTCGCTGCTGCTCCTCGGCCTCAGCCTTCTCCAGGAGCCACTCTTGGTACTCTCCGGCGAGCCTCTCGCGCTCCTCCGCCAAGTCGCGGAGGGCCGCCTGGTTGGCGGCGCGGAGCTCCGTGGCGCGTTTCTCCATATCTGCTGCGGCCTTGGCGGAGAGGGCTTCCCGAGACTCAAGTTTCGCCTGCCTGGCCCGGTAAAGGGCCAGGAGCCGGTGAAGCAGTTTCTCCTCCTCGGGCTCGTCGCTCCCGCCAGGCGCCTCGACGATCTTCAGCCCCGCGGAGGCGAGGACCTCCCCATCGACGGTCTCTCCCTCCCCGGGGGCTCGCGACGAGGATCCCCACGGCACTTGAATGAAGACGCCGTTGGGAGCCTCAAGGTAGAAGCCTGACTGCTCCTTTCCGACGGAGGGGTCGGCGGCCGGTGCAGCGCCCGACGCTCCTGCCGCCTCCGGGCCGGCAGTACGGTCGCCGTCCCCCTCCCCGGCCGCAGCGTCTGCGGTTGGAGCAGTCTCCTCCGCGGCGGGCTCGTCGGCTCCCGCCATGCTATCAGTAGCAGTGGCGTTGCCGTCGCCGCCGCCCGTCTCCTCCTCGACGGCGGTCTCCGTCTCCATCCGCTCCGGGGGTGGAGGATCTGATAGAAGAAGAAAAAAAAGAAAAAGTTCAAGCAAATATCCAAAAAAGACAAGTCCAAGAAGACGGGGTTACAAGACTTACCTTGGCGGACTTCGTCTACGACAGGCTCCCTCGCCGGGGAGCTCTCCCTTGGCGGGGTGGCCGCCCTCGCCGGGCTGCTCGCCCTTGGCGGGGTACTCGCCCTTGGCGGAGTACCCGCCCTTGGCGGAGCGCTCTCCCTCGCCGGAGAGTTCGTCCTTGGCGGGGACGGCGGGACCTGCGGCTCCTCGGGAGTGGTCTCCGGGCGCTCCTGCGGCTGCGGCTCCGTTTCTGCACAAGACAAGCAAGACAACAAAATATCAATACCAAGCTGGAACCTCAGGCGCGCCCGACAAGTAGGAAAATCAAAGACCAGACATACGCTGGGGGCTGCGCTGGGGGCTGCTCCTCGGAGCAGCGGTTGGGTCCGGCAAGTCCGTCGCCGGCGCGTCCCCTGTCGCCGCGGCGGGCGAGTCGTCCTCGACCACCACCACGGGAACCTTGGCCCTCTTCGCCATCCGCTGGGCCAGGGTCCTGCAAGCAAATCAGAAACAAGATCAGAATCATCAACGTAGGAATCAAGACGAAATTAAAGAAGATACAAAACTTCAAGCACTTACTCCTCTTCCTCGTCGTCGTCGCTGAGGGCGGAAAAATCAAACTCCACCTGAGGCGCGTCCGCACGGGGAGCAGGAGGAGAAGGCTCCCTCGGGCGCTTGGCGGTCCCCGGGGCTGGGGGCTGCGAAGACCCGGCCCCTGTGGACGCCGAGGCCCGGGGAGCAGGCGGTGCAGCTGCTCCGCTCTGAGAAGACCCCCCTCCACTTGGCGCTGACGTACGGGGCGCCTCCGCCGTAGCCTGCGCGCGGGTCGCCTCCGCCACGGTTGGTGCGCCGGGCGCTCCCGTCACGGCTTGGCTCCCCCGGGTAGCTCGCGCCGCCCGGCGAGTAGGTTGTTGTCGGGGCGCCTGCGCCCTTGTCGTCGTCGTCGCCTTGTGGAGGCGCTTCAACGGAGATCGCCTGGGACTTGCCCGTGGCGGGGAGGTCTCCGAGGACGAGGAGGCGTCGTCGTTGAGCCCCAGAGACCCACCGGAGTCCTCGCCGGCCCCGGCGTCCTCCTCCTCCTCCTCGGCCGGCCCGCTGGGCCCAGCACCCTGCCCTGCGGCCGTGCTCCCTCCGGCGCCTCCGCTCCCTCCGGCACCTCTGCTTCCTCCGACAATGTCGCCCCTCGCGGCGGCCTCGCTCACGATCCCGGGGATCCCAGCATACCTCAGAGAGGGGACCCCGGCAAGCTCGTCGGGCGGAAGCTTAAGCAGCCTGCGGATCTCTGCCTCCTCTGCTTGGCACGACGCTTCGCAGCCTCTGCCTCTTCAACTGTAAACCCGAACTCTCCCGCCGCTGCGGCTGCGGCGGCCTCTTCTACCCGGGAAGCGATATAAGCAATCTCCCGATCAGTGGTGGCCCGGGTGAGACCCTTGATCTCCTCCTTGTTCTTCGGCACCTCCACCAAGTTGTCGAAGAAGCTCATGATGGCATCCGGCTTGGGCGCTATCCATGTGGGGTCGACGCCGTGCGAGTCACATGCGGGCATCATTGCGCGTAAGGGGTCCCGGGCCGTGCTGTTGCATAGGGGCACCACTCCCCGGGGAGCTCTAAACCACTCCGGGTGGGCCGGGTCGTGCTTAAAGAGCTCCCGGACCATCCCCTTCAGCTCCAGCGACGTGAAGTTGAAGTTCAGTCCTGGGCGCAGTCTCATAATGTCCGCCGCATTGCCGTACTCCCATGCTGGCCTTTTCCTCTCCTGTAAAGGGGCAATGCGGCGGCGGAGGAAGTCTGCCCCTACTTCTCCGATGGTCAACTTGGCTACCCGGAGACGAAGAATTCTGACAAGGGCGACGTTGAGCTTGATGTCGTCCGCGTCCAGTTCACTCCAGTCCCTGCCGCGCACTATAGCGGTTGTGCGCGGCGCAGTAAAAGGTTGCGGCTCATCCTCAACTACCCAGCACCAATCCGCGCGCCACTCTTCCCACTTGCCGCGGAGCTCCCCTTGCAGATAGGATTCCTTCTTGTTCAAGCGGAAGACCCAAGAGATACCCCCGGAGAGGGGGGCGCCGGCCTCTACTCTAGGCGTAAAGAAATGCCTAAAAAGCGCTACGTTTGGATAGATCCCTATGTAGTTTTCGCACAGATGTGCGAAAACCGCCATCGTGAGGATGGCATTGGGGGTGAAGTCTAAAAGGTGGAGGTTGTAGGTGTTCATGATATCACAGAAAAATTCAGAGAAGGGAGGACAAAGGCCGCAGTGGAAGAAGACAACGAAGAAGAAATACCCGCCGGGGTACAGATCCTTGGCGACGGCGGGATAAACTCTGGTCCGAGGATGCGCCTTGGTCTTCTTGGCCCAGAACAGGTAGTACTTGTTCCAGAGTTCCCGCGCGCCGAGCCTTGGCGCGAAGACGACATTCCTCTTCCGCAGGAGGGCAAGCTTCGCCGCCTGCTCGGATTTCTCTTTCTTGGTCTTCTCCGCCTTCGCCTTCTCGGTCTTCGGGGCCATGGCGGAGGCGGCGAGGGAAGGGAACGGGGAGTCCGGCGGCGCCGCGGATGCAAGAGACAGCGGAGGAGATGTGGAGGCGGAGCGCAGAGGGGAATTTCTGGAGATGGAAGAAGCAATGAAGATGAAGTAAGGTAACTGCCCCTGCTTCCTCTGCTTTTAAGGGGGAAGTGGGGGACGCTCCGCATTTCCCATTAAAGAACGTGGCCACGTTCCCTCCCACGACGCTGCAATCGACGCGTGCCGTTAGGGAGGGACGCGGCGGATGCGGAAGGGGATTCGGCGTGCCGTGGGCCGCGCGTGCCCGTGCACTGTTTTGGGCCTGGCCCAACAGCGCTTGGCACCGTGTGTGGCCCAGGCCCGGGGGCTCCTGTCGGTGTACTAAGGTAGGGGTACCTCAGTACCCCAACTTGTGCACGGGCAGTAGCAGCTTCCCGCGGCAGGGCCTACCACGTGCTTGCCGGAGACCTTTCTGATCCATATGAAGCCATTCAAAAACAAAGTATACAAGATGGAAGATCAAGGCCCCGGCAAGTGGAGCTTGCCGGGAAGGCCGTCCCAGGCTCAAGATTACCTCATTAGCTCAAGACCCTGGCAAGAGGAGCTTGCCAGGAAGATCATAAGATTGCCTCTTAGAAGACAAGCCCCGGCGCACTCTGCGCCCCGGCAAGACCCGGGGAGCGACAAGCTTCCCGGCCCGACAAGATCAAGCCCCCGGCAAGGTGCTTGCCGGGGGAAGTCCGCACTGTGTGCCCGCGCTCCAGCTCATCGGCCCACGCGTCGCCCTGGGGCCATTCCAGGGACGCGTGGCGGATGGCTGTGCAGCCTGGGGGACACGGTGGCACTCCACGGTGACGAAGCTACCGCCGTGGCAAACGGAGACGCAAGGGCGGGCGCTTTTGGGGTCGACGGCGACGGGCATTTAATGCTCTTGTCCCCCACTGTCAAAGTAGGTGATGACCACTGTTCATGCACTGTTCATCCACTACTCCCGCACTGTTACAACTACCACCACAATTACATTTTTACCCCTTTCTCCTACGTTGACACCTGTCGGTGACCCCTTGAGCTATAAAAGGAGGCCCGTGCACAACGTAAAAGGGGTTCGGAACCTTGTTAGCTCTCTCGCTCGGTGTAGCTAGTTCTTCAAGCTCCCGAGCTCCCCAACTCAATACAAACCAAGCAGGAGTAGGGTTTTGCGCGTCCATCGCGGCCCGAACCTGGGTAAACTGCCCGCGTGCTCACCTCGATCTGCTCTTTGTGCTCCCTCCGCTCCCTTACCGCACGAACAAAAGGGGCTCCGGTCCCATAGGTGCTCTTGGTGGACAGTTTCCCCCGACAAGAGGTTTGTAGGACAGTAGCAAATTTCCCTCAAGTGGATGACCTAAGGTTTATCAATCCGTGGGAGGCGTAGGATGAAGATGGTCTCTCACAAGCAACCCTGCAACCAAATAACAAAGAGTCTCTTGTGTCTCCAACACACCCAATATAATGGTAAATTGTATAGGTGCACTAGTTCGGCGAAGAGATGGTGATACAAGTGCAATATGGATGGTAGATATAGGTTTTTTTAATAGGAAAATATAAACACAGCAAGGTAGCAAGTGGTAAACGTGAGCATAAACGGTGTTGCAATGATAGTAGAGAAGGCCTAGGGTTCATACTTTCACTAGTGCAAGTTCTCTCAACAAGGATAGCATAATTGGATCATATTACTAGCCCTCAACATGCAACAAAGAGTCACTCCAAGTAACTAATAGTGGAGAACAAATGAAGAGATTATGGTAGGGTACGAAACCACCTCAAAGCTATTCTTTCTGATCGATCTATTCAAGAGTCCGTAGTAACGTTCAATCTATCATAGAGTTCGTACTAGAATAACACCTTAAGACACAAATCAACCAAAACCCTAATGTCACCTAGATACTCCATTGTCGCCTCAAGTATCCGTGGGCATGATTATACGATATGCATCACACAATCTCAGAAACATCTATTCAACCAACACATAGAACTTCAAAGAGTGCCCCAAAGTTTCTACCGGAGAGTCAAGACGAAAACGTGTGCCAACCCCTATGCATAGGTTCCCAAGGTCACGGAACCCGCAAGTTGATCACCAAAACATACATCAAGTGGATCACATGATATCCCATTGTCACCACAGATAAACACGTGCAAGACATACATCAAGTGTTCTCAAATCCTTAAAGACTCAATCCGATAAGATAACTTCAAAGGGAAAACTCAATCCATTACAAGAGAGTAGAGTGGGAGAAGAGGATCCAATTAGAATAGCAAAGCGCGCGATACATCAAGATCGTTCCATCTCCAGAACATGAGAGAGATCAAACACATAGCTACTGATACATACCCTCAGCCCTGAGGGTGGACTACTCCCTCCTCGTCATGGAGAGCGCCGGGATGATGAAGATAGCTACCGGAGAGGGATTCCTGTTGGGGAACGTAGCATAATTCAAAAAATTTCTACGCTTTCACCAAGATCCAACTATGGAGACATCTAGCAACAAGCAAGTAAGAGTGCATCTACATACCGTTATGTAGATCGCGTGCGGAAGCTTTCAACAAAGTGTGGATGAAGTAGTCGTACTCTTCACGTTCTTCGTCACCGATGATCTAGCGCCGAACGGACGGCACCTCCACGTTCAACACATGTACGGTGCAGCAACGTCACCTCCTTCTTGATCCAGCAAGGGGGGAGGAGAAGTCGTCAAAGATCCGGCAGCACGACGGCATGATGACGGATGCAGTGGAGATCGCAGTAGGGCTTCGCCGGGCGCCCTGCATGGGAGTATGGAGGTGTGACGGGAGGGGGAGAGGCGCCAGGACTTGGGTGCGGCTGCCCTCTCCCTCCCCACATATATATAGGGGCCAGGGGGGTGCGCCTGGGCCCCCTGCAGATCCAATCTGCAAGGGGGCGGCGGCCAGGGGGGGTTCCTTGCCCCCCAAGGCAAGTGGAGCCCCCCTCCCCCTTAGGGTTTTAACCCTAGGCGCATGGGGAGGTGGGCCCCCTAGTGGTGCGCCAGCCCTGAGGGCTTGACACTTCCCCTTGCGGCCTAGGGACCCCACCGGGATGGGTGGCCCCACCCGGTGGACCCCGGGGCCCCTCCGGTGGTCCCGGGACGCTCCCGGTGACCCCCGGAGATCACCCGTTGGCCGAAACTAGGCTTCCTATATATCAATCTTTTCCTCCGGACCATTCCGGAACTCCTCGTGACGTCCGGGATCTCATCCGGGACTCCGAACAACTTTCGGGTTTCCACGTGCATTTATCTCTACGACCCTAGCGTTACCGAACCTTAAGTGTGTAGACCCTACGGGTTCGGGAGACACGTAGACATGACCGAGACCACTCTCCGGTCAATAACCAACAGCGGGATCTGGATACCCATGTTGGTTCCCACGTGTTCCTCGATTATCTTCATCGGATGAACCACCGTGTCAAGGATTCACTCAATCCCGTATGTTATTCCCTTTGTCCATCGGTACGGTACTTGCCCGAGATTCGATCGTCGGTATTCCCGATACCTTGTTCAATCTCGTTATGGCAAGTCTCTTTACTCGATCCGTAATCCATCATCCCGTGACTAACTACTTAGTCACATTGAGCTCATTATGATGATGTCTTACCGAGTGGGCCCAGAGGTACCTCTCCGTCATACGGAGTGACAACATCCCAGTCTTGGTTCGTACCAACTCAACAAACACTTTCGGAGATACCCGATGCGTACCTTTATAGCCACCCAGTTACGTTGTGACGGTTGGCACACCCAAAGTACTCCTACGATATCCGGGAGTTGTACAACCTCATGGTCTAAGGAATAAATACTTGACACCGAAAAGCTTATGCATTACGAACTATACGATCTCGTGTTATGCTCAAGTTTGGGTCTTGTCCATCACATCATTCTCCTAATGATGTGATCCCGTTATCACTGACATCCTATGTCCATGGTCAGGAAACCGTGACCATCTGTTAATCAACGAGCTGGCAACTAGAGGCCTACCAGGGACTCAATGTGGTCTGTGTATTCACACATGTATCGCTGTTTCCGTACAATACAATTCAAGCATCAATAACAGACAATTATCATGAACAAGGAGATATAATAATAATGCTTTTATTATTGCCTCTAGGGCATATCTCCATCAGTCTCCCACTTGCACTAGAGTCAATAATCTAGTTACATTGTGATGAATCGAACACCCATAGAGTTCTGGTGTTGATCATGTTTTGCCCGTGAAAGAGGTTTAGTCAACGGGTCTGCGACATTCAGATCCGTATGCACTTTACAAATATCTATGTCTCCATCCTGAACATAATTCCGGATGGAGTTGAAACGGCGCTTGATGTGCTTGGTTTTCTTGTGAAACCTGGGCTCCTTGGTAATAGCAATAGCACCAGTGTTGTCACAGAAGAGAGTCATCGGGCTTGACGCGCTTGGAATGACTCCTAGGTCGGTGATGAACTCCTTCATCCAGACTCCTTCCTGCGCTGCTTCAGAAGCAGCTATGTACTCCGCTTCACATGTAGATGCTGCCACCACGCTTTGCTTGCAACTGCACCAGCTGACTGCCCCTCCATTCAAAATATACATGTATCCGGTTTGTGACTTAGAGTCATCCAGATCTGTGTCGAAGCTAGCATCGACGTAACCCTTTACGACGAGCTCTTCGTCACCTCCATAAACGAGAAACATATCCTTAGTCCTTTTCAGGTACTTCAGGATGTTCTTGACCGCTGTCCAGTGTTCCGTACCGGGATCACTTTGGTACCTCCCTACCAAACTTATGGCAAGGTTCACATCAGGCCTGGTACACAGCATGTCATACATGATAGAACCTATGGCCGAGGCATAGGGAATGACACTCATCTTTTCTCTATCTTCTGCCGTGGTCGGCGACTGAGCTTTGCTCAATCTCATACCTTGCAAAACAGGCAAGAATCCTTTCTTTGACTGATCCATATTGAACTTCTTCAATATTTTGTCAAGGTATGTACTTTGTGAAAGACCAATGAGGCGTCTCGATCTATCTCTATAGATTTTGATGCCTAATATGTAAGCAGCTTCTCCAAGGTCCTTCATTGAAAAACTTTTATTCAAGTAGGCCTTTACATTTTCCAAGAATTCTATATCATTTCCCATCAGCAATATGTCATCCACATATAATATGAGAAATGCTACAGAGCTCCCACTCACTTTCTTGTAAATACAGGCTTCTCCATAAGTCTGTATAAATCCAAACGCTTTGATCACTTCATCAAAGCGAATATTCCAACTCCGAGATGCTTGCACCAGCCCGTAAATCGAGCGCTGGAGCTTGCATACCTTGTTAGCGTTCTCTGGATCGACAAAACCATCCGGTTGCATCATATACAATTCTTCCTAGAGGAAGCCGTTTAAGGAATGCTGTTTTGACGTCCATTTGCCATATCTCATAATCATAGAATGCGGCAATAGCTAACATGATTCTGACTGACTTCAGCATCGCTACGGGAGAGAAAGTCTCGTCGTAGCCAATCCCTTGAACTTGTCGATAACCCTTAGCAACAGGCCGAGCCTTATAGATGGTCACATTACCATCCGCGTCTGTCTTCTTCTTAAATATCCATTTGTTTTCTATGGCGTGCCTATCATCAGGCAAGTCCACCAAAGTCCATACTTTGTTTTCATACATGGATTCTATCTCGGATTTCATGGCTCCAAGCCATTTATTGGAATCCGGGCCCGCCATCGCTTCTTCATAGTTCGAAGGTTCACCGTTGTCTAACAATATGATTTCCAGTACACGGTTGCCGTACCACTCTGGTGCGGAACGTGCCCTTGTGGACCTTCGAAGTTCAGTAGTAACTTGATCTGTTTCTTCATGATCATTATCATCAACTTCCTCCCTTGTCGGTGCAGGCACCTCAGGAACAGTTTCCTGCGCTGCGCTACTCTCCGGTGCAGGAGGGGTGACTGTCACCTCATCAAGTTCTACTTTCCTCCCACTCACTTCTTTCGAGAGATACTCTTTCTCCAGAAAGCATCCATTCTTGGCAACAAAGACTTTGCCTTCGGATCTGTGGTAGAAGGTGTACCCAATCGTTTCCTTTGGGTATCCTATGAAGACGCATTTTTCCGATTTGGGTTCGAGCTTTTCAGGTTGAAGTTTCTTGACATAAGCATCGCAACCCCAAACTTTCAGAAACGACAGCTTCGGTTTCTTGCCAAACCAAAGTTCATACGGAGTTGTCTCAACGGATTTCGACGGAGCCCTATTTAAAGTGAATGCGGCAGTCTCTAAAGCATAACCCCAAAAAGATAGCGGTAAATCGGTAAGGGACATCATAGATCGCACCATGTCCAACAGAGTACGATTTCGACGTTCGGACACACCGTTACGTTGAGGTGTTCCGGGCGGTGTCAATTGTAAAACAATTCCACAGCTTCTAAGGTGTGTGCCAAATTCATGACTTAAATATTCACCCCCACGATCCAATCGCAAGAACTTTATTTTTCTGTCACGTTGATTCTAAACCTCATTCTGAAATTCCTTGAACTTTTCAAAGGTCTCAGACTTGTGTTTCATCAAATAGATATACCCGTATCTACTCAAGTCATCCGTGAGTGTGAGAACATAACGATAGCCTCCGCGAGCCTCAACACTCATTGGACCGCACACATCGGTATGTATGATTTCCAACAAGTTGGTTGCTCGCTCCATTGTTCCGGAGAACGGAGTCTTGGTCATCTTGCCCAAGAGGCATGGTTCGCACGTGTCAAATGATTCATAATCAAGAGACTCCAGAAGTCCATCTGAATGGAGCTTCTTCATACGTTTGACACCAATATGACCAAGGCGGCAATGCCACAAGTATGTGGGACTATCATTATCAACTTTACATCTTTTGGCATCTACACTATGAATATGTGTATCACTACGTTCGAGATTCATCAAAAATAAACCATTGACCAGCGGGGCATGACCATAAAACATATCTCTCAAATAAATAGAACAACCATTATTCTCTGATTTGAAAGAGTAGCCATCTCGCATAAGACGAGATCCAGAAACAATGTTCATGCTCAAAGCTGGTACTAAATAACAATTATTGAGGTTTAAAACTAATCCCGAGGGTAGATGTAGAGGTAGCGTGCCGACGGCGATCACATCGACCTTGGAACCATTCCCGACTCGCATCGTCACCTCATCCTTCGCCAGTCTCCGTTTATTCCGCAGCTCCTGTTTTGAGTTACAAATGTGAGCAACTGCACCGGTATTGAATACCCAGGAGCTACTACGAGTGCTGGTAAGGTACACATCAATAACATGTATATCATATATACCTTTGACGTTGCCGGCCTTCTTGTCTGCTAAGTATTTGGGGCAGTTCCGCTTCCAGTGACCCGTTCCCTTGCAATAAAAGCACTCTGTCTCAGGCTTGGGTCCATACTTTGGCTTCTTCCCGGTAACAGGCTTACCAGGCGCGGCAACTCCCTTGCCGTCCTTCTTGAAGTTCTTCTTACCCTTGCCTTTCTTGAACTTAGTGGTTTTATTGACCATCAACACTTGATGTTCTTTCTTGATGTCTACCTCCGCTGATTTCAGCATTGAATATACCTCGGGAATGGACTTCTCCATCCCCTGCATATTGAAGTTCAACACGAAGCTCTTGAAGCTTGGTGGGAGCGACTGGAGGATTCTGTCAACGACCGCTTCATCTGGGAGATTCATTCCTAGCTGAGACAAGCGGTTGTGCAATCCTGAAATCTTGAGGATGTGCTCACTGACAGAACTGTTCTCCTCCATCTTACAGCTATAGAATGCGTCTGAGACATCATATCTCTCGACTCGGGCATGAGCTTGGAAAACCATTTTCAGCTCTTCGAACATCTCATATGCTCCGTGGTGCTCAAAACGTTTTTGGAGCCCCGACTCTAAGCTGTAAAGCATGCCGCACTGAACCAGGGAGTAATCATCACAACGCGACTGCCAAGCGTTCATAACGTCTTGGTTTGCCGGGGCGGGAGCGTCACCTAGCGGTGCTTCTAGGACATATGATCTCTTGGCAGCTATGAGGATAATCCTCAGGTTACGGACCCAATCCGTATAGTTGCTACCATCGTCTTTTAGCTTGGTTTTCTCTAGGAACGCATTGAAGTTGAGGGAAACCTGAGCGTGGGCCATTTGATCTACAAGAGATATTGTAAAGAATTTATACTAAGTTCATGATAATTAAGTTCATCTTAATCAAATTTTAATGAACTCCCACTCAGAATGACATCTCTCTAGTCATCCAAGTGATACACGATCCGAATCGACTAGCCCGTGTCCGATCATCACGTGAGACGGACCAGTCATCAACGGTGAACATCTTCATGTTGATCGTATCTTCTATACGACTCGTGTTCGACCTTTCGGTCTTCCGTGTTCCGAGGCCATGTCTGTACATGCTAGGCTCGTCAAGTGAACCCTAAGTGTATCGCGTGTGTAAATCTGTCTTACACCCATTGTATGCGAACGTTAGAACCTATCACACCCGATCATCACGTGGTGCTTCGGAGCAACGAGCTTTAGCAACGGTGCACAGTTAGGGGAAACACAATACTTGAAATTTTAGTGAGAGATCATCTTATTTACTACCGTCGTTCTAAGTAAACAAGATGCATAAACATGATAAACATCACATGCAATCAATTAAAGTGACATGATATGGCCAATATCATCCTGCTCCTTGGATCTCCATCTTCGGGGCACCATGATCATCTTGTCACCGGCTCGACACCATGATCTTCATCATCATGATCTCCATCATCGTGTCTTGAAGAAGTCGTCACGCCAACTATTACTTCTACTACTATAGCTAACGTTTAGCAACGAAGTAAAGTAATTACATGGCGTTATTCAGTGACACGCAGGTCATACAATAATTAAGACAACTCCTATGGCTCCTGCCGGTTGTCAAGTTCATCGACATGCAAGTCGTGATTCCCTATTACAAAAACATGATCAATCTCATACATCACATATATCATTCATCACATCTTCGTTTTGGCCATACCACGTCACATAGCACATGCTGCAAAAACAAGTTAGACGTCCTCTAATTCTTGTTGCAAGTTTTACGTGGCTTCTATAGGATTTCTAGCAAGAACGTTTCTTACCTACGCCAAAACCACAACGTGATTTGTCAATTTCTATTTACCCTTCATAAGGACCCTTTTCATCGAATCCGATCCGACTAAAGTAGGAGAGACAGACACCCGCCAGCCACCTTATGCATCTAGTGCATGTCTGTCGGTGGAACCAGTCTCACGTAAGCATACGTGTAAAGTCGGTCCGGGCCGCTTCATCCCACAATACCGCCGAATCAAGATTGACTAGTAACGGTAAGAAAGTTGAACAAAATCAAACGCCCACAACTGCTTTGTGTTCTACTCGTGCAAGATGCTACGCATAAAACCTAGCTCAGATGCCACTGTTGGGGAACGTAGCATAATTCAAATATTTTCTACGCTTTCACCAAGATCCAACTATCGAGACATCTAGCAACGAGCAAGTAAGAGTGCATCTACATACCGTTATGTAGATCGCGTGCGGAAGCTTTCAACGAAGTGTGGATGAAGTAGTCGTACTCTTCACGTTCTTCGTCACCGATGATCTAGCGCCGAACGGACGGCACCTCCGCGTTCAACACACGTACGGTGCAGCAACGTCACCTCCTTCTTGATCCAGCAAGGGGGGAGGAGAAGTCGTCAGAGATCCGGCAGCACGACGGCGTGATGACGGATGCAGTGGAGATCGCAGCAGGGCTTCGCCGGGCGCCCTGCGTGGGAGTATGGAGGTGTGACGGGAGGGGGAGAGGCGCCAGGACTTGGGTGCGGCTGCCCTCTCCCTCCCCACATATATATAGGGGCCAGGGGGGTGCGCCTGGGCCCCCTGCAGATCCAATCTGCAAGGGGGCGGCGGCCAGGGGGGTTCCTTGCCCCCCAAGGCAAGTGGAGCCCCCCTCCCCCTTAGGGTTTTAACCCTAGGCGCATGGGGAGGTGGGCCCCCTAGTGGTGCGCCAGCCCTGAGGGCTGGACACTTCCCCTTGTGGCCTAGGGGCCCCACCGGGATGGGTGGCCCCACCCGGTGGACCCCCGGGGCCCCTCCGGTGGTCCCGAGACGCTCCCGGTGACCCCCGGAGATCACCCGTTGGCCGAAACTGGACTTCCTATATATCAATCTTTACCTCCGGACCATTCCGGAACTCCTCGTGACGTCCGGGATCTCATCCGGGACTCCGAACAACTTTCGGGTTTCCACGTGCATTTATCTCTACGACCCTAGCGTTACCGAACCTTAAGTGTGTAGACCCTACGGGTTCGGGAGACACGTAGACATGACCGAGACCACTCTCCGGTCAATAACCAACAGCGGGATCTGGATACCCATGTTGGTTCCCACGTGTTCCTTGATGATCTTCATCGGATAAACCACCGTGTCAAGGATTCACTCAATCCCGTATGTTATTCCCTTTGTCCATCGGTACGGTACTTGCCCGAGATTCGATCGTCGGTATTCCCGATACCTTGTTCAATCTCGTTATGGCAAGTCTCTTTACTCGATCCGTAATCCATCATCCCGTGACTAACTACTTAGTCACATTAAGCTCATTATGATGATGTCTTACCGAGTGGGCCCAGAGGTACCTCTCCGTCATACGGAGTGACAACATCCCAGTCTTGGTTCGTACCAACTCAACAAACACTTTCGGAGATACCCGATGCGTACCTTTATAGCCACCCAGTTACGTTGTGACGGTTGGCACACCCAAAGTACTCCTACGGTATTCGGGAGTTGTACAACCTCATGGTCTAAGGAATAAATACTTGACACCGAAAAGCTTATGCATTACGAACTATACGATCTCGTGTTATGCTCAAGTTTGGGTCTTGTCCATCACATCATTCTCCTAATGATGTGATCCCGTTATCACTGACATCCTATGTCCATGGTCAGGAAACCGTGACCATCTGTTGATCAACGAGCTGGCAACTAGAGGCCTACCAGGGACTCAATGTGGTCTGTGTATTCACACATGTATCGTTGTTTCCGTACAATACAATTCAAGCATGAATAACAGACAATTATCATGAACAAGGAGATATAATAATAATGCTTTTATTATTGCCTCTAGGGCATATCTCCAACAATTCCCCCCTTCGGCAGGGTGCCAGAACGGCTGTAGATGGGTTTTCGGTGGCTACAGAGGCTTTCGGCGGCGTAACTCCAGATCTAGGTTTCTTTCTGGAGGTTTCAGTATTTATAGGAATTTTTGGAGTCGGGGTGAAGTAAAGGGGAGCTACGGGCCGTCCTCGAGATAGGGGGACGCGCCCCCCTTCCCAGGGCGCGCCCTCCACCCTCGAGGGCAGCCCATGGCTCTTCTAGCCCGCCTCTTTTGCTTCGGGGGCTTCTTTTGGTCCGGAAAAAATCATAAAAAATTGGCTCGTCGATTGGACTCCGTTTGATATTCCTTTTCTGTAAAACCCTAAAACAGGAGAAAAACAGAAACTGGCACTGGGCTCTGGGTTAATAGGTTAGTCCCAAGAATCATATTAAAGTGTATAATAAAGCCCATAAGACATCCTAGAAGGATAATATAATAGCATGGAACAATAAAAAATTATATATACGTTGGAGACGTATCAGCATCCCCAAGCTTAATTCCTGCTCGTCCTCGAGTAGGTAAATGATAAAAACAGAATTTTTGATGTGGAATGCTAACCAACATAGTTTTTCAATGTAATTCTCTTAATTGTGGCACGAATGTTCAGATCTGAAAGATTCAAGACAAAAGTCTATATTGACATACGAAATAATAATACTTCAAGCATACTAACAAAGCAATCATGTCTTCTCAAAATACTATGGCTAAATAAAGTTATCCCTACAAAATCATATAGTCTGGCTATGTTCCCTCTTCATCACACAAAATATTCATATCATGCACAACCCCGATTTCAGCCAAGCATTTGTTTTCATACTTTATCTTTTCAAACCTTTCAACTTTCACGCAATACATGAGCATGAGCCATGGATATAGCACTATGGGTGGAATAGAGGTGGTCGTGGAGAAGACAAAAAGGAGGGAGATAGTCTAACATCGACTAAGCGTGTCAACGGGCTATGAGATGCCCATCAATAGATATCAATGTGAGTGAGTAGGGATTTCCATGCAACGGATGCACTAGAGCTAAATATGTATGAAAGCTCAACAAAAGAAACTAGTGGGCGTGCAACCAACTTGCTTGCTCACGAAGACCTAGGGCATTTGAGGAAGCCCATCATTGGAATATACAAGCCAAGTTCTATAATGAAAATTCCCACTAGTATATGAAAGTGACTAAACATGAGACTCTCTATCATGAAGAACATGGTGCTACTCTGAAGCACAAGTGTGGAAAAAGATAGTAGCAATTGTCCCCTTTTTTTCTTTCCTTTTTCTTTTCTTTTTTTTGGGCCTTTCTTTTTTTCTTTGGCCTATTTTTTCTTTTTTTGTGGATGGGCTTTCCTTATTTAGCCTTTCCTCACATGGGACAACGCTCTAATAATGATGATCATCACACTTATATTGAATTACAACTCGATATTACAACTCGATAGTAGAACAAAGTATGACTCTATATGAATGCCTCCGGCGGTGTACCGGTATGTGCAATGAAACAAGAGTGACATGTATGAAAGTTATGCATGGTGGCCTTGCCACAAATACGATCTCAATTACATGATCATGCATGGCAATATGACAATATGATGCATGTCATATGAACGGAACGGTGGAAAGTTGCATGGCAATATATCTCGGAATGGCTATGGAAATGCCATGATAGGTAGGTATGGTGGCTGTTTTGAGGAACAATATGGTGGTTGTTTTGAGGAAGGATCTAGTGGGTGTATGGTACCAGCGAAAGTTGCGCGGTACAAGAGAGGCTAGCAATGGTGGAAGCGTGAGAGTGCGTACAATCCATGGACTCAACATTAGTCATAAAGAACTCATATACTTATTGCAAAAATCTACGAGTCATCCAAACAAAGCAATCAACGCATGCTCCTAGGGGGGAGGTTGGTAGGAGTTAATCATCGCGCGCCCCCGACCTCCACACAAAGGCTGACACTTTACAAATACATCATGCTCTAACTTCGTCACATAGCGGTTCACCATACGTGCATGCTACGGGAATCACTAACCTTAACACAAGCATTTATAAATTTCATAATAACTCCACTAGCATGACTCTAATATCACTATCCTCATATCTCAAAACAATTATCAAGCATCCAACATCCCATTCTATTCCATGCACTTGGAGTGATTTTTTTTTACTACATTGACATTTGATGCCTATCATGCAAAGGCTAGTTTTATAGCCAAAGCACATTACCATGCTGTTTTAATAGACTCTCAAAAGGATAAAAGTGAAGCATGAGAGATCAATAATTTCTACAAAAAATTGCCACCACCGTGCTCTAAATGATACTCCCTCCATTCCTAAATGTAAGGTGTATTAGTTTTTCAAAAAGTCAACTGGTGTCTATGTTTGACCAACTTTGTAGCAAAATATATAAAGATTTATAATACTAATTATATAAAATGTAAAAATATATTTCATGATGAATCCAATGATACTGATTTGGTATTCTAGATATTGATATTTTTATCTATAACTTGGTCAAACTTAGAGAAGTTTGACTTTTTGAAAAAATAATACACCTTATATTAAGGAACATAGGGAGTATAAGTGAAGCACTAGAGCAAACAACAAACTACTCCGAAAGATATAAGTGAAGATCAATGAGTAGTTGAATAATTATGTAACTATGTGAAGACTCTCTAACATTTAAGAACTTCAGATCTTGGGATATTATTCAAACAGCAGGCAAAACAAAATAAACTAAATTGACGCTCCAAGCAAAACACATATCATGTGGTGAATAAAAATATAGCTCCGAGTATAGTTACCGATGGATGAAGACGAAAGAGGGGATGCCTTCCCGGGGCATCCCCAAGCTTAGGCTTTTGATTATCTTGAATTTACTTGGGGTGCCATGGGCATCCCCAAGCTTAGGCCTTTGCTACTCCTTGTTCCATAGTCCATCAAAGCAATACTCAAAACTTGAAAACTTCACAACACAAAACTTAGACAAAAATTCTCGTGAGCTCCGTTAGTATAAGAAAACAAACCACTACTCAAAGTTACATCAATGAATTCATTATTTGTTTATATTGGTGTTAAACCTACTGTACTCCAACTTCTCTATGGTTCATATCCTCCAATATTACTCATAGATGCATCGGAATAAGCAAACAACACACGAAAAAACAGAATCTGTCAAAGACAGAACAGTCTGTAGTAATCTGCAGAGTTCGCATACTTATTGAACTCCAAAAAATTCAAAATAAATTGGTAAATTTTTGGAATTTATCTACCAATCATCTGCAAAAAGAATCAACTAAAAATCACGCTCCAGTAAAATCCCACGACTACTTTACCGAGCGCTAACGATTCTGTTTTTCACAACAAGATCACATAAACTTCACACAAGTCTTCCCAAAGGTTCTACTTGGCACAAACACTAAACAAAACATGAAACCACATCTAATCAGAGTCTAGATGCAATATTTATTCCCTAACAGCAACAAAAACAAAGAAACTAAAATAAAGTTGGGTTGCCTCCCAACAAGCGCTATCGTTTTACGCCCTTAGCTAGGCATAATGATGCTCACATAAAAGATAAGAATTGAAACATAACGGGAGCATCATGAAGCATATGAATAGCACATTTAAGTCTAACCCACTTCCTATGCATAGGGATTTTTTGAGCAAACAACTTATGGGTACGATAATCAACTAGCATAGGAAGGCAAAACAAGCATAACTTCAAAACTTTAAGCACATAGAGAGGAAACTTGATATTATTGCAATTCCTACAAGCATATGTTCCTCCCTCATAATAATTTTCAGTAGCATCATGAATGAATTCAACAATATAACCAGCACAAAAAGCATTCTTTTCCTGATCTACTTGCATAGAAATTTTTCTACTCTCCACATAAGAAAATTTATTCTCATTCATAGTAGTGGGAGCAAACTCAAGAAAATAACTATCATGTGAAGCATAATACAATTGAAAACTAAAATCATGATGACACGTTTCATGGTTATCATTATTCTTAATAGCATACAAGTCATCACAATAATCATCATAGATAGCAACTTTGTTCTCATAATCATTTGGAACCTCATCCAAGATAGTGGAATCATTACTAAATAAAGTCATGACCTCTCCCAATCCACTTTCATCAATATAATCATCATAAATAGGAGGCATGCTTTCATCATAATAGATTTTCTCATCAAAACTTGGGGGACTAAACATATCATCTTCATCAAACATAGCTTCCCCAAGCTTATGGCTTTGCATATCATTAGCATCATGGGTATTCAAAGAATTCATACTAACAACATTGCAATCATGCTCATTATGCACATATTCTATGCCAAGCATTCTATGTAATTCTTCTTCAAGTACTTGAGCACAATTTTCCTTCCCATCATTTTCACGAAAGATATTAAAAATATGAAGCATATGAGGTAACCTTAATTCCATTTTTTTGTAGTTTTCTTTTATAAACTAAACTAGTGATAAAACAAGAAACTGGAAGATTTGATTGCAAGATCTAAAGATATACCTTCAAGCACTCACCTCCCCGGCAATGGCGCCAGAAAAGAGCTTGATGTCTACTACGCACCCTTCTTCTTGTAGACTTTGTTGGGCCTCCAAGTGCAGAGGTTTGTAGGACAGTAGCAAATTTCCCTCAAGTGGATGACCTAAGGTTTATCAATCCATGGGAGGCGTAGGATGAAGATGGTCTCTCACAAGCAACCCTGCAACCAAATAACAAAGAGTCTCTTGTGTCCCCAACACACCCAATACAATGGTAAATTGTATAGGTGCACTAGTTCGGCGAAGAGATGGTGATACAAGTGCAATATGGTTGGTAGATATAGGTTTTTGTAACAGGAAAAATATAAAAGCAGCAAGGTAGCAAATGCTAAACGTGAGCATAAACGGTGTTGCAATGATAGTAGAGAAGGCCTAGGGTTCATACTTTCACTAGTGCAAGTTCTCTCAACAAGGATAACATAATTGGATCATATTACTAGCCCTCAACATGCAACAAAGAGTCACTCCAAAGTAACTAATAGCGGAGAACAAACGAAGAGATTATGGTAGTGTACGAAACCACCTCAAAGCTATTCTTTCTGATCGATATATTCAAGAGTCCGTAGTAACGTTCAATCTATCATAGAGTTCGTACTAGAATAACACCTTAAGACACAAATCAACCAAAACCCTAATGTCACCTAGATACTCCATTGTCACCTCAAGTATCCGTGGGCATGATTATACGATATGCATCACACAATCTCAGAAACATCTATTCAACCAACACATAGAACTTCAAAGAGTGCCCAAAAGTTTCTACCGGAGAGTCAAGACAAAAACGTGTGCCAACCCCTATGCATAGGTTCCCAAGGTCACGGAACCCGCAAGTTGATCACCAAAACATACATCAAGTGGATCACATGATATCCCATTGTCACCACAGATAAACACGTGCAAGACATACATCAAGTGTTCTCAAATCCTTAAAGACTTAATCCGATAAGATAACTTCAAAGGGAAAACTCAATCTATTACAAGAGAGTAGAGGGGGAGAAGAGGATCCAACTAGAATAGCAAAGCTCGCGATACATCAAGATCGTTCCATCTCAAGAACACGAGAGAGAGATCAAACACATAGCTACTGATACATACCCTCAGCCCCGAGGGTGGACTACTCCCTCCTCGTCATGGAGACCGTCGGGATGATGAAGATAGCCACTGGAGAGGGATCCCCCCTCCGGCAGGGTGCCAGAACGGCTGTAGATTGGTTTTCGGTGGCTACAGAGGCTTTCGGCGGCGGAACTCCCGATCTAGGTTTCTTTCTGGGGGTTTCAGTATTTATAGGAATTTTGGGAGTCGGGGTGAAGTAAAGGGGAGCTACGGGCCGTCCTCGAGATAGGGGGGCGCGCCCCCTTCCCAGGGCGCGCCCTCCACCCTCGAGGGCTGCCCGTGGCTCTCCTGGCCCACCTCTTTTGCTTCGGGGGCTTCTTTTGGTCCAGAAAAAAATCATAAAAAATTGGCTCGTCAATTGGACCCCGTTTGATATCCCTTTTCTGTAAAACCCTAAAATAGGAGAGAAACAGAAACTGGCACTGGGCTCTGGGTTAATAGGTTAGTCCCAAAAATCATATAAAAGTGTATAATAAAGCCCATAAGACATCCTAGAAGGATAATATAATAGCATGGTACAATCAAAAATTATAGATACATTGGAGACGTATCACCAGTCGAGGGGAAAATGGATTGCGCCAAAGTAAGGTCAAGTCAAGATTAATGTAGATGTTGGTGTGTCAGTCCACCACAATATGGGAGTAGCTGTTGCATAGTCCACCACAATATGGGAGTAGCTGTTGCAGTCTGCCGGAGTCAGGAATGAGTATATCTGGGAGCATCTCCGTGGGCAGTACAAGGTTTGCTCAATTCAGTAGTATTGTAAGCTCTTGCATGTAGGGAGGCGTTGGCTCTTGCTCAAGATTTGGGGTGCATAATATTCAAGTTGCTTCAGATTGTTAGCAAGTTGTCAACCATATCCATCAAGGAGTCGGAGGAGAGGATGGAGGGATCATCAAAGAAATTGTAGAAAGCCTTAGACTTTTTTCAGAATGTAATTTCTATTTTGAATCTCGAATTTGCAATGTGGAAGCTCATAGACTTGCTAGGTTTGGTGTCTCTCTTCCACAAGGGAGACATACTTGGCTAGGATTTCCTCATGATCCTATTGTTGTACGTGTAAACATTACAGTTGATCAATAAAACCTAGCTGTTTTGCTAAAAAAAAGTCTACGTGGGGCCTAACGAGCAACAACACGCCACCACAATATGCAGGACGCCACGTAAACGTGGAATAGTTATTTCTCAGCTAGATGAGTTCCCTTTTTTGTAACCCTCGTGTGGGATGAGAAAATTCATCTAAGGTCGCTAGACTCATCCCCAAATTTCACTTCGGTCAATGTACTTAGGAATATCCAAATACGATCATGGAAGTCATATCAGTGAACACCGGCGGTCAATGCGTATGCTTGGGCTCCATATTCAGCCTACGTGGCTTTACCATTTGACCGACTGTTGACCGTCCACAATGGAGTGAAATCCATCAAGGGTTATTGGCTTTGTCCTCAAAATTACTTTGGTCACCGTCAGTGGCGGAGCTACAAATAAAATGTTCCTTATATTATTTGGCGGGCCTCATATTCTGGAGCACCAAACGAGACAACGATCTTTTTCTTTTAGGGAAACGAGTGCTATGAACTGCGACGCCATTGTGTGTGTTGGTAAGCATTGTGGGCTGGCCTATATATAATATATATTTTCGCTCCAGCACTAGGCGGGCCATGGCCCAATTGGCCTCGCTATAGGCTATAGCTCCGCCACTGATCACTGTATTAAGTAATAAATCAAGGGTGATCGTCCACTTCATGTGTTTTGTGTGTGCAAAAAACGGCGTGTAGTACATGATGCCGTGAAAATTCCCCTTCTTCCAAATCCCTAGCCCCCCTGTCCCCATCATTCAACGACCACCTCCTAAATTGCTCCCCTGTTAATATCCTTTGCTACCCAAGGGAGGAGCAACCCACCGGGGGTTCAAGGAGGGCAGAACACATGTTGCTGCCAGTGGCATCGAGTCCGAGGGAGGCAACCGTTGTTGTCACCCTCTTGCTGGTACATATGTGGACGGTCAATCGGTCAAGACAATATGCCACATATGCAGAATACGGAGCCAAAGCTTATGGGGTGACCGTCGGTGTTCTTTTCTTTTTTTGCGGGAAAACTTCTGACCTATTCATCTTCAATCACGGTAGTTGTAGTACAACGAACACCACAAATAATAAAAATTACATTCAGATCCATAGACCGCCGGTGTTCACTGATGTGACTTTCATTGTCGTATTTAGGGTATTTCTAACTCTAATGACCAAAGCGATATTTGGGGATGACCTTTATCTCGTGTCATCGTGTGGGATAGATGGAGAGGTCCAATGAATGAATCCATTGCCAAAGACAGCCTTGCCCGGAGTGTTGGACATTGGTTCGGCTACAAATATGGAGATTTTTTCAGTCTCTTGAAGGTGCTCATATGCAGTGGCGTAGACATGCCCCAGGCAAGGGGGCCATGGCCTGGGGTATGCGGCTGCTATCCTTTGGTAATTGCAGCAATTTAAGCACTGTAGCTACTGTAGCACAAACTGTTGGCCCAGGGCGTGGCTCAGGGATGCCTACACCACTCAAGGGCGGAGCTAGGCCCCGGGCACCCAGGGCCCAGGCCCGGGGCGTGGAAAAATTTCCCAGCTACTATACGTGTATATTTTTTGATCGGCCCGGGGTGCAGCCTAGTCAAAGGTGGCCCAAAGCTTGGGTGGGCTGGCTCAGCAGCAGAGGACCTAATTCGCTTGCACGCACAGCCCGTACGGGAGACCCTCGAGGCTCGACTGCCGCCGCCTCCTCCCTGCTCAGTCGCCGTCAAGGCTGCCGCCGTACGCCGTCTACTGGCCAAGGTCCGCCACTTTTCGAGCCCCCCATTCGGCTGCGTCGCTGGTCCTCATGTGCGCCGTTCACAGCCGCGTGCCATCCCCTGCTTCTTGGCTTCCTGACCTAGTAATTTCTTTTGATTTTTTTATTCTCTCCACTTGAATTTTTTCCACCTTTATCGATATTTATTCAATCGAATATGCACTGCACTGTATATGCAGGGTACTGCTGAATTCAAATTGATGAACTTGCCAATTTCATTTCAAGTTGAAATAGAAGATGGAGTGATTTTTTCGCCGGTGCCTGCAATGGTATTTCCGTATTATTATCTATACTTCTGTCATATTTTTTCTATTTTGCTGGATCATTGAGCACTGAGTTTAAATTATAGACTTTTCAAGCACTTTATTTTGTGTGTTTTAGTATGAGGTATTTTTTAGAAATGATTGCAGATATTTTTGGGGTAGTTATATGGGCCAAAGTTTTTTCATTTTGTCGAGATTTTTTTTTTGGCCCGGGGTTTGCTAGATTCCTGGCTCCGCCACTGACGCCACTGCTCATATGGATAAGGTATGTGTGTACGTGTTTATAGGGATGCGTGTATGCACGTATGTATGAGCGCTTGCGTATGTATTGTGTTATAAAAAAAATGGATTTTTTTTCAAAATTGGCACTGTATTTTGAGAAAATTCGAAAACGGACACTGTCAACTCGTATATTGCAAATATAGCACCCCGTCGGTCTTCTGTACGCCGAAGAGGCCGTTTTCGGCCTGGGCAAAACCGAAAAGCCCTTTTCGGCCTGGGCAAAGCCGAAGAGAGAGGAAGGTGGGCCGAAGAGTGGGCCGTCGGCGGCCTGTCGACCGAAGAGGCCCTTTTCGGCTTGGCCCAGACCGAAGAGTCTCTTCGGCTTACCTTAGGCCGAACAGTGGCTGGATAAGCCTTCCAGCCTTTCTTCTTTCTCCCCTCTGTTATTTCTCTCTTCTGACTTTCTCTCTCTTGTTTCCAACCAGAAATCGCCCCCCCTCACCGATCTCTTCATTTCTCCAGCCATTTTCAAATCGAAACCACACAAACGATAGATCGTAGCCATCTCCACTAGCCTACGGTAATTTTTTTCCAATGGGATAGCTATTTGTGTGTGAGGAGGAGAAACCATGGTTGGTTGAGGAGGAGGAGGTGGTTTGGCTGGGCAAGAGGAGGTGGCCGTCGAGGGGTTGGTGTTGCTCGTTGGTGCAAGTTCTTCGTGAGGTGGCCACACGCGTCGAAGGTATAATCACGCGTGACAATTTTTTTAGTGTTAATTGGTTTGTGCTGTCATTTTAGCGGTCGGTTAGTGTAGCGGGTACAAATATTGTTCGTTGTGATTAATGAGATGGAAGTGTCTGACAGGTTAAAATGTCTGAATCAGTTAATTTGACTGTTTATTATGGCCCTGGCAATGTTCGATATAATGAGTTCGGTGTTGATCTCAGCGAGTATAAAAAATGTGTCATGACACTTCCAGACCCGGACAGACTGGACATTAGACAGTTGAAGTACTGGTTGACAACTAGTTTTGGACTGGATCCTGGGGTATGTTCTGTCAGTATTCAAGCATTGTGGACCAAATCGTGTAAAAATGTGAAGTGGGAGTTGATGCTGATAGAGAGGAGCCAGCAGTGGTTGAACCTGTTAAGGCGTTGCAGAGACCGAAAAATCCACCCATATGCCCTAGTGCAACCTGTGGCGAAGGAGGAGAATACCGGAGTACCAGAGGGGGGGTATGAACCCGGGCAGGGCAGTCAAGTGGCTACCGAGATTTATTTATCCGGGTCACAGCCAATGGATGTGGATGCTAGCCAACCCGAGTAAGAGCCAGATTACGTGCCACACAATTTGCAGAGTAGCCGGTCGCTAATATTACCCGGTTCTGATTTTGCTGATGGGGATGAGGAAGAGGATGAGGAAGAGGATGAGGAAGGAGAAGAATACCGGACAACCAGAGGGGGGGAAATGCAGAGGGTGATGGAGGAAGAGGACGAGGATGGACTGGCTGAGGATCTCGATTCTGAAAATTCCGAGGATGAAGTGGAGGTACCGATTCCTGCCGCATGGGATCAGGACCTATCCACCGGTCTCACGGTCAACGATGGCCATGAGACTCCATGGGAGTATCATCTGAACCAAGTCCAGATAGGTGCTATGTATGATACAAAGAAGAAATTGAAATATGCGGTGGTAAAGTGGGCTATGTCCACGCAGAAAGAAGAAAGGCTTGGGGGGTGGGGGCAGGCCCTTTTCGGTCTACTGTAAGCCGAAGAGGTCTTCGGACTGGGCCAAACCGAAGACATCTACTCTTCGGCCCACCTCACTCTCTCTTCGGCTTTGCCCAGGCCGAAAAGGGCTTTTCGGTTTTGCCCAGGCCGAAAACGGCCTCTTCGGCGTACAGAAGACCGACGGGGTGCTATATTTGCAATATACGAGTTGACAGTGTCCGTTTTCGAATTTTCTCAAAATACAGTGCCAGTTTTGAAAAAAAATCAAAAAAATGAGGACGTTTGTCTTGCACGGGTGATGTGTTTACCAACCTAGGAGTGGTTGGCACCTACACAGTTGACCCATGCAGAGGATCACGACCACCGTCCACCCACCCAGCCAGTCAGCCACAAGCCCACCTCGTGTTCCTCCTTCCATCCCATCCCGTTCCCGAGGACAGGAGGAGTGGAGTGGCAAACATCGCATATCCCACCACCCCGCAACGCAGAGCCAAAAGCGAATCCACCCCGCTTCCCCTGCTTTGCCTAATTTTAGCCGCATGGAGGGGGGCGAGGTTGGCGCCGAGCGATCCATGGGGGCCGCTGATTAAATGAGGCCAGCAGATCGCGGTGCGCCGTCCGAACGCGCAGACCTCCCCGCCCCCGCCCCCGCCCCCGTCTTCGTCGCCGCCGTCTCCTCGTTCGTCGTCGCGGTCGTCGTCGTCGTCGTCTCCCCTGAGGTGAGAGCCGCTCCGCCATCTCTGTTCTGTTCCTCAGCGTCCCATCCAGGCCCAGTACGGCCCCTTCCACCTCTTCTCCGGCTCCGAGATATGGAGGAGCGGCGAGCGAGATTTGCTTCTCGTTGGATTTGGCTGGCGCCTGCCGATTTGCGAAGGGATTCGGCCCGAGCCACAAATCGGGGCGGGAGTCGCCATAGATGGCGGCGTGTAGGGTAGGGTGAGGTGGTGTCTCTTGATTTTGCGGTCACTACGATCCTGTTTTGTTCTTTAATAGAAACAGCAATGGGGGAAAACCGATGGCATGGCATGGCATTGGCGGTTTGATCTGAGGTGCAGTTTCAGTCTGATTTTGGGCGACTGCTGCTTGCTTCTGAATGATGGTAAACATGGGGTGGGGATGCGTATTGGTGGGACACCAAATTGGACATACAGATGATCCTCATGTCCAAAGGGTGTGACATTTCAGTTTGATCTGGGCAACAGAGGCTTGCCATCTTACTTGTGCTGCTAATAGAAATAGTTGTGAGTTTTTCGCATCGCGGTCACCCAATCGGGCATAGAGATCATCGGCATGTGAGAGTGGTCGTGATTGTCAGAATCTTGAGTACTTTTTATATGGTTGATAGATAGGGGTAGCTATGCTGTTGACAGTACACTAGCAGTTAGATCATCCTTCTTGGGGTTTTCTGGCAAGAATGCTGTAGCACTAGATGATGCTGGCTCTGCTCTGGTGTTATGCTACTCCTTCATTTCCTTCCTTATTTGGGTGATGCAAATGCAATAGCTGCTCGTTAGTCTTGGCGCATAGTATCATTTTCACGGCTCCATGTCCTTTCCTGTATGTATATTTTTTTTTGAACCGGGCTAATCCCCTTTCCATTAAAGATAACGGAAATACATCTGAGTCCAGGCTCTCACAACAAAGGGAAAGGGAAAAAGCGAGTTCAAGCACTCCAGGGAAACCCGCTGTGGTCGCTCGCAATCGAAACGCCCACTACGAGGCAAAAACCCTGGAGCACCATCAACACGCATCGAACCAAACAAAGTTTATATCGCATTACAGCCCACACAAAGGGCGCCACAAAAACAGAACATCGAATAAGACTCCACAAACACTTCCCAGCATCGAGTAAGACTCCACAAAAGCTACCCAGCTAATCTGACATCCCAGCCGATCACTCCACGACGTCGCCAACATGTGCAGTCACGCAGAGTCTCATCATCTCTTTAGCATTCTCCTTCAGAATCCTCGCACCATGCTCCAGCTCCGATCTTTTTTCGTCCTTCAGGAGCCCTGCCCAATATGATAGATACATACAAGTGGTGAAAACAATCTCAAAAGGAGATGACAGTTTCTTGAATTCAAAAGTAGCCTGGTTTCTACGGTTCCTGTATGTATATGAATGTGTACATTAAAGAACAAGTCAGTTGCATCACAAATGTACAAGAGGCTGTGTGTAGCTGTAACTCATCGCCATTCTCCTTTGTAGACTGAGAATCTTACCTGTATGTTTACTTTGTCTAAGTTATGTCGCTTCCTGTACCACTTTATTCTCCTTGTTTACTTATTTTCTGTTCCCTCTTGCATAATGCAGGTTGCATTCACCTTCTGATATTGCTGTGTTCCCCAGGAAGAGAGTACCTGGGGCACTCTCCTATGCTTCTCTGAGACTCGCTCATTTCTTTCCTTGCCAATGAAACAAGACAGTCGCATGGCGGGAAACTCGGTGAATCTGCCTCATGTAACTCGAAGAAGAAGTACTTTGGGTTTCAAGTTCCTGATACCCTTCGTTCTAGTTCTTTCAGTTTCTGTTATTGCTGTCACCCAGTACTTCCAAAGTATCTCCTACTTTCTGCGGCCGCTGTGGGACACACCACCAAAGCCCTTCTCCCGTATCCCGCACTACTATGCCCCTAACATGTCCATGCACCAGCTATGTCAGCTCCATGGCTGGGGCATCCTGTCCTCCCCTCGCCGTGTCTTTGATGCTGTTCTCTTCAGCAATGAGCTCGATATTCTGGAAATCCGCTACCATGAGCTCTTTCCATATGTTGACAGGTTTGTCATCCTTGAGGCGAATGCTACATTCACTGGCATCCCAAAGTCACTCACCTTCTTTGAAAACCTCAACCGTTTCGCATTTGCTAGCTCAAAGATTGTCTATGACATGCTTCCCATTGGAGATTTGGATCCTGATTCTCGCCGAATGCCCTTCCTTGTAGAAGCCGGTCACCGCCGTGCACTTAACAACCTGCTAAAAAGATCAGGCATTGCTGTGGGGGATGTCTTGATCATGGCTGATGCCGATGAGATCCCCAGTCCTGAAACCGTGCAGTTGCTGAAGTGGTGTGATGGAATACCGCCAATCATGCATCTCGAGCTAAAAAACTATATGTACTCCTTTGAATTTCATGTGGATCAAAACAGCTGGAGAACGACAGCGCATGTGTTCACTGAGCGGACCAAGTATCAACACTCCCGCCAGACCGACCTGATGCTGGCCGATGCGGGCTGGCACTGCAGCTTCTGCTTCAGGGAAATCAAGGAGTTCGCTTTCAAAATGAAGGCATACAGCCATGCAGACCGGGTGAAACATGACATCTTCCTGAACCCGGACAGGATCCAGAGAGTCATATGCAATGGGGATAACATTTTTGACATGCTACCTGAGGAGTACACGTTTAGTGATCTCTTCAAGAAGATGGGGCCGATACCGAGGTCAGCGTCTGCTATTCATCTTCCATCCTATTTGATCAGGAATGCGGACAGCTACAGGTTCTTACTTCCTGGTGGGTGCTTGAGACCGGGCTAAATCAGAAGTCTCTTGTAACTTGTTAGCCAACAGTATTACTTTTAGATGCAATGTTGTTGTTACTGTGGAAATAGATGTGTTTTGTTTGATGTGGAGCAGTAATAGTTTTAGATAGGATGGTAGAAACTTTCTGTCTCTCTGTGTGTGTGTGTGTGTGTGTGTGTGTGTGTGTTCAAGGAACCATGTGAACTTCAGCTTAGAATTCACCTAAGGTGATACAAAGGTAAAATAGCGACAGGGATCGCCGCCCTTTTGGGTTCATCCTGCTGAGCAGAAAGCACATCATTGATGTAATTTGTTCTTGATCTAAATAAGGAGAGAATGATGCCCTTGTCTTCTCTACTGGAATCAATGGAACAGGCTACAAATGCAGAGATACAGACATAGCTGCTCTGATTCGATTATATCCTCTGCATTGTTTGCATGCTAATCTATGTCTAGTGTTACTTGAACATTTTTAAATAACAATCTCTAATGGACAAATGTTTATTTACAGTTTAAACCCATAGGTTTCCCTCTCAAAATAAGAACATCTAACTAAATAATTTACATATAGTTGTAATCATATATATAGTAAGTCCATGGTGTACTATTTATGTTTTCCTTAACCTAGAACATGAAAAGCCTATTTTACTCCCTTAAAGTATTGGCATTAGCACTTCACCCCCTCATCTGTCCGAGTCTTGGAACTGTAAATGGAAAATCAGGAGAAAATGTAGTGATGAGCTGGACAACATACTACAGGAACCAAAAAAAAATTATATACACGTGCTTTGCATAATTATTATTCAGTAATTTTCAGCAGAGTTTTATTTGATTTTCAGATCATCAATGGCATCAAGCTTGTGCTTCCTGATGATCATACCCACTCATGTTAGCTTCTGGTATATGCATGGCTCTATGTAAAATTTGATCTGTTTGCAGCTTGTCAACACTTTCTTCAAGCTGCCCAAAAGTTATTGGCAAATCTGTCTTTAATGATCATTTTTTTTCGAACCGGGCTTTACCCCTTTCCATTGCAAATGAACAGAAATACAACAGTTCCAGAAACATTCAAGGGAGGGAAAGGAGATAAAAGCGAGCTCGAGCACTGCTAGGAAACCAACTGCACTCATTTCGACATCGAAACAAATGCCATGGGGCGAAAACCTAACAGCACCAATATTCATCAGTCTATCGAAAAGTCTATTACAGACCCGCAAACTTCAGGCCCCATAAACGTATTAGAAAACATCCCCGCAAAATCAGATCACCATCAGCATATCGTTGGAGCAAGAGTCTTGACTATCCTGCGATCGCGCTTCTCGCATCGTTGCACATTTTCATCATCTTCGTTGTGCTGGCTCTGATCATTTCAGCCCCTGCACGCAACTCCTTGCTCTCCTCTCCATGCTGAAGACCTGTCCAATAGGAAAGAAACGAGCACATGGAAAAAACAATTTCAAAAGGCGACTTAATTTGTTTTTTTTCAAACGTAGCCCGGTTTCGAGCTAGCCAAATTGCCCAGCATGCCGCAGCTAGTCCCACTGTATAGAACTTTACCCCAGCAGGGAGGAAAGAATAGCACCATGCATAGTATTGCCACTGATTGTTAGGACATCTATACTTTAATGATCATTTAAACCTCGAAAAGGAACATGTGTGACAAAATATAAGAAAATCATTCAGCTTGATCCCCTTTCAGATATTTCTGTCACCTACTCTTTCCCTCTATAGGATCTGACACATTATCACTCGCTGTTTACTACTCCCTCCGTCCTAAAATAAGTGTCTTGAATTTAGTACAAATTTGTACTAGAGCTAGTACAAAGTTGAGACACTTATTTTGGGACGGAAGGAGTATATTTCTTTCTTTCCACTTTCTTTAATATACGTCGCATTATCACTCACTGTTTAGTATAGACACGACTTCATGACACTGTCTTTAGCATGGAAAAATATTACATTGTGCAAAAGTTGATGCAAAACCAGTACTTCATTTATCTGGTGTGCATTGTGCAACAACTTTAATTGGTTAAAGCTTTAAGATGTCTGCATTTCTATCAATGTAATGTACTCTCCACATATTAAATGATGCATATCTTCCATCAAGTCTCAATAGTGCTTTTGAAGGTACAACACATCTTTGCATCTTCCAGATATAATTGCATCATACTCACTTTCTTCTACATAGTTTTTCTTCTCTTTTAATACGGCCAGCTCATCCATGGCTATAAGAAGAGAATGCTCTAACCTATTTGGATCTGCACCGTCTCTCCTCTCCGCCAGCTTCATACATGGAGGCTCTCAAGGTCAAGATGCCAGATTTGTGCTTGCTTTTGCTCATGGCACTCCTGTTACTTCCTGGTAAGCCTTGCCTGGAATAATTATCAGAAGAATATATAACAGTTTCTCAGCACTCTATTCTTTTTCGGATGCTGCTGTGCAAAATGATGTTCTTATTGTTTACTGCAGGATCGGAAGGCGATACCTGCGCGACGGTCAGCCGGACCTACTTTACTCTCTTATGTGTGCGTGACACATGCATCAAGCACTGCCACGGTGAGGGCTTCACTGGAGGGAAGTGCGTCATCACCTCCTTGGAACCTCCCACGTTAGTCTGCTTCTGCATTAAACCCTGCCCATGATGCTTCTGAAGCAGTAATATTTTTGTGTGTGTTTAAGGAACTATATTTGTGAACTTCTATGTCGTATTTGCTATGATGAGCAGATCAACTTAGAGTTCACCTAAGGCGATGTAATAAAGGTAAAATTGTGATAGAGTTCTCGGCCCTTTTGGGTTCATTCTGATGAGCAGCTACAGATGCAGAGATAGAGATATAGCTGTTGTGATGCGATTATATCTTATGGAGTGTTTGCATGTGAATCTATCTCTGGTGTTTGACACTGTTAAATTATACGGATAATGTGTGCTAGATGTATTCTGTATCTGCATGATCGAGAAGCTGAAATGCTCGGTGTACATGGTAAGTGCAAATCATGGTATATTGTGTCCGTTGAGTTTGTACAAAGAATTTGTAGTTGGTGCTGGATGTGCTTGATAGTACTCCCTCCGTTTCTTTTTAGTCTGCATATAAGATCTGGTCAAAGTCAAATTTTATAAAGTTTGACCAACTTTGTAGAGAAAAATATCAATATCTACAGTACTAAAGCTATATGGTATGAAAATTAATTTCATGATGCATCTAACAATATTAATTTCATATTGTGAATCTTGATATATTTTTCTATAAATGTAGTCAAAGTTGGCAAAGTTTGACTTTGATCAAATCTTAAATGCAGACTAAAAAGAAACGGAGGGAGTATTATATAAGCAAGATGTTGTCATTTCCCCTTCGCGTCTTTGCTAGACGCGAAGCTATAATCTGAAAGCTATCTAACCACCAAGCAAGCAGCTATCCCTTGATTCTAGTTATTTGTATGCGTGCTGGCCAATAGAATAAGAGCTGCTTCAACAGGATTTCAAGTGTGCTAATCAATAGAATAAGAGCTCCTTTGATGTCTCAACCAAGACTACAAGATCATGGTGTTATTTCCTTGGTTCAATTCTCTGTACGCATGGACAATTGGACACTGTGATTTGCTCAAAACTGCTGAAATTTAAGCTCCTCTGGTATGAACAGACTTACTTCATGTATTATACTCGTATGCCCTATTTTTAAAATTATTGGCATCAGCACTTCACCCCTAAATCCTGTCTGTGGCCTGGAATAGTAAATGGAAAATCAGGAGAAAACATATTGATGAGCTGGACAACAGAATACTCAGTAACAACTAAAAACACAAAAACTATACACGTTCTAGCCGCTTTACATAATTATTACTTAATAATAATAAAACCAAATGGGTCAACTTTATCTAGACAAAAAAATTCAGCATCTGCCGATGTACAACATGTAGTTGCATCATCCCTGTGTTTGTTTTCATTCCATAAAGTCTCAAGAGTTCTTTGAAGGTACAACACATCTTTGCATCATCCAGATAGAACTGCGTCTTCTAGAGATACTTTTTCTTTTCTTTTACTATGGTCTGCACATCCACGACTATAAGAAGAGAAGGCGTAAACACGTTTGGATCTGCACTGTCTCCTCTCATCTAGCTTCATTTCCTCTTTGGTGCTTATACCTCGAGACATGGCGGTCCTCAAGGCCAAGATGCCGGCCTTGTGCTTGCTCTTGCTCATGGTACTCCTGTTGTTTCCTGGTAAGCCCTGACCGGGCTAACTATCTCAAGAATATAACATCATCTCAGTTTCCTATTCTTTTCTTTGATGCCGCTGCGCAAAATGATGTCCTTATTTTTACTGCAGGATCTGAAGGCAAGACTTGCTCGGAGGTCAGCAGGACCTACACTCCTCTCTTATGTGGGGAAGACACATGTGTCACTCACTGCTACAAAGAGGGCTTCAATGGAGGGAAGTGTGTGATCACCTCCTTCGACCCCCCCTTTTCAATCTGCCTCTGCAAGAAACCTTGCTGACGATGCGTGTGGAGTAGGAGTATATCGTTTGTGTGTTTAATGAACTATATATGTGGACTTCCATGTTGTATTTGTTGTGATGAGCAGATCAACATAGAATTCACGCAAGGTAACATAATAAAGGTGGAATTGCGATAGAGTTCAGCTATAAATGCAAAGAAAGAGATATGGCTGCTGTGATGTGATTATATCTTCTGGAGTGTCTGCATGTGAATCTATCTCTAGTGTTTGACATTGTTAAATTATCCGGATAAGCGTGTGCTAGATGTATTTTGTATCTGTATGATCGAGAAGCTGAAATGCTCAACGTACACCGTACATGGTAAGTGCAAATCATGTTTAACTGTGTCTGGTGAGTTCGTACAATGAATTTGTAGTTGGTGCTGGATATGCTTGATAGTATAAAAGAACCAAGCCACCTAGATGTCGGTGTTTCCCCTTGTTATTTTTATTTTTTGAAAAGGAAGGGCTATAATCTGAAAGCTATCTGACCACCATGCAAGCAGCTATGCCTTGATTCTAGTTACTTTTATCAGGATTTTAAAGCATGCTGATCAATAGAATAAGAGCTCCCTCAGCATGTCAACCAACCCTATAAGATCATGGTGTCATTCTCTTGGTTCAATTCTTTGTAAGCATGAACAATTGGACACTAGAGGTATCTCAAAACTACCGAGATTTTATCTCCACTGGTATGTGCTTCATGTATATTATAAACTTTGTGTAAACCAATTAATAAATTGTTCTAGTTTTTGTATAATGGAGAGTTGTAAAATTTGAAAAAAAAAGAAAGCAAAACATGAAGAGAGCTGGTGCTAGCTCTGTCAGCTTCCTCTTTGGCCTCCAGAGAAGCGAGAGATCTTTCTCACTAAAGATGATATCCATGCAATGTCAAACAACACAATGCATCGTGACAGCCGACCTCATCTCCTTGTAACTGAAGGCTGCAGATAGGGATAGAGATAGGTACTCCTAGTTTACATTCTTAGTTATCTCTTGTAACCAGATATCTCTTCCTTCCTTCCCAAGTCTGTAATCTCAACAACCTTGTACGCTGTCCAGGGAGTCACGTCCGTGGTTATATAACATGCATGCGTTGCCCAGAGCAAGGGTACAATGTTTCCCACATGGTAATCAGAGCCTAACTATTCCCATCTAGCGATCTCCTCTTCCCACCACCGAACCTCCTGTCATGGCCTCCTCGAGCGCAGCTAACTCCACCCTCTTTGGCTAGATCATAAAGCGCCTCACCCGAACCAATTACATCCTATGGCGTACCCAGATCACACTGCAGCTTCGGGGGGCAGGTTTCTTCGGCTACGTGGACGGGAGCATGCCGGAGCCGGCCAAGGTCGTCGTCAGTAAGGACAAGGATGGCAAGGAGGAGACCATCCCCAACCCGATTCACTCGGTTTGGATCCGAGAGGATCAGCAAGTGCTTGGTTACCTTCTGAATAACCTCTCCAAGGAAGTGCTTGTGCAGGTGACTTCAATCGCCAACGCGCACGAACTCTGGACAGCATTGGCGAGCATGTTCTCGTCCGCATTGCTGTCTCGCGTCAACAACATCCGTGCGTCGCTCAGAAACGCGCAGAAAGGACAGCAGTCGGTGGCCTCTTACTTTACATACATGCGAGGTTTCGCCGACAAGCTAGCTGGAGCAGGTAAGCCCCTGTAGATGATGAGTTGATCACCTATATCCTCAATGGGTTGGACATGGAGTATCAACCGGTGGTCTCTGCCCTCGATGCTCGGATCACCCCGGTTACCCTTGATAAGTTGTTCTCCATGATGAGGAACTTCGATCAAAGGGTGGCCATCTTCCAAGGAACAGGCGCGGGAGGCGGCTTCAAATCCTCTGCAAAGGCCACCACCTGCGGCTGTGGCGGGGGCTCACGTCATCGAGTCCCTCCACGGAACAGCAAGGGCAAGGGCAGCGGCGGCGGAGGAAACAACAACGGCAGAAACCCTGCACGCAACGGCGGCGGTGGCCAGCCCTCCTATACCAACAGCAGGGGTCGGCGCAATGACAGCTCCTCCAACAGCAGGTACCGCCCTGACACAATCAGATGCCAAATCTATGGGAAGCTGGGGCACTCTGCCAAGGACTGCTGGTATCATTCTGATGAAGACGATGATGATTCCTCTCAAGATGAGAAACTGGCCGGAGTTGCTGATGGTTCCTATGGCATCGTGACCAACTGGTATGTCGACAACGGTGCCACAAATCACATCATCGGCGAGCTTGACAAGGTGACTATGCGATAGAAGTACGGTGGCAAAGATCACATCCACACCGCCAGTGGAGAAGGTATGAAAATTAGTCGCATTGGTCATTCAGTTATTAAAACCCCTCATAGAAAAATCCATCTCCGAGAAATCTTGCATGTACCTAGTGCCTCTAAAAATCTTCTCTCCGTTCACCGCATTGCCATTGATAATCATGTCTTTCTTGAATTTCACCCCTTCTTCTTTTTTATCAAGGATCAGGCAACGAGGAAGGTGTTATATCGAGGTAGATGTGCTCGTGGGCTTTACCCTTTGATTCCATAGATTAGAAGATTGAATAAAAAAGTTTGCTGTGCCACTAAAGTGTCTTCAACATGATGTCACGATCGATTAGGACATGCATCATTTTCTTTAGTTGAGAGATTGCTTAGGAAAAATAAGCCCCCGTATGTTGGTGAGCGCGATGTTGAAACAATTTGTGACTCATGCCAAAAGGCCAAAAGTCATCAATTACCGTATCCAATTTCCACTAGTATTTCTACCAAGCCTTTGCAACTTATCTTTTCTGATGTGTGTGGGCCTGCACCCTCTTCTGTTGGTAGACATACATACTACGTGAGTTTCATTGACGACTATAACAAGTTTTCATGGATCTATCTTCTTAAGAAACGATCCGATGTATTCCAAGTTTTTCTCAATTTCCAAGCTTTGGTTGAACGAAAGTTTGACAGCAAAATCATTGCTCTCCAGTCTAACTGGGGAGGATATACGAGAAATTAAACTATTTCTTTCAAAAACTTGGAATTTCTCATCATGTTTCTTGCCCCCACGCCCACCAACAGAATGGGTCGGCTGAGCGCAAACACAGACACAATGTTGAGGTTGGCCTTGCACTCCTAGCTGGCGCTTCCATGCCTCTCAAATTCTGGGATGAGGCGTTCCTTGCTGCCATACATATTATCAATATGCTACCTAGTCGTGTCATAAACAATGAAACTCGCATGGAAAGACTTCTTCACACAAAACCAGACTACACAACACTTCGCGTTTTTGGGTGTGCATGTTGGCCCAATCTTCGTCCCTACAACAATCGCAAGCTTATGTTTCGATCTAAGCAATGCGTGTTCCTCGGCTACAACACCCAACATAAAGGTGTTAAGTGCCTTGATGTCCCTATTGGTCGGATGTATATTTCCCGCGATGTTATTTTTGATGAAACACAATTTCCTTTTTCTAAGCTTCATCCCAACGCCGCTGCACTTCTTCGCCAAGAAATTCTCCTTTTACCACAAAATCTCACCAGTTTTGATCTAGGGGGAAATAATTCTGATGATCAACTATTGACTAATTGTCATAACCATGTGCATGAGCTTTGTGATGATGCAGCTGAAAATTGTGAAGAAAATGGTGAAGAAATTGTCCCAAACTCTGTTGGAAAAGGCAGTGCCTAGGAGGCGCTTAGGCACACCTAGGCGCTAGGCGATGGCCAAACGCCTCGCCTAGGGCATAAATGGTGGTCTAGGCAGGGCGACCAAGGAATTGTCTACCCAACCAAGAAATCAGGCCACATACTGCACCGATATGCCAAACGGCTTATATTCCAATGGAAGTAGCCGGTAATTAACTTATTCATATACCCTATATATTATCAACAACCATATAATAATCACAAATACACTGCAAGTAAAAACTATATTGTCGCATAGGCCGCGCCTAGGGCGCTTAGGCACTGCCTAGGCACTACGCAAAGGCCGACCGCCTCGCTTACGCCTACCGCCTTTTCCAACCTTGGTTCCAAACACGTCACATTTTATGTGTACAATATTGGGAGACAAATCCCCCTTGGGATCAGCACCGCAGGAGCCCAGCAGTCGATCCGACTCGGAATCAATGGAACGACAGGACGGCGGGGCATCGGAGCCCGCGTCGCCCGCCAGGCGCGGTGCCATCGAATCAACGCGCGGCACGCGTCGCCCCTCCATCGGCGCTGAAGTGGCTTCCAGCCCGCACCAATCGAGCGTCGACACTAGGCCCACAGTGGTGCGCTGGGCCGCAAGCGGGCCCCGCCACTACGTGCGGCGACAACAGCCGAACCCTCCACCACACGGGCACGAGACAGGCACGGATCCCGGTGCTGATCCTGCTTTGTCTCCTGACCCGCGGTCCAGTGCAAATTCTCCTGGGCCCAGCCAATCATCGTGTCATGATGGGAACCAGGCGCAGGATCCTCTATGCCGCATGCAAGTGGGCCAGTTTCCTCTGGAGCCGCAGAAAATCCCACCGATCCATCCGAGGGCACTACAGGCGCGCCGACAGGATCTGCCTCGGGATCGCCTCATACGTAGGTGTCAGCAGGATCTTCTGTGCCCCCTGATCCAGCTCCTGCTCCACGTACACGCCTACAGAAAGGGGTAACTAAACCTGTTAATTACAAACAAATTGTGAAGTTTGGTTTTGCATACTCCTGAGGAGGCATTCAGTGATACACAGTGGAAGAAAGCCATGGAAGAAGAATACATGGCACTCCGCAAAAATGAAACATGGCATTTGGTTCCCCCACGACGAGGTAAAAATTTAATTGATTGCAAGTGGGGTTTTGTAATAAAAAGGAAATCTGATGGAACCATAGATCGCTACAAGGCCAGACTTGTTGCAAAGGGCTTTAAACAACGGTATGGCATAGACTATGAGGACACCTTTAGTCTTGTTGTTAAAGCTGCCACTATTCGTCTTGTATTGTCTATTGCTGTTTCCAGGGGATGGAGCCTTAGATAGTTAGATGTTCAGAACGCGTTCCTTCATGGTGTTCTGGAAGAGGAAGTATACATGAATCAACCTCCTGGGTTTGTAAGTAAAAGCAAACCATCTTACATATGCAAGCTTGACAAAGTTCTATATGGACCGAAACAGGCTCCCAGAGCATGGTACTCACGACTAAGTCAGAAACTGGAAGCACTTTGTTTTGTTCCTTCAAAATCTGACACATCCTTATTCATTTACAATAAGTCAAATACCTCCATATTTGTTCTTATTTACGTTGATGATATTATTGTCATAAGTTCATCTGATGAAGCTGTGACAGGTCTGTTAAAGGATCTAAGTGCCGAGTTTGCCCTTAAGGATTTGGGAGACCTACATTTCTTTCTAGGAATTGAAGTTAAAAAACATGGAAACAATCTTCATCTCTCTCAGGAGAAATATGCCACTGATCTGGTAAGGAGAGTTGGGTTGCAAGGATGTAAGCCTTCACCAACACCACTATCTAGCATAGAAAAACTGTCACTTGCTGAAAGAGAACCCTTGAGTCAGGAAGACAGTACCAGATACAGAAGCTTAGTGGGAGCACTTCGGTACTTAACTTTAACAAGGCCTGGCATTTCTTTAGCTGTCAACAAAGTATGCCAGTTTCTTCATGCTCCCACTAAAACTCATTGGACTGCTGCAAAACTTAAAGTGAGATATGTAAAAGATACTATGATTCTTGGCCTTACTTTCAGCAAGTCCTCTTCCACTCTTGTTAGTGCTTTTTCTGACTCTGAACGGGCAGGATGTCCAGATGACAGACGCTACACTGGTGGTTTTGCAATATTCTTTGGGCCAAATCTGATATCCTGGTGTGCAAAGAAACAAGCCATAGTGTCACGATCAAGTACAGAAGCTGAGTATAAAGCACTAGCCAATGCCAGAACGGAGATTATATGGGTTCGTTCCATGTTGAAAGAGCTTGGTGTGAATCACACTCGAATTCCATGTCTATGGTGTGATAACCTTGGTGCTACTTATTTATCTGCTAATCCAGTCTTTCATGCCAGGACAAAACACATTGAGATAGACTTCCACTTTGTTCGAGACAGGGTAGCTAATAAGCAATTGGAGATTAGTTTTTTGCATTCATGAGATCAGGTTGCAGATGGATTCACAAAGGCATTACCTACAAGGAGTCTTGACGAATTCAAGCGTAATCTCAACTTGACCAAGTTGTGATTAAGGGAGGGTGTCAAACAACACATTGCATCGTGACAGCCGACCTCATCTCCTTGTAACCGAAGGCTGCAGATAGGGATAGAGATAGGTAGTTTATATTCTTAGTTATATCTTGTAACAAGATATCTCTTCCTTCCTTTCCAAGTCTGTAATCTCAACAACCTTGTACGCTGTCCAGGGAGTCGCGCCCCTGGTTATATAACACACAGGCGTTGCCCAGAGCAAGGGTATGATGTTTCCCACATGAAAGACCTAGAATCTTAAGTCTATTTCTCTTTGCATTGTTGTCATAGTTATCTTACAGCCAAACAATTGCCACGTTTGCCACGACACCATCATGACCTCAAGCATGCTGCATAATCATTCAATTGGGTAGCGTCGCACTATGGTATTTTGCAGTGAACGTTCGTTTTAGCCAGAACTTCTCCGATTCGATTATATCTTCTACATTGTTTGCGTGCTAATCTATGTCTGATGTCACTTGAACATTGAAAGAACAATTTCAGATGGACAAGCATTGCAGCCTACTCCCTATGTCCTATATTATGGGACGGAGTAGTATTAAACACATAGCCCCCTCCTTCAAACTATTGGCATTAGCACTTCACCCATAATCTTTGTTCGTGATTCGGAATAGTAAATGGAAAATCGGCAGAAAATGAACTGCTGAGCTGGACAACAGAATGCAAAAAAACAGCTAAAAACACAAACCTATACAAGTTCTAGCCGCTTTACATAATCATTATTTAATAAGAAACAAACCAGGTCAGCTCTGCTAGGCTCTGCAAAGAGAGCCTTAGCTCCGTGGTTGGGCATGCGCTTGTGACCCCTAATGACCCGATTGGTGTAGAGGCAGGGAAGTGAAATTCTCTGGTCGTCGCCGGGCAAACTCGTGCGGGCGACGGTAGCAGCGGAGGGCTTCTCCTACCTCTCCGAGATCGAAGGGTGGAGCAGGGCGCCCATATTCATGGGGTGCGGACCTCATTTTGGCCCACGACAGTGTGGCGGCTCCCGGCGGCGGCGCTTACTATGGCGCTGGTGGGGATGGAAGGCCGAAGGTAGGGATGTGGCTAGGCGTGGCCGGTGGCGGCGGCGACGTTCGATCTAGATCCCGGGACGACGGCCCGGTCAGAGCCGGTGGGTGAAGTTCAGGTGGCCCTCGATAGCATGGCATGGTGGTGCCCAAGTCCAAGGTGGAGCTGCTCTGGCAATCTGGTGGCTTTGGGTCCGGTTGGTTCATTTCAACAACGATGACAATCAGGAGCGGGGTCCATCCCGACGGCTCTCGCATTTTGGCGGGGTGGGTGGTGTCCCTCCCCCCCAGGCTCTAGTGGTGGCGCACGCCCATAGTAGCTTCGTCAGGGCTCCCGCGGTGATAGTGCTGTTGTGGGTGGTCGCTGGATCTGGGTGGCCACTTCCGAGGCTTTGAAGGTGGCCTGGACAGTGCGTAGGTTGTCAGTTGGAATCTTGTGGGGAAGCTCCGAGTGAAGATATTATATTCGTCCGGTGGCTGGAGCCGGTGATGTGGTGACGCCGTTAGTGCTGTCTCTACTTGTTGAAGGAATCATCGAGGTCAAGCTCCCACCTCCTTCCGCTACCTTTACGGGAAACCCTTGATCAGTCGACCGTATGATGACGACTCTCATGTGTTGTTCCCGCGTGGGGCGTCATTCTTTTGAGGTGTTCATCGGCTCGAGAGACCATTGTATGGTTTCAGCGGTGGAGGGACCGGATGATGACGCTGCATCGATGATACGTCTCCAACGTATCTATAATTTTTGATTGTTCCATGCTATTATATATTCTGTTTTGGATGTTTAATGGGCTTTATTATACACTTTTATATTATTTTTGGGACTAACCTACTAACACAAGGCCCAGTGCAAATTGCTGTTTTTTGCCTATTTCAGTGTTTCGCAGAAAAGGAATATCAAACGGAGTCCAAACGGAATGAAACCTCGGGAGAGTTATTTTTGGAACGATATCTTCACGAGAGACTTGGAGTACAAGTCAGGGAAGAAACGAGGTGCCCACGAGGGGGCAGGGCACACCCAGGGGGTAGGCGCGCCCCCACCCTCATGGGCCCCATGTTGCTCCACCGATGTACTTTTTCATCCTATATATACCCATATACCATGAAAACATCGAGGAGCACGAAGAAACCCTAATTCCACTGCCGCAACCTTCTGTTCCCGTGAGATCCCATCTTGGGGCCTGATTCGGAGCTCCGCCGGAGGGGGCATCAATCATGGAGGGCTTCTACATCAACACCATAGCCTCTCCGATGAGTTGTGAGTAGTTTACCACAAACCTTCGGGTCCATAGTTATTAGCTAGATGACTTCTTCTCTCTCTTTGGATCTCAATACAAAGTTCTTCTCGATCTTCGAGGAGATCTATTCGATGTAATGTTTTTGCGGCGTGTTTGTCGAGATCCGATGAATTGTGGGTTTATGGTCAAGATTATCTATGAACAATATTGGATTCTTTTCTGAAATCTTTTATGTATGATTATAATATCCTTGCAAGTCTCTTCGAATTATTGGTTTGGTTTTTCCTACTAGATCTATAGTTCTTGCAATGGGAGAAGTGCTTGGCTTTGGGTTCAATCTCGCGGTGTCCTTTCCTAGTGACAGTAGGGGCAGCAAGGCACATATAGTATTGTTGCACTATAGGAAACAACTAATTTGCCGTCATGGGACATCTTTGCCGTCAGCTTTTCGTCGAGGCAGACGGCAAAGAGCACTTTTGCCGTCAGGTACAGACGGCAAAGAATGACTAACGACAAAACACATACTTTGCCGTCTGCGTTTTTATTTACAGACGGCATAGTATTTTTTGCCGATATAGAATTTGCCGACACTCTTTGCCGTCTGGAGCTGACGACAAAATCTTTGCCGTCTGTAATACTGTCTTTGCCGTCTGTACAGGCCTGACGGCAAACTAACTGTTTCCCGTAGTGTTGCCATCGAGGATAAAAAGATGGGGTTTATATCATATTGCTTGAGTTTATCCGTCTACATCATGTCATCTTGCTTAAGGCGTTACTCTGTTTTTATGAACTTAATACTCTAGATGCATGCAGGATAGCGGTCGATGTGTGGAGTAATAGTAGTAGATGCAGAATCATTTCGGTCTACTTGTCACGGACGTGATGCCTATATATAATGATCATGCCTAGATATTCTCATAACTATGCGCTTTTCTATCAATTGCTCGAAAGTAATTTGTTCACCCACCGTAGAATTATGCTATCATGAGAGAAGCCACTAGTGAAACCTATGACCCCCGGGTCTATTCTCATCATATTCATCTTCCATCTACTTTACTTTACTTTATTTACTTTCTGTTCATATATCGAAAATACCAAAAGTATTATCTTACCCTATCTATCAGATCTCACTCTCGTAAGTGACCGTGAAGGGATTGACAACCCCTTATCGCGTTGGCTGTGAGGTTCTTATTTGTTTGTGCAGGTGCGAGGGACTCACGCGTGGTCTCCTACTGGATTGATACCTTGGTTCTCAAAAACTGAGGGAAATACTTACGCTACCGTGCTGCATCACCCTTTCCTCTTCGAGGGAATACAACACAAGCTCGAGAAGTAGCAAGAAGAATTTATGGCGCTGTTGCCGTGGAGATCTACGCAAAAGTCATATACCAAGTACCTATCACAAACCCCTATCCCTCGCATTACATTATTTGCCTCTCGTTTTCCTCTTCCCCACTTCACCTTTGCCGTTTTAGTCGCCCTTTTTGTTCACCTTTCTGTTTGCTTGTGTTGCTATGTGCCCTCTATTATCTTGCATCTTCACTTGCTAAATTATGGATCCTCATACACTTGCTAATCTTTTTAAGAGATCTGATTATGATGAACCAATTGCTGGTGAGCTGCGTGCACTAGATTATCTTTATGAGGTTTTGCTTGAAATTCATGAATCTAAAAATTGTGATGAAGTGTTGAAAGAAGAAAATTATGAAGTGATTCACAATAGCTCTTTTAATGAAAAACATGATTGCAATGATACTATTTTAAATTCTATTAATGTCAGTTGTGTTAATGATATGCAAAACCCTAAGCTTGGGGATCCTAGTATTTCTATATCCACTACTTGTTGCAATGATCATGATTGGGGTGATGCTTCTTGCGATCTTGAAAATTTATTTAACCCTCATGATGAATGTAAGATTGATAATAATGTTTGCAATAATATTGAAAGTGGGTTTGGAAGAGTGTCAACTTTAGATCCCACATATTTGGATAATTTTCAATCTTATGGAATTTTTGATAAAAGTGGGTTTGGAGAGGTCATGACTTTAGTTAATGTTAATCCCACTATTTTGGAAGAGTGTCAACTTTGCATGCATGTGGATCATGTTGAGAATATGTTATGTGATAGCTATACTGTTGAATTTGCTTATGTCCTACGTGCAATTATTATGAGAGAGGAGAATATGGTTGTAGAATTTTTCATGTTACTGAATTACCTCTCGTTATGTTGAAACTGCTATTGTTTCTTTCTTCTTCCTTGCATATGCTAGATCTTGCTTGTCTTGCTAATTTGTTTTCCTATAAAATGCCTATGCATAGGAAGTATGTTAGCCTTAGATGTGATTTTCACATGCTATATGATGCTCTCCTTTTGTGCTTCAAGTCTTGTATTTCATGTGAGCATAATTGAATTCTCAAGCCTATCTTAATGGCTATAAAGAAAGATCTTGTTGGGAGGCAACCCAATTTTATTTTCTTTGTTTTTGCTTGTGTTTAGGAATAAATATTGCATCTAGCTTCTGTTTAGATGTGGTTTTGTATTTTAATTAGTGTTTGTGCCAAGTAGAACCTTTGGGAAGACTTGTGTGAAGTTTATGCGATCATGCTGTAAAAAACGGAAACTTTGGCGCTCACGAGATTGTCTGTCATTTTTAACTGGAGAGTGCTTTTTAGTTGATTCTTTTTGAAGATGATTAACAGAGAAATTCCTTACGTCCACCAATTTATTTCAATTTTTTTATAGTTACAGAAGTATTCGAAAGTTACAGATTACTACAGACTATTCTGTTTTTGACAGATTCTGTTTTTCGTGTGTTGTTTGCTTATTTTGATGAATCAATGAGTAGTATCGGGGGGTATGAATCATGGAGATGTTGGAATACAGTAGGTTTAACACCAATATAAACAAAGAATGAGTTCATTACAGTACCTTTGAGTGGTGGTTTGTTTTCTTATACTAACGGAGCTCAAGAGATTTTTGGCTAAGTTTTGTGTTGTGAAGTTTTCAAGTTTTGAACATGGATTTGATGGACAATGGAACAAAGAGTGGCAAGAGCCTAAGCTTGGGGATTCCCAAGGCACCCAAGGTAAAATTTAAGGATAACCAAAAGCCTAAGCTTGGGGATGCCCCGGGAAGGCACCCCCTCTTTTGTCTTCTTCTATCGGTAACTTTACTTGAGACTATGTTTTTATTCACCACATGATATGTGTTTTGTTTGGAGCGTCATGTATGATTTGAGTCTTTGCTTTTTAGTTTTCCACAATCATCCTTGCTGGACACACCTTTTGAGAGAGATAAATATGATTTATTAGAATACTCTATGTGCTTCACTTATATCTTTTGAGCTAGATAGTTTTGCTCTAGTGCTTCACTTATATCTTTTAGAGCACGGTGGTGATTTCATTTTGTAGAAATTATTGATCTCTCATGCTTCAATTATATCTATTTGAGAGTCTCTTAGAACAGCATGGTAATGTGCTTTGGTTATAAAACTAGTCCTAATATGATAGGAATCCAAGAAGAGTATAGTAAAAAACTTTCATACAAGTGCATTGAATATTATGAGAAGTTCGATACTTGATGATTGTTTTGAGATATGAGGATGGTGATATTAGAGTCATGCTAGTGGAGTAGTTGTGAATTTTATAAACACTTGTGTTAAAGTTTGTGATTCCCGTAGCATGCACGTATGGCGAACCGTTGTGTGATGAAGTTGGAGCATGATTTATTTATTGAGTGTCATCCTTTGTGTGGAGGTCGAGATCGCGCGATGGTTAACTCCTACCAACCCTTCCCCTAGGAGCATGCGTTGAATACTTTGTTTTGATAACTCGTAGATTTTTTGCAATAAGTAAATGAGTTCTTTATGACTAATGTTGAGTCCATGGATTATACGCACTCTCACCCTTCCACCATTGCTAGCCTCTCTTGTACCACGCAACTTTCGCCAGTACCATACACCCACCATATACATTCCTCAAAACAGCCACCATACCTACCTATCATGGTATTTCTATAGCCATTCCGAGATATATTGCCATGCAACCTTCCACCGTTCCGTTCATATGACATGCTTCATCATTATCATTCACATAGAGTCATATTTTGTTCTAGCTTCAAGTTGTAATCTTTGAGTTGTAAGTAAGTAAAAGTGTGATGATCTTCATTATTAGAGCATTGTCCCGTGTGAGGAAAAAAAAAGAAAGGCCAAAAAATAAAAAATAAAATATGGCCCAAAAAAGAGAGAGCGGGGCTAAAAGAAAAAAAAAGAAAAGCCCCTCCAAAAAAAGGAGAGAAGGGACAATGCTACTACCCTTTTCCACACTTGTGCTTCAAAGTAGCACCATAATCTTGATGATAGAGAGTCTCTTGTTTTGTCACTTTCATATACTAGTGGGAATTTTCATTATAGAACTTGTCTTGTATATTCCAACGATGGGCTTCCTCAAAATGCCCTAGGTCTTCATGAGCAAGCAAGTTGGATGCACACCCACTTAGTTTATTTTGTTGAGCTTTCATACACTTATAGCTCTAGTGCATCCGTTGCATGGCAATCCCTACTCACTCACATTGATATCTATTGATGGACATCTCCATAGACCATTGATATGCCTAGTTGATGTGAGACTATCTTCTTCTTTTGTCTTCTCCACAACCACAACTCTATTCCACATAGTGCTATATCCATGGCTCACACTCATGTATTGCGTGAAAGTTGAAATGTTTGAAAGAATTAAAGTGTGAAACAATTGCTTGGCTGAAACCGGGGTTGTGCATGATTTAAATATTTTGTGTGATGAAGATAGAGCATAGCCAGACTATATGATTTTGTAGGGATAACTTTATTTGGCCATGTTATTTTGAGAAGACATGATTGCTTTGTTAGTATGCTTGAAGTATTATTATTCTTATGTCAATATAGACTTTTGTCTTGAATCTTTCCGATCTAAACATTCATGCCACAATAAAGAAATTACATTAAGAATTATGTTGGTTAGCATTCCACATCAAAAATTCTGTTTTGATCATTTACCTACTCGAGGACGAGCATGAATTAAGCTTGGGGATGCTTGATACGTCTCCAACATATCTATATTTTTTGATTGTTCCATGCTATTATATATTCTGTTTTGGATGTTTAATGGGCTTTATTATACACTTTTATATTATTTTTGGGACTAACCTACTAACCCAAGGCCTAGTGCAAATTGTTTTTTTGCCTATTTCACTGTTTCGCAGAAAAGGAATATCAAACGGAGTCCAAACGGAATGAAACCTTCGGGAGATTTATCTTTGGAACGATATCTTCACGAGAGACTTGGAGTACAAGTCAGACAAGAAACGAGGTGCCCAGGAGGGGGCAGAGCACGCCCAGGGGGTAGGCGCGCCCCCACCCTCGTGGGCCCCACATTGCTCCACCGACGTACTTTTTCCTCTTATATATACCCATATACCCTGAAAAAATCGAGGAGCACGAAGAAACCCTAATTCCACCGCCGTAACCTTCTGTTCTCGTGAGATCCCATCTTGGGGCCTGTTCCGGAGCTCCACCAGAGGGGGCATCGATCATGGAGGGCTTCTACATCAACACCATAGCTTCTCCGATGAGTTGTGAGTAGTTTACCACAGACCTTCGGGTCCATAGTTATTAGCTAGATGGCTTCTTCTCTCTCTTTGGATCTCAATACAAAGTTCTTCTCGATCTTCGAGGAGATCAATTCGATGTATTATTTTTTCGGTGTGTTTATTGAGATCCGATAAATTGTGGGTTTATGGTCAAGATTATCTATGAACAATATTAGATTCTTTTTTGAAATCTTTTATATATGATTATAATATCCTTGCAAGTCTTTTCGAATTATTGGTTTGGTTTGGCCTACTAGATCTATAGTTCTTCCAATGGGAGAAGTGCTTGGCTTTGGGTTCAATCTTACGGTGTCCTTTCCCAGTGACAGTAGGGGCAGCAAGGCATGCATAGTATTGTTGCCATCGAGGATAAAAAGATGGGGTTTGTATCATATTGCTTGAGTTTATCCGTCTACATCATGTCATCTTGCTTAAGGCGTTACTCTGTTCTTATGAACTTAATACTCTAGATGCATGCTGTATAGCGGTCGATGTGTGGAGTAATAGTAGTAGATGCAGAATCATTTCGGTCTACTTGTCACGGACGTGATGCCTATATATAATGATCATGCCTAGATATTCTCATAACTATGCGCTTTTCTATCAATTGCTCGACAGTAATTTGTTCACCCACCGTAGAATTCTGCTATCATGAGAGAAGCCACTAGTGAAACCTATGGCCCCCGGGTCTATTCTCATCATATTAATCTTCCATCTACTTTACTTTGCTTTATTTACTTTATGTTCCTATATCAAAAATAACAAAAATATTATCTTATCCTATCTATCAGATCTCACTCTCGTAAGTGACCGTGAAGGGATTGACAACCCCTTATCGCGTTGGCTGCTAGGTTCTTATTTGTTTGTGCAGGTGCGAGGGACTCGCACATGGTCTCCTACTGGGTTGATACCTTGGTTCTCAAAAACTGAGGGAAATACTCACACTACTGTGCTGCATCACCCTTTCCTCTTCGAGGGAATACAACGCAAGCTCGAGAAGTAGCAATCGACGACATGGAGTCTCGGCGGCATGGCGCAGCAGGGTCTCGGTAACGGATGCATGATGATGGATGTGCGTACGGAGGTGGCGTTGTCTGGCATCATGGAGGCGTCGATGACAGACATGGGAAGGTCAATGCGTTGATACTAGTTCTGAAGATGGATCGTCGGAAGACGGTGGAGTAGCCTCTGGAGCGTGCGCATGCGGTGCCCACTGGGAGCCCGTTGGACCTGTTGGTGTCCCCTACTTTTGCGGATTGGTTGAGGCCTCTGAATTTAGATGATAGGCTTTGGTGTGAGGTTTGGGCAGGCAGCCCCGGTCATGTGCACTTTCCTCATCAAGTTAGTAGGAGTAGCGACAAATGTTGCGAATGTGGCTTTAGACTAATTAATGTATTACTTTGTAAGGAATTGCTAGATAAATAATAAAAAATGGTTGTGTGCATCGCTCTATGCAAAGGCCGGGGGTTATCCTCCTTTTCAAAAGAAAAAATAGGGTCAGCTCTATCTAGACCCAAAATTTCAGCATCTGCCAATGTATACAACACAGAGTTGCATCGTCCCTATCTTTGTTTTCATCCAAAAAAGTGTCAAGATTGCTTTGAAGGTGCAACACATCATTGCATTATCCAGATTGAAATGCATCTTCAAGATATAATTGCATCATCTTCTCTCTATTTTCTACATAGTTTTTTAAATGCTCTCCTCTCCGCTAGCTTCATTTCTCCCTTGGGTGTTTATTCTTGAAGACATGGAGGTGTCCAAGATCAAGATGCCAGGCTTGTGCTTGCTGGTGCTAATGCCACTCCTGTTGCTTCCTAGTAAGCCTTCCCAGAAATAACTATCTGAAGATTCCTTTATAATATAAAGCAGGGGAACCCCTTTTCGGTAAATAACTATCTGAAGAATATAGTTAGAGTTCTATTCTTTGTTTGATGCTGCTAAGCAAAATGGTGTCCTTATTTTTGACTGCAGGATCTGAAGGCGGTACATGTTGGGCGTACAGCAAGACCTACACTACTTTTCACTGCGCGGACAACCCATGCCTCGAGCACTGCCACAACGAGGGCTTCCCTACTGGGTAGTGTGAGTTCGTCGCCTTAGAACCTCTTGCATTAGTTTTCTTCTGCAGGAAACCCTGCTGATGATGCTTCTGGCATTAGTCTGATAATACTTTTGTGTGTTTATAAGGAAGTATATCTGTATATGTGTGAACTTCTATGTCGTATTTTCTGTGACGAGCCGATCAACATAGAATTCACCTAAGACAATATAATAAAGGTGGAGTTGCAATAGTCTGCCTCCCTTTTGGGTTCATCCTGATGAGCAGGAACCACATTAAGCTCTTGACGGTCCTCCCCGCTGATGAAATATGTTCTTGGTCTGAATAAGGAGATACTGATGCCTTTGTCTCTTATATTAGTGGAATCAACAGAGCATGCTACCAAAGGAGAGATTTGGGCATAGCTGTTGTGACATGATTATGTCTATTGGAGTGTTTTGCATGTGAATCTATTTCTAGTGTTACTTGATCAAATGAAGAGTCTATGGGAGGAGTATAAGCTGCCCCCAGAAGTTGTTGCTGGCAAATCAAACAAATAAAAGACAGTGATACATCCGGGCTTTAAATGTATAACAGTGTGTTCCAGATATATATTAATTGCACTCAAGTTTGCTACATCTGGGCTTTAAATGTTTCATATATGTTAATAATGTGTTGGTTGCTTTGGCCACCACCACCACCACTAACAACAACAACAACAACAACAACAACAATAAATAAATTTCATTACAACACATTATTAATTGCATCACGTAGACAAAATCGCATCATCGTCTTATCTTTGTTTTCGACCATCCATGGTTATTACAAGAGATTGCTCATATTTTTTTTAAAGGAGGATTGCCCCGGTTTTCTCTCTTATACTTGAATCCACATTATCTCGTTTTCTCTGCTCTCACTAGTTGTAGTGTTTAATCTGGGAGTTTTTTTAAGATGGTCCAAATTGACATGAGCCATTAATTACGAGAGATCCAATGGTACAATATTACTCTTACCTCTCATGAGTTAAGATGCGACAAGTGATTCTGTAGGGCTAATATGGACTTTGTATTCCTACTAGTAAGCGTCCACGTCTCTTTTAACACATAAATTGTACTCTTTTACATGCAAAATATGAGCAAAAATATTGCATCATGCACATCATGAAAGGCAGCGAGAGTCATCTCAAACACATGATTGTATTCTAAAATAACGTATACCTCATGCACATCAGACAATATTGTCTTTTATACCGTTAAAATAAACGTATGGAAGTGGAAATCTCATTTATTCATCTATTTCTGACCATTCCAAACATGCAAGGAAACAAATAAATCACAATATAACATTAGAATTCAATTGCATAACATAGTAATTCACAACTTAGAAAGTGCATGTAACATATTGAAATTACATAAGCAGCTAATAAGGTTCCAAAGTAGCAAGACAGGTAAATGGTATGACAGAATAATATCACATGAATTTCAGTTTTGTTGATTCAGTTTCCAAATCTTTAACTCAAATGTCCAGCAAGGAAGTCGCCCTTTTAGGAATTGGAGGTCCTCAGCAAGGATTTTATTGTTTTCTCTCCCCATTTTTGTTGCCACCGGAGTCTAGTAAAGAGTAAAAATGTTAAAACTATTTGTATTAAATAATCCTATCCAAGCACGCATTACTATCATAAAATATTTGTTAATGACCCTTAACACTTTCAAAAACACTCACTGCCAAACATAGAAGTGTTCATATGTGTTAACAAATACTTGTAAAACTAGAAAACAAAACATCGCATAAATTTCAAAATTAATGACAAAAATAATGGTGGAGAAAATGTAAGTATAATTAAATTGAACTGAACTTGACAAATTTAATGTCAAAACCTTTCTATGGCTGACAATAGATCATCCTATATAACGAAGTTACATGTTCAGGAGTGTCAGACAAATATCTACCTACTCCATGAAATTTAACATCTACAATACATTTTTGATGACTTGCATGATTACAAATTATTGATATAGTAAAAATATTAGGGTCTTTTACATCTGTCTCCCTAACTCGAACCCACTACTCACATTTGCCCCTAATTCGAAAGCCTGCTAAAAAATGCCCCTCCGCCGTTAGGTGCACATATAGAAATGCCCTTCCGTGCCGTTTCTGTCCGGTCAAAGGGATTTGACCGCTATCTGAACGTTCACTGGACAATTTGCCCCTGACTCCATGTGTCACTTAAAGGTGGGACCAACTCCTCTAAAAAATAAATGGAAAATTCTTTCTCTCACTCACCCCTCTCTATCACTTACAAGTGGACCCAACCGACATAATAAAAATAGAAAAAACTTTCTCCCTTACATCCCCCCTCTCCCTCCTTGACATGTGGGCCATGGGACACACCGCCAGGGTCAACACCGACCCTTGCATGGTCATGGCGAGGCTTGGCGGCTCCGGTGGCCGTCGCCGGCGAGCGCCGGGCGCGCGTGCATGTGAGAGCCATAGGGCAAGATCTAGGTGGTCTGGCGGGGCAAGGGGTGGAGGTCAAAGCGGACGGCGGCGTATGGCGGTGCCATGGACGGGGACGGTTCCGACACAACTTTGCCGCTCGTAGCTATCGTCGGAGCCGATGCTCCCGTGCCACTCCAACGAGCGTTTAGTGGTCTACGTGATCTGCAACTCCATTCCGCCCACTCCCCAAGCCTCCTCGTCCCCTGTAACGAGTGCTTGAAGTACGCCTGAGAGCGTCAAGAGCTTCTGCCAAGGACATCGTTGCTAGCCATCGTGGCCGGAGGCCAGATAGAAAGGTACGAGCATGTCTATGAGCTCCGTCTGGCGCCCCTCCTCCGGCTTGCACATTCAATCGGGCCTGGGACCGCCTGTACATGACACACGGGACCTTGAGATCCGCCATGGCCGTCACTCTTACCCTCCTAAATTCGGATGCCCTGATCCACCCTTGACCTACCCGACCACCGTGTCGTCGTTGTGGAAAGCTTGCGCCCCTACATCCATCTTCCCGCACTCGATTCCGTGCCCGGAGCGCCCTGCCCGAAGCAGACCACCATGACTGACCTCGGCTAGCTCGGCCGTGAGGCCTCCTCCCGCGGGCAGCGCGCCTGCCACGCCCAGCATGCCTACTGTGCCTCACGCGGCTGCACGGCGTGCCTCGCGCTCTCCTCTTGCGGCCATCCGCCCCCCTACGGCAAGCCGCCGGCGAGCTCAGCCTCTCACGCACGGGCACGCAAGGACCGGCGGTGACCCTGAAAGTGGGTCCTATGGCCCACATGTCAGGGAGAGTGAGAGTGATGAGAGAGGGAGAGAAAATTATTTTTATATGTAAGGAAAGAGGGGCAAAAATGTCAAAGAAACGGCACATTAGTGGTCAAACAGCCTTGACTGGACGGAAACGGCTCGGAGGGGCATTTCTATAAGGGCACATGACGGCGGAGGGGCATTTTTGAGCAGGCTTTCGGATTAGGGGTATATCTGATTAGGTGGTTCGAGTTAGGGACAGAAATGCAAATGGCCCAAAATATTAATAGTTTTATAAGACTTTCAAAATGATTGTGACTGAAAAACTTTTTTTAGGGCAGTGTTAGGCGCCGGCGCGCCGGCCCAGTTTTCCGTTGGTCGAGCCCCATTGGTCGTAGCTTTTTAGGATGATGGTTGCAACATTAGGGGTTGTCCGCCACTTGGTGCTCCCAGCTCGCCGTCCGCCTCGAGCTTGTGAGCCATGGCCGACCTGTTGGGGAACATACTATTTCAAAAAAATTCCTATGATCACTCAAGATCTATCTACCAGATGCATAGCAACGAGAGGGGAGAGTGTGTCTACACACCCTCGTAGACGAAAGCGGAAGCGTCTAGTGACGCGGTTGATGTAGTCGTACTTCTTCGCGATCCAACCGATCAAGCACCGAACGTACGACACCTCCGCGTTCAGCACACGTTCAGGTTGATGACGTCCCACGAGATCTTAATCCAGTTGCACTTTGCGGGAGAGTTTCGTCAGCACGATGGCATGGTGACGGAGATGATGAAGCTACCGGCGTAGGGCTTTGCCTAAGCACTTCAACGGTATGACCGAGGTGTGTTTCTGTGGAGGGGGGCACCGCACACGGCTAGAACAATGTTTCTTCTGTGTCTTCGGGTGCCCCCTGCCCACGTATATAACGGAGCAAGGGGGGAGGTGCGGCCAGGCTAGGGCGCGCAAAGGGAGTAGGATTCCTACTCCTAGTAGGAATAGGAATCCCCTTCCTATTCCTACTAGGAGTAGAAAAGGAAGGGGAAGAGAAGAAGGAAGAAGAGGGGCGCCTCCCCCTTTCCTAGTCCAACTAGGATCCCTAGGGGGAGGGTGCGGCCAGCCCTATGGGCTGCCTCTCTCTTTCTCTCAATGGCCCACTATGGCCCATACTCCCTCGGGGGGGGGGGGGGGTTCGGGTAACCCCCTCCGGCATTCCGGTTAAATCCGAAACTTTTCCGGAACACTTCCGGTGTCCGAATATAGTCGTCCAATATATCAATCTTTACGTCTCGGACATTCCGAGACTCCTCTTCATGTCCGTGATCTCATCCGGGACTCCGAACTACATTCTATACATCAAAACTCATAAACTCATAATACCGATCGTCATCAAATGTTAAGCGTGCGGACCCTACGAGTTCGAGAACTATGTAGACATGACCGAGACTCATCTCCGGTCAATAACCAATAGTGGAACCTGGATGCTTATATTGGCTCCTACATATTCTATGAAGATCTTTATCGGTCAAACCGCATAACAACATACATTGTTCCCTTTGTCATCGGCATGTTACTTGTCCGAGATTCGATCGTCGGTATCTCAATACCTGGTTCAATTTCGTTACCAGCAAGTCTCTTTACTCGTTCCGTAATACATCATCCCGTGACTAACTCATTAGTCATTTGCTTGCAAGGCTTATTATGATGTGTATTACCGAGAGGGCCAAGAGATACCTCTCAGACACTCGGAGTGACAAATCCTATTCTTGATCTATGCCAACACCACGAACACCTTTGGAGACATATGTAGAGCATCTTTATAATCACCCAGTTACATTGTGACCTTCGATAACACACAAGGTGTTCCTCTCGTATACGGGAGTTGGATAATCTCATAGTCATAGGAACATGTATAAGTCATGAAGAAAGCAATAGCAGTAAAACCAAACGATAATAGTGCTAAGCTAACGGATGGGTTGTCCATCACATCATTCTCCTAATGATGTGATCTTGTTGATCAAATGACAACTCATGTCTATGGCTAGGAAACATAACCGTCTTTGATCAATAAGCTAGTCTAGTAGAGGCATACCACAGACATACTGTTTTGTCTATGTATTCACACATGTACTAAGTTTCCGGTTAATACAATTCTAGCATGAATGAAAGACATTTATCACGATATAAGGAAATACAAATAACATCTTTATTATTGCCTCTAGGGCATATTTCCTTCAGTCTCCTAATTGAACTAGAGTCAATAATCTAGATTACAAAGTAATGATCCTAACACCCATGGAGTCTTGGTGCTGATCATGTTTTGCCCCCGGAAGAGGCTTAGTCAATGGGTCTGCTACATTCAGATCCGTATGTATCTTGCAAATCTCTATGTCCCCCTCCTTGACTAGATCGCGGATGGAATTTAAGCGTCTTTTGTTGTGCTTTGTTCTCTTGTGAAACCTGGATTCCTTCGCCAAGGCTATTGCTCCAGTGTTGTCACAAAAGATTTTCATTGGACCCGTTGCACTAGCTATTACACCTAGATCAGCTATGAACTCCTTCATCCAGACTCCTTCATTTGCTGCTTCCGAAGCAGCTATGTATTCTGCTTCACACGTAGATCCCGCCACGATGCTCTGCTTGGAACTACACCAGATGACAGCTCCACCGTTTAATAAAAATACATATCCGGTTTGTGACTTAGAGTCATCTGGATCAGTGTCAAAGCTTGAATCGATGTAACCGTTTACGACAAGCTCTTTGTCACCTCCATATACGAGAAACATATCCTTTGTCCTTTTTAGGTACTTCAGGATGTTCTTGACCGCTGTCGAGTGATCCACTCCTAGATTACTTTGGTACCTCCCTGCTAGACTTATAGCAAGGCACACATCAGGTCTGGTACACATCATTGCATACATGATAGATCCTATGGCTAAGGCATAGGCAATGACTTTCATTTTCTCTCTATCTTCTGAAGTGGTCGGGCATTGAGTCTTACTCAATTTCACACCTTGTAACACAGGCAAGAACCCTTTCTTTGACTTATCCATTTTGAACTTCTTCAAAACTTTATCAAGGTATGTGCTTCGTGAAAGTCCAATTAAGCGTCTTGATCTATCTCTATAGATCTTGATGTCTAATATGTAAGCAGCTTTACCGAGGTCTTTCATTGAAAAATTCTTATTCAAATATCCTTTTATGCTATCCAGAAATTCTATATCATTTCCAATCAACAATATGTCATCCACATATAATATTAGAAATGCTACAGAGCTCCCATTCACTTTCTTGTAAATACAAGCTTCTCCAAAAGTCCGTATAAAACCATATGCTTTGATCACCTCATCAAAGCGTATATTCCAACTGCGAGATGCTTGCACCAGTCCATAGATGGATCGCTGGAGCTTGCACACTTTGTCAGCACCTTTAGGATCGACAAAACCTTCTGGTTGCATCATATACAACTCTTCTTTGAGATATCCATTCAGGAATGCAGTTTTGACATCCATTTGCCAGATTTCATAATCATAAAATGCGGGAATTGCTAACATAATTTGGACAGACTTAAGCATTGCTACGTGTGAGAAAGTCTCATCGTAGACAACTCCTTGAACTTGTCGAAAACCTTTCGCAACAAGTTGAGCTTTGTAAATAGTAACATTACCGTCAGCGTTGGTCTTCTTCTTGAAGATCCATTTATTTTCGATGGCTTGCCGATAATCAGGCAAGTCAACCAAAGTCCATACTTTTTTCTCGTACATGGATCCCATCTCAGATTTCATGGCCTCAAGCCATTTTACGGAATCTGGACTCATCATCGCTTCCTCATAGTTCGTATGTTCATCATGGTCTAGTAACATGACTTCCAGAACTGGGTTGCCGTACCACTCTGGTGCGGAACGTACTCTGGTTGATCTATGAAGTTCAGCAGAAACTTGACCTGAAGTTTCATGATCATCATCATTAGCTTCCTCGCTAATTGGTGTAGGAATCACTGGAACTAGTTTCTGTGATATACTACTTTCCAATTCGGGAGAAGGTACAATTACCTCATCAAGTTCCACTTTCCCCCCACTCACTTCTTTCGAGAGAAACTCCTTCTCTAGAAAGGATCCATTCTTAGCAACGAATATCTTGCCTTCGGAGCTGTGATAGAAGGTGTACCCAACAGTCTCTTTTGGGTATCCTATGAAGACACATTTCTCCAACTTGGGTTCGAGCTTATCAGGTTGAAGCTTTTTCACATAAGCATCGCAGCCCCAAACTTTAAGAAACGACAACTTTGGTTTCTTGCCAAACCACTGTTCATAAGGTGTCGTCTCAATGGATTTAGATGGTGCCCTATTTAACGTGAATGCAGCTGTCTCTAAAGCATAACCCCAAAACGATAGTGGTAAATCGGTAAGAGACATCATAGACCGCACCATATCTAATAAAGTACCGTTACGACATTCGGACAGACCATTACGTTGTGGTGTTCCAGGTGGCGTGAGATGTGAAACTATTCCACATTGTTTCAAATGAAGACCAAACTCGTAACTCAAATATTCACCTCCATGATCAGATCGTAGGAACTTTATTTTCTTGTTATGATGATTCTCTACTTCACTCTGAAATTCTTTAAACTTTTCAAATGTTTCAGACTTGTGTTTCATTAAGTAGATATACCCATATCTACTCAAATCATCAGTGAAGGTCAGAAAATAACGATACCCACCGCGAGCTTCAACACTCATCGGTCCACATACATCAGTATGTATGATTTCCAACAAATCCGTTGGTCGCTCCATTGTTTTGGAGAACGGAGTTTTAGTCATCTTGCCCATGAGGCATGGTTCGCAAGCACCAAGTGATTCATAATCAAGTGATTCCAAAAGTCCATCACTATGGAGTCTCTTCATGCGCTTTACACTAATATGACCTAAACGGCAGTGCCACAAATAAGTTGCACTATCATTATTAACCTTGCATCTTTTGGCTTCAATATTATGAATATGTGTATCACTACAATCGAGATCCAACAAGAATAGACCATTCTTCAAGGGTGCATGACCATAAAAGATATTAATCATAAAAATAGAACAACCATTATTCTCAGATTTAAATGAATAACCGTCTCGCAACAAACAAGATCCAGATATAATGTTCATTCTTAACGCTGGCACCAAATAACAATTATTCAGGTCTAAAACTAATCCCGAAGGTAAATGTAGAGGTAGCGTGCCGACGGCGATCACATCGACTTTGGAACCATTTCCCACGCGCATCGTCATCTCGTCCTTAGCCAATCTTCGTTTAATCCGTAGTCCCTGTTTCGAGTTACAAATGTTAGCAACCGAACCGATATCAAATACCCAGGTACTACTACGAGCATTAGTAAGGTACACATCAATAACATGTATATCACATATACCTTTGTTCACCTTGCCATCCTTCTTATCTGCCAAATACTTGGGGCAGTTCCGCTTCCAGTGTCCAGTCCCTTTGCAGTAGAAGCACTTAGTTTCAGGCTTGGCTCCAGACTTGGGTTTCTTCGCGGGAGTAGCAACTGTCTTGCTATTCTTCTTGAAGTCCCCTTTCTTTCCCTTGCCCTTTTTCTTGAAACTAGTGGTCTTGTTAACCATCAACACTTGATGCTCCTTTTTGATTTCTACCTCCGCAGCTTTGAGCATAGCGAAGAGCTCGGGAATTGTCTTTTGCATCCCTTGCATATTATAGTTCATCACGAAGCCTTTATTGCTTGGTGGCAGTGATTGAAGAACTTTATCAATAACACTATCTTCATCAACTTTGCAACCAAGTTGAGTCATATGATTGTAGTACCCAAACATTCTGAGCAAGGATTCACTGATAGAACTATTCTCCTCCATCTTGCAGTTATAGAACTTATTGGAAATCTCATATTTCTCAATCCGGGCATTTGCTTGAAATATTAACTTCAACTCCTGGAGCATCTCATATGCTCCATGACGTTCAAAACATCGTTGAAGTCCCGGTTCTAAGCCGTAAAGCATGGCACACTGAACTATCGTGTAGTCATCAGACCGCGTCTGCCAGACGTTCAAAGCGTCTATATTAGCGGGAGGGGGCTTGTCACCTAGCGGTGCTTCAAGGACATAATTCTTCTGTGCAGCAATGAGGATAATCCTCAAGTTACGGACCCAGTCCGTGGAATTGCTACCATCATCTTTCAACTTAGCTTTCTCTAGGAATGCATTAAAATTCAAAGGAACCGTAGCACGGGCCATTGATCTACAACAACATAGATATGCAAAAACTATCAGGACTAAGTTCATGATAAATTAAAGTTCAATTAATCATATTACTTAAAGAACTCCCATTTAGATAGACATCCCTCTAGTCATCTAAATGATCACGTGATCCAAATCAACTAAACCATGTTCGATCATCACGTGAGATGGAGTAGTTTTCAATGGTGAACATCTTATGTTGATCATATCTACAATATGATTCACGCTCGACCTTTCGGTCTCCACTGTTCCGAGGCCATATCTGCATATGCTAGGCTCGTCAGGTTTAACCCGAGTATTCTGCGTGTGCAAAACTGGCTTACACCCGTTGTATGTGAACGTAGAGCTTATCACACCCGATCATCACGTGGTGTCTCGGCACGACAAACTTTCACAACGGTGCATACTCAGGGAGAACACTTATACCTTGAAATTTTGTAAGGGATCATCTTATAATGCTACCGCCATACTAAGCAAAATAAGAAGCATAATAAGATAAACATCACATGCAATCAAAATATGTGACATGATATGGCCATCATCTTCTTGTGCTTTTGATCTCCATCTCCAAGGCACCGTCATGATCACCATCGTCATCGGCGCGACACCTTGATCTCCATCGTAGCATCGTTGTCGTCTCACCAACTATTGCTTCCACGACTATCGCTACCGCTTAGTGATAAAGTAAAGCAATTATATGGCGACCGTATTTCATACAATAAAGCGACAACCATATGGCTCATGCCAGTTGCCGATAACTTTACAAAACATGATCATCTCATACAATAACGTATAACTCATCATGTCTTGACCATATAACATCACAACATGCCCTGCAAAAATAAGTTAGACATCCTCTACTTTGTTGTTGCAAGTTTTACGTGGCTGCTACGGGCTTAGCAAGAACCGTTCTTACCTACGCATACAAAAACTACAACGATTTTTCGTCAAGTATGTGTTGTTTTAACCTTCACAAGGACCGGGCGTAGCCACACTCGATTCAGCTAAAGTGAGAGAGACAGACACCCGCCAGTCACCTTTAAGCAACGAGTGCTCATAACGGTGAAATCAGTCTCGCGTAAGCGTACGCGTAATGTCGGTTCGGGCCGCTTCATCTCACAATACCGCCGAACCAAAGTATGACATGCTGGTAAGCAGTATGACTATTATCGCCCACAACTCATTGTGTTCTACTCATGCATATCATCTACGCATAGACCTAGCTCATGATGCCACTGTTAGGGAACGTAGTATTTCAAAAAAAATTCCTACGATCACTCAAGATCTATCTACCAGATGCATAGCAACGAGAGGGGAGAGTGTGTCTACGTACCCTCGTAGACCGAAAGCGGAAACGTCTAGTGACGCGGTTGATGTAGTCGAACTTCTTCGCGATCCAACCGATCAAGCACCGAACGTACGACACCTCCGTGTTTAGCACACATTCAGCTTGATGTCGTCAGATACGTCTCCGTCGTATCTATAATTTTTGATTGTTCCATGCCAATATTCTACAACTTTCATATACTTTTGGCAACTTTTTATACTATTTTTTGGGACTAACATATTGATCCAGTGCCCAGTGCCAGTTCCTGTTTGTTGCATGTTTTTTGTTTCGTAGAATATCCATATCAAATAGAGTCCAAACGGAATAAAAATGGGCGGAGATTTTTTTTGGAATATATGTGAATTTTGGGAAGCGGAACCAACACGAGACGATGCCCGAGTGGGCCACGAGGCAGGAGGGCGCGCCCACCAGGGGCAGGAGCGCCCTGGGCCCTCGTGGCCACACCGTAAGGCGGTTGATGCCCTTCTTTCGCCGCAAGAAAGCTAATATCTGGATAAAAATCGTGTCAAAAAATCAGCCCAATCGAAATTACGGATCTCCGGGAATTTAAGAAACGGTGAAGGGCCAGAATCTGGGAAGGCAGAAACAGAGAGTGACAGAGAGACAGATCCAAGCTCGGAGGGGCTCTCGCCCCTCCGCCGCCATGGAGGCCATGGACCAGAGGGGAAACCCTTCTCCCACCTAGGGGGAAGGTCAAGGAAGAAGAAGAAGGAGGGGGGCTCTCTCTCCCCCTCGCTTCCGGTGGCACCGGAGTGCCACCGGGGCCATCATCGTGTGATGGCAATCTACACCAACACCTCCGTCATCTTCACCAACATCTCCATCACCTTCCCCCATCTATCTACAGTGGTCCACTCTCCCGCAACCCGCTGTACCCTCTACTTGAACATGGTGCTTTATGCTTCATATTATTATCCAATGATGTGTTGCCATTCTATGATGTCTGAGTAGATTATCGTTGTCCTATCGGTGATTGGTGAATTGCTAAGATTGATTTAAATTGCTTGTGGTTATGTTGCTGTCCTTTGGTGCCCATCATATGAGTATGCGCGTGGATCACACCATAGGGTTAGTTGTATGTTGATAGGACTACGTATTGGAGGGCAAGAGTGACAAAAGCTTCAACATAGCGTAGAAATTGATGCATACGGAATTGAAAGGGGACCAATATATCTTAATGCTATGGTTGGGTTTTACCCTAATGAACGTTAGTAGTTGCGGATGCTTGCTAAAAGTTCCAATCATAAGTGCATAGAATTCCAAGTAAGGGATGACATGCTAGCAGTGGCCTCTCCCACATAAAACATGCTATCGGTCTAGTAACGTAGTCAATTGCTTAGGGGCAATTTCGCAACTCCTACCACCAGTTTTCCACACTCGCTATCATTAACTTTATTGTTTCTTTATCTTAATAGCCTGTAGTTTATATTTACGTGCTCTTTATATTCTTGCAAACCTATCCCACAAAAAATACAAAGTTCTTCTAGTTTCATACTTGTTTTAGGTAAAGTAAACGTCAAGCGTGCGTAGAGTTGCATCGGTGGTCGATAGAACTAGAGGGAATATTTTTCCTGCCTTTAGCTCCTCATTGGGTTCGACACTCTTACTTATCGAAAGAGGCTACAACTGATCCCCTACACTTGTGGGTTATCAACGTCCCACGAGCTCTTAATCCAGTTGAAATTCGTGGGAGAGTTTCGTCAGCACGACGGCGTGGTGACGGAGATGATGAAGCTACCGGCGCAGGGCTTCGCCTAAGCACTGCAACGGTATGACCGAGGTGTGTTTCTGTGGAGGGGGGCACCACACACAACTAGAACAATGTTTCTTCTGTGTCTTTGGGTACCCCCAGCCCCCGTATATAAAGGAGCAAGGGAGGAGGTCCGGCCAGGCTAGGGCGCGCCAAGGGAGTAGGATTCCTACTCCTAGTAGGAATAGGAATCCCATTTCCTATTCCTACTAGGAGTAGGAAAGGAAGGGGAAGAGAAGAAGGAAGAAGAGGGGCGCCTCCCCCCTTTCCTAGTCCAACTAGGATCCCTAGGTGGGGGGGTGCGGCCAGCCCTATGGGCTGCCTCTCTCTTTCTCTCAATGGCCCACTATGGCCCATACTCCCTCGGGGGGGGTTCCGGTAACCCCCTCCAGCACTCCGGTTAAATCCGAAACTTTTCTGGAACACTTCCGGTGTCCGAATATAGTCGTCCAATATATTAATCTTTCCGTATCGGACATTCCAAGACTCCTCGTCATGTCCATGATCTCATCCAGGACTCCGAACTACCTTCGGTACATCAAAACTCATAAACTCATAATACCGATCGTCATCAAACGTTAAGCGCGCGGACCCTACGGGTTCGAGAACTATGTAGACATGACCGAGACTCATCTCCCATCAATAACCAATAGCGGAACCTGGATGCTCATATTGGCTCCTACATATTCTACGAAGATCTTTATCGGTCAAACCGCATAACAACATACGTTGTTCCCTTTGTCATCGGCATGTTACTTGTCTAAGATTCAATCGTCGGTATCTCAATACCTAGTTCAATCTCGTTACCGGCAAGTCTCTTTACTTGTTCCGTAATACATCATCCCGTGACTAACTCATTAGTCATTTGCTTGAAAGGCTTATTATGATGTGTATTACCGAGAGGGCCCAGAGATACCTCTCCGACACTCGGAGTGACAAATCCTATTCTTGGTCTATGCCAACTCCACGAACACCTTTGGAGACATATGTAGAGCATATTTATAATCACCCAGTTACGTTGTGACGTTTGATAGCACACAAGGTGTTCCTCTGGTATACGGGAGTTGCATAATATCATAGTCATAGGAACATGTATAAGTCATGAAGAAAGCAATAGCAGTAAAACTAAACGATCATAGTGCTAAGCTAACGGATGGGTCTTGTCCATCACATCATTCCTAATGATGTGATCTTGTTGATCAAATGACAACTCATGTCAATGGCTGGGTAACATAACCATCTTTTATCAATAAGCTAGTCTAGTAGAGGCATACCAGGGACATATTATTTTGTCTATGTATTCACACATGCACTAAGTTTCTGGTTAATACAATTCTAGCATGAATAAAAGACATTTATCATGATATAAGGAAATACAAATAACATCTTTATTATTGCCTCTAGGGCATATTTCCTTCACGACCCGCCTGTGAGCTTGCACGTGATGCCCCCATCGTAGTAGCGCTAGTGCTCGCTCCGTCGCGCGCGTCCATGGCTTACGAGCTCCTCGACCCACCCGATCCCGGCCGCCGCGCTCTCACCTTTTTTTGCTAGGAACAACGCTGCCCCTTCCTCGCCGCACTTGCCGGCCAAGGCGCCGCCCGCGCTCATCGCCCCGACTGCCCGCACTCGCCACGCCGGCGTCCATGTGAAGGAATAGTGTGCTGCATCAAAAAAGCTGTCGCGGGGTCCCACACGCCAGCCCCTCACGCGATGAAGCGATCGGCTGAAAGATTCGGTCGACGTGTAGACGGGAAGAGTTTTCCATTTTTTAACCCCTTGTGTGACCTTATATAAAGAGCACACCCACATAGCCAAACTGAGTTAGACAAAGCAAGACGCTAAATACAAATCAAATGACCAAAAAGGCTATTGATTATTAAAAAAATGAATTGGACAATGCCTAATGCTACATTGTACTTATGACTTGACCAAAAGAGCAAAAACCAACTCAAAAAAGAAAAGAAACGAAATAAAGCTAAAAAAGGACACGCCTGACTCTCCCTCACAGTTTTCCTCACCTCGTCACCAACCTTCTCCACCTTATCCCTTCACTGTCTCCTCACTTCTCCCTATTCCATTGTGGCCACAAGCCCACAACTCTCTCTACCTCCACAGGCGGCCCCTCCTCACGTCTCCACCGCCGACGCGAGGCATCGCAACCCCCACTCTTCTCAGCCCCTCCTCGTCGAATCGGTCGCCGAAGTGCGTGAGGATCCGCTCGAGCTTGGCATGCTTGCTGGCACTTCTAGTGGTAGGTGCGGACGATCGCTGATGCGGAGGCGCGGGACTCGTCTCCACCAGATCACGGTAGCCGTGGCAATCGTGCATCGGAACCTCCGCACCCGATGGCTTCCTCTCCGTCTCGCTCGCCCGATGTTTGGAGCCTCTGCCCGTCAGCGGCTCCCACCACCATGTGCGTGCGGCTGTGCTGTTCCCTGCCAAGATGCAGCAGTAGTGCCGCGGTGGCTGGTCCCCTACAACTGCAAGCCGACGATGGTTGGTGATCTATTCATCACTTTGGCTTTCATGTCTGCTTAGTTCTTATTTGAGGTACTCTCCATTCCCCATTTATGCTAATTCCTAATTGCTATTCATCACTGTACAGTACATATGTAGGTCCGTAGTCTTAGGTTTAAGCATGCGAGTAGTTTTAGAATCCAAGAGAAAAATTAGTAGTTGGGGTGATCCTATTTTCCTACTGTCTATAATCTTGGAGTAAGTTATTCGATTATCCGTTATTAACTTTGTTGCAACAACTGTCGTGAGTGGGGATACTAGTTAGTTAATATTCTTGAGGCAACTATGTTGTGATAAAGTTGATTTATTGGTGGATTTGAATTCTGGGTGGCTAGGGGCATTGTGAGGAGCTAGGGACCAAGACGGATGAGGTTGATTTGTCTTGATCCTACCAAAGTAATTTACTTCTTGTTTAAAAAACAGAAGCATATTTTTAGAAGTTCATGGTTAAGTTTCCAAATCCAAGCTTTATAGCAAAGCAAAGAGACATGCTGTATAATGAATAATGATACTATGGGATAATGATGATGATATAGCTGTCATATAGAGGACGGTGGTTAGCTGAAAGAGTTTATCACCTCAAAAAATTCCTTTCTTTGAATAACTTGCCTTATTAGTCCAGATGCATCTCTAGCATCTTAAGTATTACCTACGGCAGTTGCAAAAGTTTTATTCATGATATAGCACAACCTTCTAAATGTATTTCTTGTTGTCTCGGACTCCCAGTTATAATAAACTAGCAGAAATTCCCGTGCGTTGCAAGGAGAGATAAAAGGGAGCACACGCCAGTGCTCGTTAAGAACGCTACCGTGCTTTGGCTTCTCAGACTGTCGTGCTTGCTCGCGCCAATGCTAGTTTTAGCCTCGTGGTCTGATGTTGCCGCCCACTGTGTTGCCGACTGCCACTGGTTTGCCGGGACCCTGTCGGCAGATGCACATCATGCACTCTCGCCTGTCGACCTTCGCCATGTGTGCACTAACGCAAGCTGCACGCCTATCAGCAGGAGTCGTCGCGTCACTCCTAGACATCGCCACCATGGCCCGCTGCTGCTGACAACCACACGCTTGGATTGGCATGCCACGGGCATCGCATACTACCACCATCGCGTCGCATGATCCATGCCCGCTGGCCATCGCCGGGTCGCAGAGCCGCACCATCATGCTAGCATGCCACCGCGAGCCGTAGTGTTGCATACGTGCCTTGGCCGCCCACTATGTTGTCGGCTCCTGCTGGTGTGCCAAGCCCCTATGCCGGCAGATGCGCGTCACTCACTCTCGTCCACCGTCCTTCATCCCGCATGCAGTGTCGCGAGCTTCACGACTACCAGCAGGAGTCATCGCTACCATGCCCTGCTAGCAATCGTGCCCCGAGCACCCATGCACCTTGGCTCACCTGGGTAAGAGCATCACGTGCTACCCCAATGAGCCGTAGTGATTCAGACGTGCATCGACTGTGCTGGATGCAGGAGCTAATCCACCCAGGCCAGCCAGAGACGTTGTGAGCGTCCCTCTGCCGAGTGTCACAATTTTGAAGGAAATATGCCCTAGAGGCAATAATAAAGTTGTTATTTGTATTTCCTTATATCATAATAAATGTTTATTATTAATGCTAGAATTATATTAACCGAAAACTTATTACATGTGTGAATACATAGACGAAACAGAGCGTCCCTATTATGCCTCTACTAGACTAGCTCGTTAATCAAAGATGGTTATGTTTTCTAACCATAGACATGAGTTGTCATTTGATCAACGGGATCACATCATTAGGAGAATGATGTGATGGATAAGACCCATCCGTTAGCTTAGCCACTTGATCGTTTAGTTTTACTGCTATTGCTTTCTTCATGACTTATACATGTTCCTATGACTATGAGATTATGCAACTCCTGAATACCAGAGGAACACCTTGTGTGCTATCAAACGTCACAACGTAACTGGGTGATTATAAAGATGCTCTATATGTGTCTCCGAAGGTGTTTGTGGTGTTGGCATAGATCAAGAATAGGATTTGTCACTCCGAGTGTTGGAGAGGTATCTCTGGGCCCTCTCGATAATACACATCATAATAAGCCTTGCAAGCAAATGGCTAATGAGTTAGTCACGAGATGATGTATTACAGAACGAGTAAAGAGACTTGCCGCTGACGAGATTGAACTAGGTATGATGATACCGACGATCGAATATCGGGCAAGTAACATACCAATGACAAAGGGAACACCGTATGTTGTTATGCGGTTTGACCGATAAAGATCTTCGTAGAATATGTAGGAACCAATATGAGCATCTAGGTTTCGCTATTGGTTATTGACCGGAGATGAGTCTCGGTCATGTTTACATAGTTCTCGAACCCGTATGGTCCGCACGCTTAACGTTCGATGACGATCGATATTATGATTTTATGTGATTTATTGCAGCGAAGGTAGTTCGGAGTCCCGGATGTGATCACGGACATGACGAGGAGTCTCAAAATGGTCGAGACATAAAGATTGATATATTGGACGACTATATTAGGACACCGGAAGTGTTCCAGATGAGTTTCAGATTAAACCGGAGTGCCAGAGGGGTATCGGTACCCCCCGGGGGAACTAATGGGCCACTTGGGACCTTAGGGAGAGAGAGAGTGTTGGGGAACGTAGTATTTTGAAAAAAAAATCCTACGATCACACAAGATCTATCTACTAGAAGCATAGCAACAAGATGGTAGAGTGTGTCTATGTACCCTCATAGACCGAAAGCGGAAGCGTCTAGTGACGCGGTTGATGTAGTCGAACATCTTCGCGATCCAACCAATCTAAGCACCGAACGTACGTCACCTCCGTGTTCAGCACACATTCAACTCGATGAAATCCCACGAGCTCTTGATCCAGCTGAGCGTCACGGGAGAGTTTCATCAGCACGACGATGTGGTGACGGTGATGATGAAGCTACCGATGTAGGGCTTTGCCTAAGCACTGCAACAATATGATCGAGGTGTGTATCTTTGGAGGGGGGCACCACACACGGCTAAAACTGATGTTCAATTGTGTGTTCTAGGGTGCCCCCTTCCCCCGTATATAAAGGAGCAAGGGGGAGGCCGGCCGGCCCTAGGGCACGCGGGAGAGAGGAGGAGTCCTCCTCCTAGTAGGAGTAGGACTCCCCTTTCCTACTCCTACTAGGAGGGGGAAAGGAAGGAGGGGCGTGCCATGGGGAGTCCTACTCCCACTGGGAGTAGGATTCCTTCTCCTTCCCTAGTTGGAGTAGGAGAGGAAGGAAGGAAGAGAGGGAGAGGAAGGAAAGGGGGGCCGCCCCCCTAGTCCAATTTGGTTTGGGCTAGGGGGGCCACGCGCGCCAAGCTAGTCGCGCCTCCTCTTCTTCCACTTTGGCCCATGAGGCCCAATAACCCCCCCCCCCCCC
>LR738713.1:42567926-42599018 GCA_902687465.1 Secale cereale | reverse complement strand
GGGGGGGTTCTGGTAGCCCCACGGTACTCCAGTATTTATCCGATAAACCCCGAAACTTATCCGGTGTCCGAATATAACCTTCCAATATATGAATCTTTATGTATCGGACATTCCCAGACTCCTCGTCATGTCCGTGATCACATCCGAGACTCCGAACTACCTTCGGTACATCAAAACACACAAACTCATAATACCGATCGTCATCTAACGTTAAGCGTGCGGACCCTACGGGTTCGAGAACTATGTAGACATGACCGAGATTCATCTCCGTGAATAACCAATAGCGGAACCTGGATGCTCATATTGGTTCCTACATATTCTACGAAGATATTTATCGGTCAAATCGCATAACAATATACGTCGTTCCCTTTGTCATCGGTATGTTACTTGCCCGAGATTCGATCATCGGTATCATCATACCTAGTTCGATCTTGTTACCGGCAAGTCTCTTTACTCGTTTTGTAATACATCATCTCGTGACGAACACATTATTCATTTGCTTGCAATGCTTATTGTGATGTGTATTACCGAGAGGTCTCACAGATACCTCTCCGACACTCGGAGTGACAAATCCTATTCTTGATCTGTACCAACACCACAAACACCTTCAGAGACACCTGTAGAGCATATTTATAATCACCCAGTTACGTTGTGATGTTTGAGAGCACACAAGGTGTTCCTCCGGTATTCGGGAGTTGCATAATCTCATAGTCATAGGAACATGTATAAGTCATGAAGGAAGAAATAGCAGTAAAAATAAATGATCAAGTTGCTAAGCTAACGGAATGGGTCAAGTTAATCACATCATTCTCTAATGATGTGATCCCGTTCATCAAATGACAACTCATGTCTATGGCTAGGAAACTTAACCATCTTTGATTAACGAGCTAGTCAACTACAGGCATACTAGTGACACTCTGTTTGTCTATGTATTCACACATGTACTAAGTTTCCGTTTAATACAATTCTAGCATGAATAATAAACATTTATCATGATATAAGGAAAGAAATAATAACTTTATTATTGCCTCTAGGGCATATTTTCTTCAGTCTCCCACTTGCACTAGAGTCAATAATCTAGTTCACATCACCATGTGATTTAACACCAATAGTTAACATCCTCATGTGATTTAACACTTTATAGTTCACATCGCCATGTGACCAATAACCAAAAGGTTTACTAGAGTGAATAATCTAGTTCACATCGCCATGTGATTAACACCCAAAGAGTACTAAGGTGTGATCATGTTTTGCTTGTGAGAGAGGTTTAGTCAATGGGTCTGCCACATTCAGATCTGTATGTATTTTGCAAATTTATATGTCTACAATGCTTTGCATAGATCTACTGTAGCTAAATGCTCCCGCTTTCAATATGTATCCAGATCGAGACACAGAGTCATCCAGATCAGTGTCAAAGCTTGCATCGACGTAACTCTTTACGACGAACTCTTTATCACCTCCATAACCGAGAAATATTTCCTTAGTCCTCTAAGGATAATTTTGACCGCTGTCCAGTGATCTACTCCTAGATCAAAATTGTACTCCCTTGCCAAACTCAGGGAAAGGCATACAATAAGTCTGGTATACAACATGTCATACTTTATAGAACCTATGCCTGAGGCATAGGGAATGACTTTCATTCTCTCTATATCTTTTGCCGTGGTCGGGCTTTGAGTCTTACTCAACTTCACACCTTGCACCACAGGCAAGAACTCTTTCTTTTGACTGTTCCATTTTGAACTACTTCAAAAACTTGTCAAGGTATGTACTCATTGAAAAAACTTATCTAGCGTCTTCATCTATCTCTATAGATCTTGATGCTCAATATGTAAGCAGCTTCACCGAGGTCTTTCTTTGAAAAACTCCTTTCAAACACTCCTTTATGCTTTCCAAAAAATTCTACATCATTTCCGATCGACAATATGTCTTTCACATATACTTATCAGAAAGCCTGTAGTGCTCCCACTCACTTTCTTGTAAATACAGGCTTCACCGCAAGTCTGTATAAAACTATATGCTTTGATGAACTTATCAAAGCGTATATTCCAACTCCGAGATGCCCGCACCAGTCCATAGATGGATCGCTGGAGCTTGCACATTTTGTTAGCACCTTTAGGATTGACAAAACATTCTGGTTGCATCATATACAACTCTTCTTTAATAAATCCATTAAAGAACGCAATTTTGTTATCCATTTGCCAGATTTCATAAAATGCGGCAATTGCTAACATGATCCACACAGACTTAAGCATCGCTGCGAGTGAGAAAATCTCATCGTAGTCAACACCTTGAACTTGTCGAAAACCTTTCGCAACAAGTCAACCTTTGTAGACAGTAACATCACCATTGGCGTCAGTCTTCCTCATAAAGATCCATTTATTTTCAATGGCTTGCCGATCATCGGGCAAGTCAACCAAAGTCCACACTTCCTCATAGTTTCCTCATAGTTCGCAGGTTCATCATGGTCTAGTAGCATGACTTCCAGAACCGGGTTACCGTACCACTCTGGTGCGAAACGTACTCTGGTTAACCTACGAGGTTCAGTAGTAACTTGATCTAAAGTTTCATGATCATCATCATTAGCTTCCTTGTTGATTGGTGCAGGAATCACCAGAACTAGTTTCTGTGATGTATTACTTTCCAATTCGGGAGAAGGTACAATTACCTCATCAAGTTCAACTTTCCTCCCACTCACTTCTTTCGTCAGAAACTCCTTCTCAAGAAAGGATCCATTCTTAGCAACGAATATATTGCCTTCGGATCTATGATAGAAGGTGTACTGCTACCTCTTGAGCTTGCGTTGTTTTTCCATTGAAGAGGAAAGTGTGATGCAGCAAAGTAGCGTAAGTATTTCCCTCAGTTTTTGAGAACCAAGGTATCAATCCAGTAGGAGACTACACGCAAGTCCCTCGTACCTACACAAACAAATAAGAACCTTGCAACCAACGCGATAAAGGGGTTGTCAATCCCTTCTCGGCCACTTGCAAAAGTGAGATCTGATAGAGATAATAAGATAATTATTTTTAGTATTTTTGTTTTATAGATTGAAAAGTAAAGATTGCAAAATAAAACAGTAAAGATAACTAGTTGATGGAAGATTAATATGATAGAAGATAGACCCGGGGGCCATAGGTTTCGCTTGTGGCTTCTCTCATGATAGCAAATTCTACGATGGGTGAACAAATTACTATCGAGCAATTGATAGAAGAGCACATAGTTATGAGAATATCTAGGCATGATCATGTATATAGGCATCATGTCCGTGAGAAGTAGACCGAAACGATTTTGCATCTACTTCTATTACTCCTCACATCGACCGCTATCCAACATGCATCTAGAGTATTAAGTTCACAAGAACAGAGTAATGCCTTAAGCAAGATGACATGATGTAGAGGGATAAACTCATGCAATATGATATAAACCCCATCTTTTTATCCTCGATGGCAATAATAAAATACGTGCCTTGCTGCCCCTGCTATCACTGTGAAAGGACACCGCAAGATTGAACCCAAAACTAAGCACTTCTCCCATTGCAAGAAAGATCAATCTAGTAGGCCAAACAAAACTGATAATTCGAAGAGACTTGCAAAGATATTTTAATCATGCATATAAGAATTCAGAGAAGAATCAAATATTGTTCATAGATAATCTTGATCATAAACCCACAATTCACCGGATCTCGACAAACACACCGCAAAAAGAATTACATCGAATAGATCTCCAAGAAGATCGAGGAGAACTTTGTATTGAGATCCAAAGAGAGAGAAGAAACCATCTAGCTAATAACTATGGACCCGAAGGTCTGTGGTAAACTACTCACAACTCATCGGAGAGGCTATGGTGTTGATGTAGAAGCCCTCCATGATCGATTCCCCCTCTGGTGGAGCTCCGGAACAGGCCCTAAGATGGGATCTCACAGGTACCGAAGGTTGCAATAGTGGAAATAGGGTTTCGTGGTGCTCTCGGATGTTTTCAGGGTATATGAGTATATATAGGATGAAGAAGTATGTCGGTGGAGCTACGAGGGGCCCACGAGGGTGGGGGCGTGCCTACCCCCTGGGCGCGCCCTCCTGCCTTGTGGCCACCTCGTGGATTCCTTGGCGTGTACTCTAAGTCTTCTGGGTTGCATTTGTTCCAAAAACGATCCTCCCAAAGGTTTCATTCCATTTGGACTCCGTTTGATATTACTTTTCTGCGAAACACTAAAATAGGCAAAAAACAGTAATTTGCACTGGGCCTTGGGTTAGTAGGTTAGTCCCAAACAAAATATAAAAGTATATAATAAAGCCCATTAAACATCCAAAACAGATAATATAATAGCATGGAACAATCAAAAATTATAGATACGTTGGAGACGTATCAAGCATCCCCAAGCTTAATTCCTGCTCGTCGTCGAGTAGGTAAATGATAAAAACAGAATTTTCGATGTGGAATGCTACCTCACATAAGTCTCAATGTAATTTTCTTTATTGTGGCATGAATGTTCAGATCCGAAAGATTCAAGACAAAAGTTTAATATTGACATAAGAATAATAATACTTCAAGCATACTAACAAAGTTATTATGTCTTCTCAAAATAACATGGCCAAAGAAAGTTCGTCCCTACAAAATCATATAGTTTGGTCATGCTCCATCTTCATCACACAAAATACTCAAATCATGCGCAACCCCGGTTTCAGCCAAGCAATTGTTTCATACTTAATTTTTTTCAAACTTTTTCAACTTTCACGCAATACATGAGCATGAGCCATGGATATAGCACTATAGGTGGAATAGCATGGTGGTTGTGGAGAAGACAAAAGAGGAAGATGGTCTCACATCAACTAGGCTTATGAATGGGCTATGGAGATGCCCATCAATAGATATCAATGTGAGTGAGTAGGGATTGCCATGCAACAGATGCACTAGAGCTATAAATGTATGAAAGCTCAACAAAAGAAACTAAGTGGGTGTGCATCCAACTTGCTTGCTCACGAAGACCTAGGGCATTTGAGGAAGCCCATCGTTGGAATATACAAGCCAAGTTCTATAATGAAAATTCCCACTAGTATATGAAAGTGACTAAACAAGAGTGTAATGCCCCAGTTGTAACACTTTCCAAATATGGCAATATATAAACTTTGGCTTCACCATTTCCTTTCCGGGCTCCTCTTTCATTTCGGGTTTCTTCGTTATGTCATGTGCATGTGTGCATTTCATTCATGTCATGTTGTTAGGTGCATTGCATTGCATTTGTGTTGTCACTTGCACCCGGTTCCACTCGTCTCTTCCCGTTGTCCGTTTTGAGTTCCGACGCTCACACACGTGCCCGTGGCATCTCCGAGTCCTTCTTTCGTGTGTGGCCGTGTAACGTTTCCGGAATGACGTGAGACTTGTCGTGCGATGTTGTTTTGGTACGTGTAGGCCGCCTGTCAAGTTCCATCGCGTTTGGAGCTCGTTTGGTACTCCAACGGCTAACCTAGTGGGCTAAAAGAACCTCTTATTTAAGGCCCAAGACCCCCTCCACAACAGCCCACAAACCCAGCACAACCCTTCCCATCATCTCGGTCTTCGAATCGTGATCGCGTGGCCGAAAACCGCTCCCCATTTGGAGTCTCCTAGCTCCCTATGCCTATAAAAACGTCCACACCCCTCCATTTTCGCGATCCAACCCTAATTTTCGTCCATCCGCGCCGACGGACACGTCCGAACGCGTCCGGACACGTCCATCCGCCGCCGTCCGGCCACTCAGGGCTCGACACGTGTCCGCAGCCGCCGGCCTCCGCCTCCACCGCGCCGCCGGGCTCGCCGGCCCGGATCAGGCCCATCCGGCCCGCGTGGCCACCTCCGCCGCACAGCGTCTTCATCGCCGCCGGCCCGAGCTCACGCCGCCACCTCCGCCTCCCGCCGGCGACCCCGACCCCGCAGCGCCTTCCTCAGCCGCCGGCGACCTCGAGTCGCCGGATCGCCGCCGCCCGCCCGGCCGCTCTACCCCGGACGGCGCCCTCGCTGCTCGGGTCCTCCGTCGCCGATCCGCCGCCGCGTCCCTCCGCCCCAGCCGGCCGCCGCCGTCTCCCTTGCCGCCGGAAGACCGCGCCGCCGCGCCCCGATCCGATCCGCGCCGGCCGAACCCTAACGGGCCGAATCCGGTCCAACCCGACCCGATCCACCCCGTTGACCCGATCCGCGAGGTTGCTACCTTTTTCTTACTAAGTCCTATGTTTTTGCTTATTTTGTTGCATATTGTGATGGCTGTATCTATTAGTGTGCTAGTCCAAATTGTGCATATGATATGTCAAAATGATCGTGGTGATGTGCTCTATGTTTTGTTCCATTGTGACATGCTTGTTAGAGATCATCTAGATGTCCTAATCATCATGACAAGAGTGCTACTTGTTATAAACTGCTGCTACTTGTTAATTTCATGCCATGTTTGAGATGTGATAACTTGGTGCATGTCTATCCAAATGAAGCTATGTCAAAATGTTCGTTGTGAGATGCTCTACATGATGGTTGCTGTAGCATTCATGTTAGGGTTCATATTGCCATGTTAAACTTGGTTGCAAAAGTGCATGTGGCTGTTAAGTTACGAAACATGTTATGAGATGCTGAATTGAAGTGCTCGTTGCTATTGATGTGTTTGTCCCCTTGTCACATGCCAATATGTTTTAGAATCTCCATCATGTGGTCTTTGCTGTGGTGCAAACCATTTTCCATGATATGCCTTGAGGTGACTTAAACATGCTTGTAAACATGCCATGCCAACATAACTGTTTTAACACTTGCTGAAAATTCTACTAAGTCTGGAATCTGTCATATCCTGATGCTATGTTTGCTTGATGCCCTAGTCGAATCCATGTTAGTTTTGGGGTGGCCATTGATCATTCTTTGTTGTACATGTTGTTGTCTATCCATCCATGCCCTCACTTGCTCATATGGGTTGCTGTAGCTTATTTATTTCTTGCTCCCAAGTTGCTATAAATTATAACTGTCAGGTTTTTATCGTCATGATCAAATTGTTGTAGCTTGTTGCTATTGATCCATGCCTCCTATGGAGTTGCTCCAATGGAGTTGTTTGCTGTAGGATATGTCTACTTCATGTCCATGCTTATTGTCATCATGTTTGGGTGTTGTAGAGTATGTATTTCTTGCTCCAAAGTTGCTACGTGGCTGTTAATTTCAGCTTTGCATTGTTTCTTGTTTCGTGTGTATGTGTTGAACCGTTGCTCCGTTTTGAGCGTGCCCTATATGAAACTTGTGTGATTTTGCATGGAGAATCATAATATCATGTTGTTAACATGTTTGGAGTGTCTTTGCTTGATGTTTGAGTTCATCTTGCACCGTTGCCATGCTTGTCTTGTTTTGCTCATATCTTCTAGACCGTAGCTCCGAATTAAACAAACTTTATATGAAATTTGACTAGAATTTCGTGTAGATCACCATGGTGCATGTTAACTTGCTGTTTAACAACTTTAACTTAAGGTTTGTTTAGATCTGGTCCAATTTCAACTTATGCATCTGAGGACTTACCGGATTCGCTTTATGTGGATTCCGGCCTCATTTAAACTTGTTGTCTTATGTTGTTCTTGTGTGCTTAATCCCTTGACATGTTTTGCATCCTATATGCATCAGACTTGCATCATGTTGATTGTGCATTGCACCTTGTTTGATTTTTGTACCTCGTTGTGTTCTTGTGTTGAGTAGAGCCGGAAGCCGAGACCGAGAACGAGAACGAGGTTACTACCGAGGTTGAGTACGAGGAGCCGTCTTACGATCCCATCGACGACTCTACAGGCAAGATGACCTGATCCGGATATCATTACTATCTTTGCCTATTGCTGGATGTCTCGCTCTTTAGCTCATTGTCTCGATGCCCATGTTTGTTTGTCAGCCTCCTATTGTAACCATGAATCTGTCTAAGCACCCAACCTAGCAAACCTTTGTTTGGCGACGTAAGCTTCGCTCAGCCCCTCTTATAGCTTTGTTAGTTGCAGGAGAAGATTTGAAGATTCTTGCTTCATGTTGGAGTTATTGTTGGGATATCACACTATATAAACTCTTAACTAAATCATCTATATATTGGTAATGGGTGGAAGGCTAAGCCTCTTGCTTGGTGGTTTGTTCCACTCATGCCGCCCTAGGAACCGTATAAACCGGTGTTATGTTCCTTGATTATGCGTTCCTAACACGGTTGGGGTTATGGGACCCCCTCGATAACCCGCTTAGCGCTAAACCTTTTCCAGCAAGGCCCAACATTGGTACTCCATTTGCCTAATAACTAAAACCTGCATAGGGACTAGCTATCCCTTGATCTTAATTAACAACCACCGGGCCAGTGCTCCACATGAGTGTTGGTCCGAACTGAGCAGACCGCGGGGCCGCCTTGGGGAAACCCGAGGTATTTGGTATTCACCTGTAGGATGACTCATCCGGTCGTGGCCTGAGACTAGATGCGCGCGGCTACTGTCAGGGTGTCGGCACGCCGGGAGGTCTTGCTGGATTAGTTTTACCTATGTTGGTATATCTTGAGCACGGGATTCCAAGAATACTCGGGCCTTCCCACCTTGGCGTTGCGACTCCGCAGATCATGAGCTTGTAATGGGCTAAGTTGGGACACCCCTGCAGGGTTTTGAACTTTCGAAAGCCGTGCCCGTGGTTATGTGACAGATGGGAATTTTTTAATATCCGGTTGTAGAAAACTTGACACCATGTTCAGAACACACTACCATCGTGAGTAACTGTGACGGTCATTTTCCGAAAGGGGTCCGGGAAGTGAACACGGTGGGGTTATGATTGACGTGCTTACAGAGGATCACTTCGTGATCACCTTGAAGCTCGTGGCACTCCTCTTCTCGCTCTCAACACGTAAGCTAGTGCTAGTGCAGCTGCAAACTTTGTCTTTCTTCAGCCTTGTTCCACACCCAAGGCTTAGATAGTTTTGCTACCCGGGAACGGGATTGCTGAGTCCTCCGTGGCTCACAAATTCTACAAAACACCAGATGCAGGTACTATGGTGGACTACACAGGTGACGGCACCGATTTGTACTGGGAGTTCGATGAAGAACGTAGTCGTTACTATGTGCACTATCCCGATGATCAGTAGTGGTTTCTACTAGGGGCGATTCGGACCTTGTGGCTTTATGTATTTGGTATCTTTCATTTGGATCTTCGCCCGTAGTCGGGTTGTGATGTTATTTGGATGATGATTTGCTTATGTAATGTATTGTGTGATGTGGCGAGTGTAAGCCAACTATCCTTTTGCAATTTCATCCCTATTTTTACATGAGTCGTGCAAAGATACCATACTTGAGATCATTCTAGTATGGGCTTATACCTTTAAGTCGTGCCTCGACACGTAGGAGGTATAATCCCATACTGGGCATTACAAGTTGGTATTCAGAGCCTTCTCCGACCTAGAAGCCCCCACTGATTGATCGAATCGTTGATTGTTGAGTCTAGGCACACACTTGAAAATGTTTTGAGTCCTATTTTTATATCGAAGAGTAGGATTTCTTTTGCTCCTCATCTCTTTTCACTCTCGTGAGGACTCCTGACGATTACTCTTGTCTCTTCTACTCTCAAAAAATTCACCAATTTTTTTTAGGATCACGCGAGTATTGTTTGGATTGTTCCGATGTCTTTGTGACGAGAACATTGTTCTCGATGCCTCCTGTCATTTAGGGGTTGTGGCAGTGTCCCGGGGAGTTGAGCTCCGAGGTGTTGTCGTCACAAATATATCGCAGCAGTTCTGGAATACTTAAGACGGCCGACATCGAAAACTCTCCTATGCGGTTAGTGGCAAGATAACCCCGACATCACCCAGTACTGGGGAGGTAGTTCGGGAGTATTGCCATAGCTTGTATAGTAGATGCGTTTCGAAGGTCCGAGGTAAAAGGTTTCCGGAAATAACTGGTTATCTGTTGAAGGATGGATACACCTGGATGTAGGATTAGAGTTGAGTGCGCGATGCTTCCCTTGTATCCCCAACACCCGATTGCATAACTGGAAACTTTCGGAAATTAATAGGTGGGTTAATCTAGTAGTTCGTAGGCATTCTTCCAACGAACGCATGATATGGAGTTCGGGGTTCTACATTGAGTGAAGTGGTTTTATGGGCGTTGTTCCGATCGGGAGTTGCATCTTAAAGGGTCCTTGGCTATGCTGATCCGGGGATTGCAAAACCCTTTTATAACACGTTCCATAAGCTTTCAGCACGAATATGTCGAACGAAGCTTCTATCTTGTATTTGTTCTATCTGCTCTTTGTTGTTTTTATTTACCTTTTGTTCTCCCAAGTGGCTTCTCAAGAAGATTGTTGTTACCATTAAACTGTGGATTACATTCATTCATCTTGTTCAAATGTTCTTGTAAAGACTTATGTTGCAATTTCTAGCCGTTGATTCAGCTTATATTTTTTCTCAATCAATGGCTGATAGTTGTCATTTCATTCAGGATGGCTCCGAAAAGGGTTCCCAACGCTAACCCAGAGGGTGAAGAAGTTCCTGATCGTTCTCCTTCCCCTCCTCCTCTGTCTGAGGCCTGGAGAGCAATTATGCAAGCGACAAACCAGAACACCCAGATGCTTATGCAAATGATGCAGAACATTCAAGCAAATCAAGCAAATCAGGGTGGTCATGGGAACCAAGGCCAAGGCAATTTGTTCAACCAACCTCACTTTGCTACACTCAACCAGTTCCTAGCAAACCAACTGAAGGCATTCAGTTACTGTGTGGACCCTCTAGATGCTGAAGACTGGATAACAGATATCAAGAAGCATTTTGAGTGCAGTAACGTGAGACCTGAGGACTATGTGAAGTTTGCCGCCTTCCAACTCAAGGACCAAGCCGCTGATTGGTGGCAGCAGTACAAAGATTCCAGAGAAGGGCGTGAAATCTCGTGGGCTGACTTCTGCAAGGATTTTCGCTCTCCTCACATTCCAACAAGTGTCATTGAAGGTATGTGTGAGCAATTCCGCAACCTGAAGCAAGGCTCAATGACTGTTTATCAATATAATGTCAAGTTCCAGAACCTTGCCCGCTATGCCAAGAAAGACATCCCAGATGCCAAGAGCAAGATTTATCAGTTCCGTGGTGGTCTGAAGGATGAACTCCAACTAGCTCTCACATTGTTCAAGCCTGATGAGTTTGATCAATTCTATAACATGGAACTTAAGCAAGAGGCAGCCCAGCTCAAGATGGAAGCTTCCAAAAGAGAATCAGAGACGCTGTTCACTCCTCCTCTTCTTCCCAAGTGGTTGCAAAGCAGCAGAAGTTTTGGCTTCCACCTCCTCCAGTGATCCGACCTCCCAACAACAACAACAAGCATTCTGGTGGCCGTGGTTTCTCCCACCCACCCAACCCAAGCAATCAGTCAAATAATCACTTTCAAGCTTCGAAGTCAAGTGCTCCTTATTACCGTTCTCTCTCAGAAGTGGTTTGCAACAAGTGTGGCAAGAAGGGTCACTATGCAAACAAGTGTACTCAAAGGCGCCTTCCGCCTCCTCCACCTGTCAGTACTGCTATTGTCAAGCACGATCTCAAGACAACAAGAGTGAATCTGATGAATGCAGCTCAAGCAGAGAATTCGTCAGATGTGATACTTGGTAACCTCTCAGTTAACTCTATTCCTGCAAAAGTATTGTTTGATTCTGGTGCATCTCTCAGTTTCATATCAAGGCCATTCTTTACCAAGCATAATTTCACTTCGGCATTTCTGGATAAGAAGTTGCAAATTATTTCTCCAGGAAAATGCATGACTTCAAATTTGAGGGCTCCGGATGTATCTATTCGTATGGGTGATTACCGCTTTCTGGCTTCTCCGATTGTTCTCGGCAACTCTGACATTGATCTTATTCTTGGGATGGATTGGCTTTCCCAGCATGATGCTCACATTGATTGTGCAAATAAGGAAGTCAAGCTTACTCATCCTGACGAAGACGTGATTATCTTCGCCTCTCGAGATAACACAATCAGGCTATTCTCTTTCAATGACAAGGGCGAGATTAATGCCATCTCTCAAATTCCGGTGGTCAATGAATATGAAGATGTTTTCCCTGAAGAGCTTCCAGGCATGCCTTCGCATCATCAAGTTGAATTCGTCATTGAACTCGAGCCCGGTACCGAGCCAGCATGCCGGCGTCCGTACAAGCTTTCCCCTGAAGAGTTGAAGGAGCTGAAGAGACAACTCGATGAGCAAGAGCGTATGGGTCTAATCAGGCCTTGCACTTCTCCTTGGGGCTGGGGTGTCTTATTTGGCAAGAAGAAGGATGGCACGGAGCGCCTTTGCGTTGATTACCGGCCATTGAACAAGAAGACAATAAAGAACAAGTATCCGCTCCCCAATATGAATGAATTGTTCGAGCAGCTCAAAGGAGCTAAAGTGTTATCAAAGCTCGATCTCCGGATGGGTTATCACCAGATCCGTATCCGTGAAGAAGATATCCACAAGACTGCATTCAGAACAAGCTACGGCTCCTATGAATACACAGTCATGTCTTTTGGCCTCGCAAATGCTCCACCCACCTTCTCGAGAATGATGCACTACATATTCAACCCTTACACCAACGAATTTGTGCTTGTCTATCTGGATGGCATCTTGGTATTCTCCAAGAATGAAGTGGATCATGAAAAGCACCTCCGTTTGGTTCTCGACAGACTCCGTGAACATAAGTTCTATGGCAAGTTCTCTAAATGTGAATTCTGGCTCGATAAGGTCTTATATCTTGGCCATATCATCTCTGCTGACGGTATTGCTATCAACCCCGAGACAGTTGAAGCGATTGTCAACTGGGAACCCCCTCAGAACGTCAAGCAACTCCGAAGCTTCCTTGGTCTCGCTAGCTATTGCAGAAGGTTCGTTGAGAACTTCTCCAAGATTGCCAAGCCTCTCTCCAACTTGCTGCAGAAGAATGTCAAGTACAACTGGTCTCTGTATTGTGATGTGGCATTCAAAACACTCAAAGAAAATCTCATCTCTGCTCTGGTTCTTACTCCTCCGGATGAGTCCAAGCCCTACGAAGTATTCTGTGATGCTTCTCTTCAAGGACTTGGTGGTGTTCTAATGCAAGACAAGAAGATTGTGGCATACACTTCTCGTCAATTGAAGCCAAATGAGAAGAACTACCCCACACATGATCTCGAGATAGCAGCTGTGGTACACGCCTTGATCACGTGGAGACACCTTCTGTTGGGGAGAAAAGTGGACATCTTCACCGATCACAAGAGCTTGAAGTACATCTTCACACAGCCGAACCTGAACCTTCGTCAGACTCGTTGGGTTGAAATGATCCAAGAGTATGATCCAAGCATCGAATACACACCTGGCAAGGCCAATGTCATTGCAGATGCCTTGAGCAGAAAGGCATATTGCAACCGTCTCCTTATCAAGCCGTTTCAGCCTGAGCTTTGTGAAGCATTCAGGAAGCTCAATCTCCAAGTTGTTCCGCAAGGCTTTCTTGCAAATCTTCAAGTTGCTCCTACCTTGGAATATCAGATCCGTGAGGCCCAGCTCAGTGATGCTATGGTGCAGAAAGTGAAACATGGTATTGCAAAGGATACTCCCAAATACAAGTGCTATCGCGTTGATGAAAAAGACACCTTGTTCTTTGAGGACAGACTTGTGGTTCCCAAGGGTGATCTCAGGAAGCTCATAATGAACAAAGCACATGACTCCCTCCTCTCTATTCATCCTGGAAGTTCTAAGATGTACCAAGACCTCAAGCAATCTTACTGGTGGACTCGCATGAAAAGGGAGATTGCCCAATTCGTGAATGAATGTGATGTCTGCAGAAGAGTGAAGGCAGAGCATCAACGTCCAGCCGGTCTCCTCCAACCTCTTCCTATTCCCGAGTGGAAATTCGACCACATTGAAATGGATTTCGTCACTAGGTTTCCCAAGTCCAAGAAGGGGAATGATGCTATCTTTGTTGTGATTGACAAGCTAACCAAAGTAGCTCACTTCCTTCTAGTCAAAGAATCCATCAATGCAGCTCAGCTGGCAGAGTTGTACACTTCCAGAATTGTGTCGTTACATGGCATTCCTCAAGTTATCTCCTCAGACCATGGAAGTTTGTTCACATCGAAGTTCTGGGACTCCTTTCAGTCAGCCATGGGCACTAAGATCCGTTTCACCACTGCGTTTCACACTCAGACTAGTGGTCAAGTCGAGAGAGTGAACCAGATCCTCGAAGACATGCTCACAGCTTGTGTCATCTCTTTTGGCATGAAGTGGGAAGATTGTCTTCCATTTGCCGAGTTCTCTTACAACAACAGCTTCCAAGCAAGTGCCGGCAAAGCTCCTTTTGAAATCCTCTATGGCAGAAAGTGCCGTACCCCTCTCAACTGGTTCGAGACTGGTGAACGTCAACTTCTTGGCAATGACTTGATCTCAGAAGCCGAAGAAATGTGCAAAGTCATACGTGAGAATCTCAAGGCTGCTCGGTCGTGTCAAAAGAGCTACTATGACGGCAAGCATCGTGATTTGGCTTTTGACATTGGAGACCATGTCTATCTCCGTGTTTCTCCTATGAAAGGCACCCAAAGATTCGGTGTCAAAGGAAAGCTTGCTCCGAGATACGTGGGCCCTTTCAAGATCCTTAGCAAAAGAGGCGATCTAGCCTATCAACTTGAGCTCCCCTTCAACTTTGCAAATGTTCATGATGTGTTTCACGTGTCTCAACTCCGCAAGTGCTTCAAGACACCTGAACGCACCATTCCGTTTGAGGAGATTGATCTTTAACAAGACTTGTCTTACCGTGAGCACCCCGTTGCTATTCTTGAAGAAACCGAGCGCAAGACCCGCAACAAGTCAATCAAGTTCTTGAAAGTTAAGTGGTCACACCATACCGACCGAGAAGCTACGTGGAACAAGAAGATCACCTTCGTTCCGAGTACCCTTCCTTCTTCCAGTCCTAGATCTCGAGACGAGATCTTTTCGTAGTACAGGAGAGTTTGTAATGCCCCAGTTGTAACACTTTCCAAATATGGCAATATATAAACTTTGGCTTCACCAATTCCTTTCCGGGCTCTTCTTTCATTTCGGGTTTCTTCGTTTTGTTGTGTGCGTGTGTGCATTTCATTCATGTCATGTTGTTAGGTGCATTGCATTGCATTTGTGTTGTCACTTGCACCCGGTTCCACTCGTCTCTTCCCGTTGTCCGTTTCGAGTTCCGACGCTCACACACGTGCCTGTGGCATCCCCAAGTCCTTCATTCATGTGTAGCCGTGTAACGTTTCCGGAATGACGTGAGACTTGTCGTGCGATGTTGTTTTGGTACGTGTAGGCCGCCTATCAAGTTTCGTCGCGTTTGGTGCTCGTTTGGTACTCCAACGGTTAACCTAGTGGGCTAAAAGAACCTCTTCTTTAAGGCCCAAGACTCCCTCCACAACAGCCCACAAACCCAGCACAACCCTTCCCATCATCTCGGTCGTCGAATCGTGATCGCGTGGCCAAAAACCGCTCCCCATTTGGAGTCTCCTAGCTCCCTATGCCTATAAAAACGTCCACACCCCTCCATTTTCGCGATCCAACCCTAATTTTCGTCCATCCGCGCCGCCGGACACGTCCGGACACGTCCGTCCGCCGCCGTCCGGCCACTCAGGGCTCGACACGTGTCCGCAGCCGCCGACCTCCGCCTCCACCGCGCCGCCGGGCCCGCCGGCCCGAGCACGCGCCGCCGCCTCCGCCTCCCGCCGACGACCCCGACCCCGCAGCACCTTCCTCAGCCGCCGGCGACCTCCAGTCGCTGGATCGCTCCCGCCCGCCCGGCCGCTCTGCCCCGGCCGGCGCCCTCGCCGCTCGGGTCCTCCGCCGCCGCGCCCCGCCGCCCCGGCCGGCCGCCGCCGTCTCCCTCGCTGCCGGAAGACCGCGTCGCCGCGCCCCGATCCGATCCGCGCCGGCCGAACCCTAACTGGCCGGATCCGGTCCGACCCGACCCGATCCGCCCCGTTGACCCGATCCGCGAGGTTGCTACCTTTTTTTTACTAAGTCCTATGTTTTTGCTTATTTTGTTGCATATTGTGATGGCTGTGTTTTTTAGTGTGCTAGTCCAAATTGTGCATATGATATGTCAAAATGATCATGGTGATGTGCTCTACGATTTGTTCCATTGTGACATGCTTGTTAGAGATCATCTAGATATCCTAATCATCATGAAAAGAGTGCTACTTGTCATAAACTGCTGCTACTTTTTATTTTCATGCCATGTTTGAGATGTGATAACTTGGTGCATGTCTATCCAAATGAAGCAAATGATATGTCAAAATGTTCGTTGTGAGATGCTCTACATGCTGGTTGATGTAGAATTCATGTTAGGATTCATATTGCCATGTTAAACTTGGTTGCAAAAGTGCATGTGGCTGTTAAGTTACGAAACATGTTATGAGATGCTGAATTGAAGTGCTCGTTGCTATTGATGTGTTTGTCCCCTTGTCACATGCCAATATGTTTTAGAATCTCCATCATGTGGTCTTTGCTGTGGTGCAAACCATTCTCCATGATATGCCTTGAGGTGACTTAAACATGCTTGTAAACATGCCATGCCAACATAACTGTTTTAACACTTAGTAAAAATTCTACTAAGTCTGGAATCTGTCATATCCTGATGCTATGTTTGCTTGATGCCCTGGTCAAATCCATGTTAGTTTTGGGGTGGCCATTGATCATTCCTTGTTGTACATGTTGTTGTCTATCCATCCATGCCCTCACTTGCTCATATGGGTTGCTTTAGCTTATTTATTTCTTGCTCCCAAGTTGCTATAAATTATAACTATCAGGTTTTTAACGTCATGATCAAAATGTTGTAGCTTGTTGCTATTGATCCATGCCTCCTATGGAGTTGCTCCAATGGAGTTGTTTGCTGTAGGATATGTCTACTTCATGCCCATGCTTATTGTCATCATGTTTGGATGCTGTAGAGTATGTATTTCTTGCTCCAAAGTTGCTATGTGGCTGTTAATTTCAGCTTTGCATTGTTTCTTGTTTCGAGTGTATGTGTTGAACCGTTGCTCCGTTTTGAGCGTGTCCTATATGAAACTTGTGTGATTTTGCATGGAGAATCATAATATCATGTTGTTAACATGTTTGGAGTGTGTTTGCTTGATGTTTGAGTGCATCTTGCACCGTTGCCATGCTTGTCTTGTTTTGCTCATATTTTCTAGACCGTAGCTCCGAATTAAACAAACTTTATATGAAACTTGACTAGAATTTCGTGTAGATCATCATGGTGCATGTTAACTTTCTGTTTAACAACTTTAACTTAAGGTTTGTTCAGATCTGGTCCAATTTCAACTTATGCATCTGAGGACTTACCGGATTCGCTTTATGTGGATTCCGGCCTCATTTAAACTTGTTGTCTTGTGTTGTTCTTGTGTGCTTCATCCCTTGACATGTTTTGCATCCTATATGCATCAGACTTGCATCATGTTGATTGTGCATTGCACCTTGTTTGATTTTTGTGCCTCGTTGTGTTCTTGTGTTGAGTAGAGCCGGAAGCCGAGACCGAGAACGAGAACGAGGTTACTACCGAGGTTGAGTACGAGGAGCCGTCTTACAATCCCATCAATGACTCTACAGGCAAGATGACCTGACCCAGATATCATTACTATCTTTGCCTATTGCTAGATGTCTCGCTCTTTAGCTCATTGCCTCGATGCCCATGTTTGTTTGTCAGGCTCCTATTGTAACCATGAATCTGTCTAACCACCCAACCTAGCAAACCTTTGTTTGGCGACGTAAGCTTCGCTCAGCCCCTCTTATAGCTTTGTTAGTTGCAGGAGAAGATTTGAAGATTCTTCCTTCATGTTGGAGTTATTGTTGGGATATCACACTATATAAACTCTTAACTAAATCATCTATATATTGGTAATGGGTGGAAGGCTAAGCCTCTTGCTTGGTGATTTCTTCCACTCATGCCGCCCTAGGAACCGTATAAACCGGTGTTATGTTCCTTGATTATGCGTTCCTAACACGGTTGGGGTTATGGGACCCCCTCGATAACCCGCTTAGCGCTAACCCTTTTCCAGCAAGGCCCAACATTGGTACTCCATTTGCCTAATAACTAAAACTTGCATAGGGACTAGCTATCCCGTGATCTTAATTAACAACCCCCGGGCCAGTGCTCCACATGAGTGTTGGTCCGAACTGAGCAGACTGCGGGGCCGCCTTGGGGCAACCCGAGGTATTTGGTATTCACCTGTAGGATGACTCATCCGGTCGTGGCCTGAGACTAGATACGCGCGGCTACTGTCAGGGTGTCGGCACGCCTGGAGGTCTTGCTGGATTAGTTTTACCTATGTCGGTATATCTTGAGCACGGGATTCCGAGAATACTCGGGCCTTCCCACCTTGGAGTTGCGACTCCACAGATCATGAGCTTGTAATGGGCTAAGTTGGGACACCCCTGCAGGGTTTTGAACTTTCGAAAGCCGTGCCCGCGGTTATGTGGCAGATGGGAATTTGTTAATGTCCGGTTGTAGAAAACTTGACACCATGTTCAGAACACACTACCAGTGTGAGTAACCGTGACGGTCATTTTCCGAAAGGGGTTCGGGAAGTGAACACAGTGGGGTTATGATTGACGTGCTTACATAGGATCACTTCGTGACCACCTTGACGCTCGTGGCACTCCTCTTCTCGCTCTCAACACATAAGCTAGTGCTAGTGCAGCCGCAACCTTTGTCTTTCTTCAGCCTTGTTCCACACCCAAGGCTTAGATAGTTTTGCTACCCGGGAACGGGATTGCTGAGTCCTCCGTGGCTCACAGATTCTACACAACACCAGATGCAGGTACTATGGTGGACTACACAGGTGACGGCATTGAGCTGTACTGGGAGTTCGATGAAGAACGTAGTCGTTACTATGTGCACTATCCCGATGATCAGTAGTGGTTTCTACTAGGGGCGATTCAGACCTTGTGGCTTTATGTATTTGGTATCTTTCATTTGGATCTTTGCCCGTAGTCGGGTTGTGATGTTATTTGGATGATGATTTGCTTATGTAATGTATTGTGTGACGTGGCGAGTGTAAGCCAACTATCCTTTTGCAATTTCATCCCTATTTTTACATGAGTCATGCAAAGATACCATACTTGAGATCATTCTAGTATGGGCTTATACCTTTAAGTTGTGCCTCGACACGTAGGAGGTATAATCCCATACTGGGCATTACAAAGAGACTCTCTATCATGACGATCATGGTGCTACTTTCAAGCACAAGTGTGGAAAAAAGATAGTGGCATTGTCCCCTTTTATTTTTTTATTTTTTTGGGCCTTCCCTTTTTTATTTGGCATTTCTATTTTTTTTCCTTTTTTTATTTGGCCTTTCTCTTTTTTTGGGACAATGCTCTAATAATGATGATCATCACACTTTTATTTACTTACAACTCGATATTACAACTCGATACTAGAACAAAGTATGACTCTATATGAATGCCTCCGGCGGTGTACCGGGATGTGCAATGAATGAAGAGTGACATGTATGAAAAATTATGCATGGTGGCCTTGCCACAAATACGATGTCAACTACATGATCATGCATGGCAATATGACAATGATGAAGCGTGTCATAATAAACGGAACGGTGAAAAGTTGCATGGCAATATATCTCGGAATGGCTATGGAAATGCCATAATAGGTAGGTAAGGTGGCTGTTTTGAGGAAGATATATGGTGGGTGTATGGTACCGGCGAAAGTTGCGCGGCACAAGAGAGGTTAGCAATGGTGGAAGGGTGAGAGTGCGTATAATCCATGGACTCAACATTAGTCATAAAGAACTCACATACTTATTGCAAAAATCTACAAGTCATCAAAACAAAGTACTACACGCATGCTCCTAGGGGAAGGGTTGGTAGGAGTTAACCATCACGCGATCCCGACCTCCACACAAAGGATGTCAATCAATGAAATACCTCATGCTTCAAATTTCTCACACAACGGTTAACATAGGTGCATGCTACGGGACTTGCAAACCTCAACACAAGTATTTCTCAAATTCACAACTACTCTACTAGCATGACTCTAAAATCACCATCCTCATATCTCAAAATAATCATCAAGTATCAAACTTCTCTTAGTATTCAATGCACTTTATATGAAAGTTTTTATTATACCCATCTTGGATGCCAATCGTATTAGGACTAATTTTATAGCCAAAGAAAATTACCATGCTGTTCTAAAGGACTCTCAAAATAATTTAAGTGAAGCATGAGATATCAATAATTTCTATAAAATAAAACAACCACCGTCCTCTAAAAATATATAAGTGAAACACTAGAGCAAAACTATCTAGCTCAAAAGATATAAGTGAAGCACAATTCCGATTCATGTGTGTCTCTCTCAAAAGGTGTGTACAACGAGGATGATTGTGGTAAAATAAAAAGCAAAGATTCAAATCATACATGATGCTCAAAGCAAAACACATATCATGTGGTGAATAAAAATATAGTGTCGCGACCGGCCTTTCAGTAAAATAATTACCGGAAGACCGATCTCTTTAATTAACCAGCGAGGAATAATATTCCTGCTGGCAGACAATTCCTTGATACAAAATTCCAGTACACTGAATATTATACAAGGTTGAGCTAGGGGTTGCTCAACAATTTATTACAAGCGCGCCAATATATTACATAGAGGCGGATATGACACAAGGTAGGGTGGCATACTAATGACTCGTAATAAAAGGTGGTGGAATATGTCACAGTGAAGTGGGTGATGTGACTCCAATATAAAATAGTTTACCAAGTGTCGGAGTGAGACCCGATGAATTTATTTGGTGGTAGGCGGAAGCAGTTATAAAACAGTGATCAACTCCAGGATCGCAAGAGACTGACTGGGACTCCTCTAAGCGCCGGACTCGCTATCGAACTCTTCATCCATGAGATCGCCTTCGTCCACATCTGGCCAAATCAACAAGCCAGGTGAGTACGTTGAATGTACTCACAAGACAGTTCGGACTTAAGATACAATAAATGCCAACATGATGCATATGAGTATTCCAACAAAAAATGTGACCGGAATAAATATGAATGCGCTGAATGTAAAGATGGAAATCGGGCGGTAATCCTCCCGAAGTCCAAAAGATAATAAATGAGAGACCGAACGAGGGTTTGGGAGACGCCTCGTAGGGAAAATAATAAATGACAACAGGCCACAGTCGGGCGTCTGGGCGACACCACATAAAGGGCTTATAACAAAATAAATAACAAGAATGCCTCAGTCGGACGTCTGAGCGACATAACATAAAGAGCTTATAAATAAAAGAATGCCACAGTCGGACGTCTGAGCGACATCACATAAAGGGCTTATAAATGAAAAGAATGCCACAGTCGGACGTCTGAGCGACATCACATAAAGGGCTTATAAATGAAACGAATGCCACAGTCGGAGGTCTAAGCGACATCACTTAAAGGGCTTTTAACATAAATAAATAACAAGAATGCCACAGTCGGACGTCTAAGCGACATCACATAAAGGGCTTATAACGTAAATAAATAACAAGAATGCCACAGTCGGACGTCTAAGCGACATCACATAAATGGCTTATAAATAACAGTATATGATGATGAAATACTTCGGAAAGAAATATCAATACGGAGATAGTGGTGAGTTCATTTACCAAATGAACTGGATGATAACACTATTTTGGTTACTCACAAGAATATACTAGAGACGGTCACCGGGTTGACATGAATATTGATCCTAGGCCATAAACATGGCTACGAAAGGGATTTAACTCTGCAGAGCTTGTACTAGTAACTCATAGCCAACGGGTTCTACTAGCCACGTGGGCTAGTCCCGTCTATGGTGTTTTAGTAGAAACCCAACTAACCAGTACACACCCATTTAACATCCTGTCGTCCGGAATCACCCGCGACGACATTCACGGAAAACTTTAAGACGGGGAGGCTACAACCTCGAATAGCATGGGATCAAATTTATATATGCGCGCTCTAAGGGGTGCCCCCCTCTCGGTCCCAACCGGAAACACCCATGCCCCCTGACCGGATGACGGGCTTTAATCCAGGGCCATGGAACCCTCATCCCGACCCCTCTACTTGGTGTGTACTCGGAAAGTGGTTTACAACTGACTAGACCGTAATCCCAACGGACGGCCTATGATAGTACTGAAAAGGGAGACGAACGGAATCATGACATGATCTCCGTTGATACTGAATTAACCAACTACTGGCATGCTTCAACAATACCAGCATTCCACCCATCATATCACCATATGATCGAGGTGGTTCAATATGCTCCTTCGGGACTCACCCGAGCTTACTTGCATGAAATATGCCATACACATATGCTCATATGGACATGCTTATGAAACGAACTACTCGAGAAAACATGCAACACACTCATCATATCAAGAGTTCAAACATGCTTGCCTGGTTCTGAAAAGTCGGAGCCTAACTCGGTGTGATTCGCGTCTCCGTCACGGCCTCCGGTATCTAAGTATTCAAACAAAATACATACTAACATAAATACCGCGCGTGCAAATAAAGTTGCTCAAAATATTAACACATAAATATGAAAAAAAACTAGACAGAAAACCAAAGTGGACAGAAAAAGAATCAACTAAAAATCACTTTTAGTTTAAAAGATATTAAGGTTTCTGTCTAGGGACCCATGTGTAATGAAACAGAAAAGATCCATGGGCTAGAACAGAAAAGGACAAAGCGAATCGGTATGCGGTACGCTAGCCGTAGAGGGAAGACGTATTTTGCTGATTGTGCTAACAGAAAACGTTTCGAAGGGAGAGAGATGAGAGACTGACAGAGGGCCCCTCGTGTCAGGTTTGAAAAAGAAAGCAGAGCCGCGCCGACGTCGGTGCTGCGGTGATCGCCGGCGTCGATCCGCGGCGAGCTAGGGGAGGGAAGGGGTACCTACAGCTTCACGGTGGTCTTCCGCGTCGAACGGTGGTAGAGTTGGGTGCTGGCGAGCCCCACGTCGACGGCGAGCTTATCTCCGGCGGACGGCGGCTCGGGTGGTCGTGGACCTCGTCGGAGAAGGTTTCTGGAGTGAAATTGAGTAGGGGGTTAGGACTAGGTGGATGCCAGGGTACTACGTTCAAGTTCACGGCGGCGGAGAAGCCCTCACCGGAGTGAACGGAGCTGGAGCCCGAGGCAGAGGCAGCTGGCCGGAGCCGGGGAAGAAAAGCCTCTCGGGGCTCTCCCAGAGGTTGGGCACGGTCTATGGAAGTAGTGGAGGCGTGTGTGCTCGAGCACGAGCTCGGGGGTGCCTTTTATAGGCGGCTCGAGGTGGCGGCCACGAACGGATAAGTCCGGCGAGCTAATTACGACGCTGCTGTGGTCGGACGGTGGGGTTAGGGACTCGAGCATCATCTATGATCTGTAGGAGCTCCATTCCCGCGCTTAACTCGGCGGTAGGGGTGAAGTTACGGCCTGTCCTCGACGGAACGGCAGCGCGGCTTGTCGGCGGCAGAAACGGTGCTCTGTGCGGGCCAGGCCACGGCGACGGCGTGCCAGGCGTGCGTTGGCTGTGGCGAGGGACACACGGAGCACTGAGGTGGTCTGGGCGGCGCGAAACGGCATGGAGCTGCGGCGTTGCTTCTGTCAGCCGCCACGGGCGGCGCTGTGGCCGTGGCAGTCGCTAGCGCGGTCGGGCCAGGGCGCCACCGATGCCCAGAAGCAGCCAAGCGACCGTGCGGCGCGTGGATAAGAAGAAGCTGCAGTGCAGCGTCGAGCCAAGGAAGATTCAGACGAGTTTTGTCGCCGCGCCCGACGACTGTCGAAACTGACGAAGTGTTGAACTTTCGACAGTTTCAGTTAACAGCTAACAGTCAGTGTAGGCTAGGTGTTTGATGAAATGATTTTGGTATTTGTGCAATGTCTCTGGAGCTGATTTTTGGTGGAGTGGTCTCTTGATGGATCTAGGGGCTGCATGATATTTCACAGGATTTTTGGAAAAAGATAAGTATGAATTTCACCAAATTTTGCAAATCTGGTCCAAACTTGCAGTAGGTGAAATTTGAAAATTTTGAACTATGGACCAGTGAAACAAGATGGATCTAGGTTGTGGGTGCTAAATACCATCCAGGAGAGTTGGTTTGGAGTCAAATAGGTAGATGAAAATGGTGGTCCCTTTGTAAATCACCAAGGCCATTATAAAAGACAGAATTATTTTTGGAGTGAAATAAATAGGAGAAAAATCCCAATAAGCTCACAACTTGCTGGAATTGATGAAATGCTTGTCCCATGGTGTGAAGAGAGTCTTGGAGAGGATTGTTCCTGTTGGGACCATGGCAAGATGAAGGTTTGGATGGGAGATAAGTCAAGGTTAAACTTGAGAATTTTAAATCAAGAAGAGGAGAACTCAAACAACTACTTTTGAATCTCAACTTGTGCTCGAGCCAAACCCAAAAGAAAAACTTCAAGGCCAAAAACCAAGCTTGTGAAAACCCAAAAACTTTGGCCCAAGGGAATTTTTGAAGGGAAAAAGAAAATATCAAACAACCCCCCTTCCAAAAGGCCAAAAGTTTGAAAGAAAATCCAACTCAAAAATTTGGGGTGTTACAACACCTACCCCCTTAGGAAAAATCTCGTCCCCGAGATTTCAGCTGATCCTCAAATAGGTGTGAATGTTCGGTCCGAAGGAAATCTTCTCTTTCCCATGTTGCCTCATCCTCTGTGTGATTACTCCAACGAACCTTGAGAAATTTAATAGTTTTCTGACGGGTCCTCCTTTCATACACCTCCAAAATCCTTACTGGGTGTTCTCGGTAGGTGAGATCTGGTTGCACGTCAAGGTTCTCATGTGACACATGCTTCTCTGGGTTGCTTACACACTTCCGTAGTTGCGAGACGTGGAACACGTCATGGACGTCGGACAGTTCCTTGGGAAGGTCCATTTGGTAAGCTACTGTGCCTCTCCTTGCAACTATACGGAAGGGTCCGATGAATCGTGGTGCTAGTTTCCCTTTGACTTTGAATCGTTGTAGCCCCCTCATCGGTGACACACGTAAGTATACGTCGTCACCGGGCTCAAAACTTATTTCTCAATGCTTTTGATCGTAATAGCTCTTTTGTCGGCTCTGGGCGGTCTTGAGTCGATCCCGTATCATTTTTACTCTCTCCTCAGCTTCTTTTAACATATTTGGGCCAAATATACGACTGTCCCCTGTTTCTGACTAGTTCAGCGGAGTACGGCATCTTCGTCCGTACAAGGCTTCGAAAGGTGCCATTTGCATGCTAGCTTGGTAACTATTGTTGTATGCAAACTCGGCATATGGCAAGCTTTCCTCCCAACTGGTCCCATAGGTGAGGACACATGCCCTTAGCATGTCTTCGAGTATTTGATTTACCCGTTCCGTTTGTCCTCCAGTTTGGGGGTGGTAAGCCGCGCTGAACGTTAGTTGCGTCCCGAGGGCTTGCTGCAACTGGTCCCAAAATTTTGAGACGAATTGAGTGCCCCTGTCGGATATTATAGTCTTGGGAACACCATGTAGGCATACTATCCGGGCGAGGTAAAGCTTGGCGAGCTTTTGAGTGGTGTGCGTTGTCTTGACGGGTATGAAATGTGCCACCTTGGTCAGTCTATCGGTGATGACCCATATGGCATCGTTACCGTGTTCTGACCGTGGTAGTCCAACAATAAAATCCATTCCAATACCGTCCCATTTCCATTTAGGTATCTTGTTTGGCTGTAATAGCCCTGCGGGTTTTTGGTGCTCGGCTTTAATGCATTGACATGAATCGCAGCATGCGATAAAAGTAGCTATATCCCTCTTCATGCCGTGCCACCAAAATCTTTCCTGAATATCTTTGTACATTTTCGTACCTCCAGGGTGGATCGAGTATGGAGCGGTATGACTTTCCGCTAGAATTTGCTGTTTAAGGTCGTTGCTGTTTGGTACACAAAGTCTGTCTCCGAACCATAATATTCCTTCACTGTCTATGGTGAATTCTGAAGCCTTGCCTTGACTTACTTTTCTCTTTATTCCTTCGATGCTGGGGTGTCCGAGTTGAGCCTTCTTTATTTGCTCTATCAGTGTAGGCTGTATTTCTAGCTTGGATACTTCGCCCTCCGTGACCATCATTAGGTTGAGTCTTGCGAATTCTCGCTGAAATTCGGGTCTTAGGTTCTGTATGCTGCCGCTGTCCGGGCTGGGGTAACGGCCGAGAGCATCGGCTACCACGTTTGCTTTCCCGGGGTGATAGTGGATACCAACGTCGTAATCTTTTACCAGTTCCAACCAGCGTCGTTGTCGTAAATTTAGATCTGGCTGTGTGAAAATATAGCTGAGGCTCTTATGGTCCGTATATATTTCACAGCGATTTCCAAGAAGTGCCTCCATTCCTTGAGTGCATGAATGACTGCTGCCAACTCCAAATCGTGAGTAGGGTAATTTTCCTCATGTTTTCGCAGTTGCCGGGATGCGTAGGCGACTACTTTGCCTTCTTGCATCAATACGCATCCGAGGCCTTTCCGGGATGCGTCGCAATATACTTCAAAGCTCTTGTGTATGTTTGGCACAATTAATACTGGGGCTGTCGTTAACTTCTTTTGAGCTCTTGGAAGCTTTTCTCACATGCTTCGGTCCACTCAAATTTCTTATCCTTCTTGAGTAGCTGGGTCATTGGTTTGGCTATGGTGGAAAATCCTTCAATAAACCTTCTGTAATATCCGGCCATACCGAGGAAACTGCGTATATCTGTCACACTGGCTGGCGACTTCCAGCCAAGTGCAGCCTTGACTTTATCTGGGTCCACAGCAATTCCTTCTTGCGTTAATACGTGTCTTAGGAAACCCACTTGTCTCAACCAAAATTCACATTTGCTGAATTTGGCGTAAAGCTGGTGTTTCCTTAATTCTCCCAGTACAATGCGGAGATGTTCAGCATGTTCTTCCGGTGTCTTGGAATATACCAAAATATCATCGATAAATACCACCACAAATTTGTCCATGAATTTCATAAATACCTTGTTCATGAGGTGGACGAAATATGCGGGGGCGTTGGTCAGTTCGAACGGCATTACCGTAAGTTCATAAAGTCCGTATCTTGAGGTGAATGCTGTTTTCGGGATATCTTCTGTGCGTACTTTCAGCTGATGATATCCTGACCTTAAGTCAACCTTTGAGAAAACCTTGGCTTGCGCGAGCTGGTCAAATAAATCATTTATCCGTGGCATCGGATATTTATTCTTGATTGTGACCATGTTGAGTGCTCGGTAGTCTATACACAGCCTCATGGTCCCATCCTTCTTTTTGGCAAACAATACCGGCGATCCCCATGGTGAGGAGCTGGCCCTATAAATCCCTTGTCCAGCAGTTCCTTTATTTGCTTCTTTAATTCAACCAACTCGGATGGCGCCATTCTGCATGGTTTCTTATATATGGGGGTGGTTCCCGGTGCTAGCTCAATGATGAATTCTATTTCTCTGTCTGGCGGCATGCCTGGTAATTCTTCGGGAAATACATCCGGAAATTCACATACAACTGGAACCTTGCTTAACTCAGATGTATCGACTTTGTTTAATTTTGGTTGCCGAGATACTGGTCTCTCCTGAGCCGCGACTCTTATTGTTTTTCCATGATGATGAGTAAGAATCACTGTTCTGTTGAAGCAGTCGATAAATCCTTTATTGGTGGTTAGCCAGTCCATACCCAGGATAACATCCAATCCTTTGTTTTCCAACACGATGAGGTTTGCGTGAAATTTTAATCCCTAAATTTCAATGGTTAAATCTCGGCAGTAATTCTGAGTGATCTGCTTACTTCCGGGGGACTTGATAGTCATTGATTTTCCCAAGTGTAGCATTGAAAAACCATGTTGCAAAGCAAAACTCTTCGAAATGAACGAATGAGAAGCTCCAAAATCAAACAAAACCGTGGCAGGTATTGTGTTGACAGGAAACGTACCGAGTACGATATCTGGGGCATCCTGTGCCTGCTCCTTGGTCACATGGTTCAGGTGGCCTTTCTTGTGATTATTATTGGGGTTGAAATTATTACACTTGGGCGCGGAACTGTTCCCGTTGCTGTTTGGCTTCGGTGCTGAGTTTCTTGGCTTAGGGCACTGTTTAGCATAGTGTCCCTCTTCTCCACATGCGTAGCAGGTAACACCCGGGCGATAGGTGAAATCCTTGTCTCTTGCATGAAAATTCTTATTTGGACGTGTGTCGTTGGTCGTGGGTCTGTTCACAACGTTCCTTTGGAAATTTATTTTATTCTTGTTGTTGCGGGGGTGGTTGGTCTGATCCCTTTTTCTCTTGCGAATATCCTCCAGACTACGACGTTCATTTTCCAGTGTAATGGCTTTGTCTACCAGTGTCTTGAAATCTGGAAAAGTGTGTATGACTAACTGGCATTTTAGTGCTGGTGCCAGTCCGTCCAGGAATTTCTCCATCTTTTTATTTTCCGTCATTCGCTCTTCGTTGGCATAACGTGATAACTGCACAAACTGACTGTTGTACTCCTGTACTGTCATGCCTCTTTGCTTGAGATCATCAAATTCTCTTTTCTTGATTTTCATAATACTCTTAGGGATGTGTGCCCCACGAAAGCCTTCTTTGAAATCTTCCCAGGTGATATTATTTATGTCGGGATGCATAACCAGAAAATTTTCCAACCATGACGCGGCTGCTCCCGTAAGATAATGCGGTGCGTACAATACTTTTTCACGGTCTGAGCATTGTGCCACAATTAATTTCCTTTCAATATCTCGAAGCCAGTCGTCGGCCTCAAGAGGCTTGTCTGTGTGTGAAAATGATGTTGGACGCGTCTTCTGAAATTCAGACAATTTTGAGTGCTGCTGGTATGGTTCGCGGTGATTCCCCATGTTAATGACGTGGTTCATCATTTTTTGATGCTGTTGCTGACTTTGCTTGTAAAGGCGACATACTTGAGAAAATGCTGTCTCACTGCCCTGCTGACTTGACTGCCCCTGTGAGAAATTGTTGTTTGTCTGGGTGCCAAAATTTTCCTCCGGCGGACTTGGCATGGAACGTGTCCAGGGACGAGTCATTTCTTACTCTGGGGGTAACAAAGCAGAAAAACCTGAGAAGAACCGAGCAGCAAAATAAACCAAGATTTTGCAAAAGCGATCAAACACGAGCTCGAAAAAGATTTTTGAAATAAACTGGTTGATTGCGCACGGAGAAGGCTGCTAGTACATATATCACACGCTGGTCCTAATTATACATATGTCACTCAGGGTGTGCGTACACATCCTGACATGTTATTTAGAACTAGTGCACTCCTCCAAGATCCTACATGATGCGCAAACAGACTACTCCCATCAACCTATTATACACAAATATTACAAGCGAGTGCGGTGCGTCACGGAATGGCGCGCTAGTCGGAGATGTTGAAGATTTCCCTCGGCTTGGCGAGGGTAAGGCCTAGTGGTGCTGGAGACTCAACTTCCTCCTCACTGATGGGCTCCAGGCACGGAGTATGAGTACGAGGTGTCGAAGCAGGTGCAGCAGGCGGTGCAGCTCTGACTGGAGTAGGAGCAATGACTTGGTCAAACTCCTCAGTGGTAGGCAGACGGCGAGCGGTGGCTATGATGGAAGGTGCGTAGGATGCGGCGGACGAGACAAATGTCATTGGTGGTGCAGTATGGAGTAGCTGCCTCCTGTTGGCGGAGCCACTCTGGACCATCTCCATACGGGCAGCCACCAGGTCGTCCACCAGATTATCAAAGGCTGCCTCAAGAGCCTTGAGGTACTCAACCATTGATTCAATGGCCTCGTCACGCTCGCCATTTGCACATGCAAATGCATAGTGACACGTATAAGGCACGTGGCATAGGAGGTAACGGAAGCGACGAGTCTTCATCGAAGGAACGATGTCCCGGAGACGAGCTATCGCCTCACGGGCAGCCATCTACATAGCATGCCTCTCCGTAGGCATGGCTCTGCCCACAAAACGAAGGCGGCGCGCTTCAGAACGCCCACCTTTGAAGTGTATCACAACCTGATGCATAGATACGCTGTCGTTGAGCTTGTGACGGTAGAGTGTAAATTTGGGACGTGTGGATGGCCCGATTGCGACTTTGGTGATGGCGATGAGGAGCTTGACAAACCCCTCAGGAATGTTGGCGAACACCTGTGCTGACAGTCGTTGTTGGCCATCTACAAAAGTAGACAAAAGTTCCGAGTAGTCAGGCCATAAATTTATGCTGACCAACAGAAAATTGCTACAGATGTAAAAATGCTTAAAAGCAGACTTTTGCTAATAACCGATTAGCGAGCGCACCTAGTGGCTTCCTACAGTCAGCCTGGCTCTGATACCAAGGTTGTCGCGACCGGCCTTTCAGTAAAATAATTACCGGAAGACCGATCTCTTTAATTAACCAGCGAGGAATAATATTCCTGCTGGCAGACAATTCCTTGATACAGAATTCCAGTACACTGAATATTATACAAGGTTGAGCTAGGGGTTGCTCAACAATTTATTACAAGCACGCCAATATATTACATAGAGGCGGATATGACACAAGGTAGGGTGGCATACTAATGAATCGTAATAAAAGGTGGTGGAATATGTCACAGTGAAGTGGGTGATGTGACTCCAATATAATACAATTCACCGAGTGTCGGAGTGAGACCCGATGAATTTATTTGGTGGTAGGTGGAAGCGGTTATAAAACAGCGATCAACTCCAGGACCGCAAGAGACTGACTGGGACTCCTCTAAGCGTCGGACTCGCTATCGAACTCTTCATCCATGAGATCGCCTTCGTCCACATCTGGCCAAATCAACAAGCCAGGTGAGTACGTTGAATGTACTCGCAAGACAGTTCGGACTTAAGATATAATAAATGCCAACATGATGCTTATGAGTATTCCAGCAAAAAATGTGACCGGAATAAATATGAATGCGCTGAATGTAAAGATGGAAGTCGGGCGGTAATCCTCCCGAAGTCCAAAAGATAATAAATGAGAGACCGAACGAGGGTCTGGGAGACGCCTCGTAGGGAGAATAATAAATGACAACAGGTCACAGTCGGGCGTCTGGGCGACACCACATAAAGGGCTTATAACAAAATAAATAACAAGAATGCCTTAGTCGGACGTCTGAGCGACATCACATAAAGGGCTTATAAATAAAATAATGCCACAGTCGGACGTCTGAGCGACATCACATAAAGGGCTTA
>LR738713.1:42495672-42567799 GCA_902687465.1 Secale cereale | reverse complement strand
GACGTCTGAGTGACATCACATAAAGGGCTTATAAATGAAATGAATGCCACAGTCGGACGTCTAAGCGACATCACTTAAAGGGCTTTTAACATAAATAAATAACAAGAATGCCACAGTCGGACGTCTAAGCGACATCACATAAAGGGCTTATAACGTAAATAAATAACAAGAATGCCACAGTCGGACGTCTAAGCGACATCACATAAAGGGCTTATAAATAACAGTATATGATGATGAAATACTTCGGAAAGAAATATCAATACGGAGATAGTGGTGAGTTCATTTACCAAATGAACTGGATGATAACACTATTTTGGCTACTCACAAGAATATACTAGAGACGGTCACCGGGCTGACATGAATATTGATCCTAGGCCATAAACATGGCTACGGAAGGGATTTAACTCTGCAAAGCTTGTACTAGTAACTCATAGGCAACGGGTTCTACTAGCCACGTGGGCTAGTCCCGTCTACGGTGTTTTAGTAGAAACGCAACTAACCAGTACACACCCATTTAACATCCTGTCGTCCGGAATCACCCGCGACGACATTCACGGAAAACTTTAAGACGGGGAGGCTACAACCTCGAATAGCATGGGATCAAATTTATATATGCGCGCTCTAAGGGGTGCCCCCCTCTCGGTCCCAACCGGAAACACCCATGCCCCCTGACCGGATGACGGGCTTTAATCCAGGGCCATGGAACACTCATGCCGGCCCCTCTACTTGGTGTGTACTCGGAAAGTGGTTTACAACCGACTAGACCGTAATCCCAACGGACGGCCTATGATAGTACTGAAAAGGGAGACGAACGGAATCATGACATGATCTCCGTTGATACTGAATTAACCAACTATTGACATGCTTCAACAATACTAGCATTCCGCCCATCATATCACCATATGATCGAGGTGGTTCAATATGCTCCTTCGGGACTCACCCGAAGCTTACTTGCATGAAATATGCCATACACATATGCTCATATGATCATGCTTATGAAACGAACTACTCGAGCAAACATGCAACACACTCATCATATCAAGAGTTCAAACATGCTTGCCTGGTTCTGAAAAGTCGGAGCCTAACTCGATGTGATTCGCGTCTCCGTCACGGCCTCCGGTATCTAAGTATTCAAACAAAATACATACTAACATAAATACCGCGCGTGCAAATAAATTTGCTCAAAATATTTCCACATAAATATGAAATAAAACTAGACAGAAAACCAAAGTGGACAGAAAAAGAATCAACTAAAAATCACTTTTAGTTTAAAAGATATTAAGGTTTCTGTCTAGGGACCCATCTGTAATGAAACAGAAAAGATCCAGGGGCTAAAACAGAAAAGGACAAAGCGAATCGGTATGCGGTACGCCAGCCGCAGAGGGAAGACGTATTTTGCCGATTGCGCTAACAGAAAACGTTTCGAAGGGAGAGAGATGAGAGACTGACAGAGGGCCCCTCGTGTCAGGTTTGAAAAAGAAAGCAGAGCCGCGCCGGTGTCGGTGCTGCGGTGATCGCCGGCGTCGATCCGCGGCGAGCTAGGGGAGGGAAGGGGCACCTATAGCTTCACGGTGGTCTTCCGCGTCGAACGGTGGTAGAGTTGGGTGCCGGCGAGCCCCACGTCGACGGCGAGCTTATCTCCGGCGGACGGCGGCTCGGGTGGTCGTGGACCTCGTCGGAGAAGGTTTCTGGAGTGAAATTGAGTAGGGGGTTAGGACTAGGTGGATGCCAGGGTACTACGTTCAAGTTCACGGCGGCGGAGAAGCCCTCACCGGAGTGAATGGAGCTGGAGCCCGAGCCGGACGCAGCTGGCCGGAGCCAGGGAAGAAAAGCCTCTCGGGGCTCTCCCAGAGGTTGGGCACGGTCTAGGGAAGTAGTGGAGGCGTGTGTGCTCGAGCAGGAGCTCGGGGGTGCCTTTTATAGGCGGCTCGAGGTGGCGGCCGCAAACGGATAAGTCCGGCGAGCTAATTACGGCGCTGCTGTGGTCGGACGGTCGGGTTAGGGACTCGAGCATCATCTATGATCTGTAGGAGCTCCATTCCCGCGCTTAACTCGGCGGTAGGGGTGAAGTTACGGCCTGTCCTCGACGGAACGGTCGCGCGGCTTGTCGGCGGCAGAAACGGTGCTTTGTGCGGGCCAGGCCACGGCGACGGCGTGCCAGGCGTGCGTTGGCTGTGGCGTGGGACACGCGGAGCACTGAGGTGGTCTGGGCGGCGCGAAACAGCGTGGAGCTGCGGCGTTGCTTCTGTCAGCCGCCACGGGCGGCGCTGTGGCCGTGGCAGTCGCCGGCGCGGTCGGGCCAGGGCGCCACCGACGCCCAGAAGCAGCCAAGCGACCGTGCGGCGCGGGGATAAGAAGAAGCTGCAGTGCAGCGTCGAGCCAAGGAAGATACATACGAGTTTTGTCGCCGCGCCCGACGACTGTCGAAACTGACGAAACTGACGAAGTGTTGAACTGTGGACAGTTTCAGTTAACAGCTAAAAGTCAGTGTAGGCTAGGTGTTTGATGAAATGATTTTGGTATTTTTGCAATGTCTCTGGAGCTGAATTTTGGTGGAGTGGTCTCTTGATGGATCTAGGGGCTGCATGATTTTTCACAGGATTTTTGGAAAAATATAAATATGAATTTCACCAAATTTTGCAAATCTGGTCCAAACTTGCAGTAGGTGAAATTTGAATATTTTGAACTATGGACCAGTGAAACAAGATGGATCTAGGTTGTGGGTGCTAAAGACCATGCAGGAGAGTTGGTTTGGAGTCAAATAGGTAGATGAAAATGATGGCCCCTTTGTAAATCACCAAGGCCATTATAAAAGACAGAATTATTTTTGGAGCGAAATAAATAGGAGAAAAATCCCAATAAGCTCACAACTTGCTGGAATTGATGAAATGCTTGTCCCATGGTTTGAAGAGAGTCTTGGAGAGGATTGTTCTTGTTGGGACCATGGCAAGATGAAGGTTTGGAGGGGAGATAAGTCAAGGTTAAACTTGAGAATTTTAAATCAAGAAGAGGAGAACTCAAACAACTACTTTTGAATCTCAACTTGTGCTTGAGCCAAACCCAAAAGAAAAACTTCAAGGCCAAAAACCAAGCTTGTGAAAACCCAAAAACTTTGGCCCAAGGGAATTTTTGAAGGGCAAAATAAAAGGTCAAACAATCCCCCTTCCAAAAGGCCAAAAGTTTGAAAGAAAATCCAACTCAAAAATTTGGGGTGTTACATATAGTCTCAAGTAAAGTTGCCGATAGACGAAGACGAAAGAGGGGATGCCCTCCCGGGGCATCCCCAAGCTTAGGCTTTTGGTTGTCCTTGAATTTTACCTTGGGGTGCCTTGGGAATACCCAAGATTATGATCTTTCCACTCTTTGTTCCATAGTCCATCAAATCCTTATCCAAAAACTTGAAAACTTCACAACACAAAACTTAACAGAAAATCTCATGAGCTCCGTTAGTATAAGAAAACAAATTACCACTTTAAGGTACTGTATTGAACTCATTATTTATTTATATTGGTGTTAAACCTACTGTATTCCAACTTCTCTATGGTTAATAACCCCTGATACTACTCATAGATACATCAAATAAGCAAACAACACACGAAAAACAGAATCTGTCAAAAACAGAATAGTCTGTAGCAATCTGTAACTTTCGAATACTTCTGTAACTTTAAAAATTATGAAATAAATTGGTGGACGTGAGGAATTTGTCTGTTAATCATCTTCAAAAATAATCAACCTAAAAGCACTCTCCAGTAAAAAATGTCAGCTAATTTTGTGAGCGCAAAAGTTTCTATTTTTTACAGCATGATCGCAGACTTCACCCAAGTCTTCCCAAGGGTTCTACTTAGCACAAATACTAAATAAAACACAAAACCACATCTAAACAGAATCTAGATGAAAAATTTATTACTAAAAAGAAGTAAAATCAAAGAAAATATAATTGTGTTGCCTCCCAACAAGCGCTATCGTTTAACTCCCTAGCTAGGCATGATACAAGAATAGATCTAGGTATTGTCATCTTTCGTAGGCAATCCATTAGTGGCTCTCATAATAGATTCATAAGGTAATTTTATTTTCATTCTTGGAAAGTGTTCCATGCCTTTCCTTAATGGAAATTGGAATCTAATATTTTTTTCCTTCATATCAATAATTGCACCAATCGTTCTAAGGAAAGGTCTACCAAGAATAATAGGACATGCGAGATTGCACTCTATATCAAGAACAATGAAATCTACGGGCACATAATTTCTATTTGCAACAATAAGAACATCATTAATACTTCCCATAGGTTTCTTAATGGTAGAATCCGCAAGATGCAACTTTGAAGAACAATCATCAAGTTCATGGAACCCTAACATATCACACAAAGTTTTTGGAATCGTGCAAACACTAGCACCGAAGTCACACAAAGCATAGCACTCATGATCTGTAATATTAATTTTAGTAGTAGGTTCCCACTCATCATAAAGTTTTCTAGGGATAGAAACTTCTAATTCAAGTTTTTCTTCGTAGGATTGCGTTAAAGCATCAACAATGTGTTTGGTAAAAGCTTTATTTTTACTATAAGCATGAGGAGAATTTAGCACGGGTTGCAACAAGGAAATACAATCTATCAAAGAGCAATTATCATAACTAAATTCCTAGAAATCCAAATTAGTGGGTTCATTGCTATGTAAAGTTTTGACCTCTTCAATCCCACTTTTAACAATTTTTGCATCAAGATCTAAAAACTACGAATCATTGGGACGCCTTCTAACTAAAGTTGACTCATCTCTAGTCCCATCTTTATCAAGATTCATATTAGAAAACAAGGATTTAATAGGAGACACATCAATCACTTTTAGATCTACATCTTTATTATCCTCTAAATTAGAAGAACACACTTTCATAAAGCAATCTCTTTTAGCACGCATCCCAGCGGTTATTTCTTTGCACTCATCAATGGAAATTCTCATGGCTTTGAGAGACTCATTGATATCATGCTTAGGTGGAATAGATCTAAGTTTCAAAGAATGAACATCAAGAGAAATTCTATCCACGTTCCTAGCCAACTCATCAATCTTAAGCAATTTTTCTTCAAGCAAAGCATTGTGTAAGTGCATCTAGTGCCACCCCTAGTGGTTTTGGAGTATTGACGACAAACCTGGTTGAGGGACTAATGTGTTTGTGAGAATTGCAGGATAACACAGGTAGTAGTCCCTCATTGATTCGGTTAACCTACCGGAGATGACCCCTAAAAATGTATGAAGACATTGATAACAATGGTGGTATATGAAGATAATCATATTGAAGACTATGACATGAGAAGACATTGTGTGAAGACTATGGAGAGCGAAGACGTAGATGTTTCGTTGTTTCCTTTTCTTCTTTGTTGAGTCATAGGAACCACCGTACTGTTAAGTGGGGTCCAAGTGAACTAAGTTAGAGTGACTGAAGTGATGCTCAACCAAATCCTATGTCTTCGAGCGAAGACTATGAGAGCACATCTTATCCAGAGGCGGACGAGTCAGCTTTACTTGGAGCTCAAGTAAAGTTGTCGTGTGTGTTTGAAATCTGACCGTTGGAACACGTGTCAGTTCCTTAGTGACCCAGGGTCACTTCGGAAAAATCAGGTCGGGTTGCTCAATGGCTATAAATAGCCCACCCCCTACACCATAAATTGGTGGCTGCTCAGAGTTAGTGCACGGCTTTTGTCGTTGAGAGCAACCCACCTCCGAAGCATTTGAGAGAAAAATCCTTGCGAGGACAAAGCCCAAACACCTAGAGCCAAAGAGTGTTAAGCATCACTGAAGTCTTTCTGTCTGTGTGACCAGAAGACTTATTACACTTGAGGATTGTGTTTCCTCCAGCCGGTTAGGCGTCGCGTTCTGAGCATCCAAGAGTCATTGTGGATCGCCGGTGAACGAAGTCTGTGAAGGTTTGGAAGTCTACCTTGAAGACTTACCAGAGTGATTGGGCGAGGACTAGGTGTCCTTAGCTCAAGGGGAACAAGGTGAAGACGTGGTCTTCTGAGTTAAATCTCATCCTCCCTAACCATACTTATAGTTGTCACAGCAACTCGAACTGGTCTAACAAATCACTATCTTCCCCGAGCTACTGGTTCTATCCCTTCCTTCCCTTTACTTACTGCTCTATGTTGTGAAGACATTGCATGTTTGCCTTATCTGATTGTCTTCACTTAGTATCTACTTGTTGTGATTGGCTTCATTCCTTCTTCCTTTATGATCACTACTGCCTAGCTGCTATTAGTCTTCATGCTTTCACTTCATTGAATACATGACTATGACTTATCTAGTGTAGTACACTTTTCGCTGCATACTAATAGGCTTGAGCTTATTGTTTGTCTTCGAAACTACCATGTTTTGAAGCATTTCATAAAAATCGCCTATTCACCCCCCTCTAGTCGATATACTACACTTTCAATTAGTATCAGAGCAAGGTACTCCCTTGTTCTGTGTGATTCGGTTTAACCACCTGGAGTTTTAGCTATGTCGACTGCAGGGATAATCAAAGTCTCCGCTGCGTGCCCTGTCTTCGATGGCACCGAATATCCCTACTGGAAGAACAAGATGCGCATGCATCTTGAAGCCATTGACGTAGACCTCTGGTTTGTCATCAAGAATGGTGTTCCCAAGACTGGTGAAGGTATCACCCATGCTGATGTCAAGAGGCTCGTTCAATTGGATTCAACGGCCAAGAACATTATCTGTGGTCATCTGACCAAAGGACAGTACGGTCTTGTGAGTGCTCTGGACACGTCAAAAGAAGCTTGGGACTGGCTCTCAAAGGTCAATGAAGGAGTCTCTACCCAGAGAGATCAAAGGATCAGCGCCCTTCGCAATCTCTTCAATCGCTTCAACAGACATGACAATGAAAATGTCCAGCATACTTTTGATTGTCTCACTGACATCACAAATGAGCTTCAAGCACTTGGCACCACTGAAATTACCAAGCATGAAATCGTTAAGACCCTTCTGAGATCACTCGACAGCTCATTTGATATCCTTGCCCTGATGATTCAAGAACGCCCTGACTTCAAGACTCTCTGTCGGCGAAACTAATCCACCCACGAACACCTATGGGACCGGAGCCCCTTTTCGGTACGGCAGGAGGCGGAGATTGCACAAAGAGCAGATCGAGGCGAGGTCCACGAGCAGTTTACCCAGGTTCGGGCCGCACGGATGCATAAAACCCTACTCCTGCTTTGGTTCGTATTGAGTTCTTGGCTCGGGAGCGCTGGAAGCTACAGTACTTCTCAGCGGATAACGAGACCGAGCGTGAGTGTTCGAATGTAAAACCCCCCTCTACGTTGCGCATGGGCCTCTTTTATATGCTCAAGGGGTCACCGACAGGTGGCAGCGCAGTTGAGGGTAAAAATGGAAAAAGTGTGGTGGGTGGTACAGTGTTTTATACCTAACCCTGACGGCAGGGGACAAGGGCATTAAATGCCCATCGACGTCGCCCAAACAGTGCAAAAAGGGCCGTCAAGGGCGCCACCGTTCGCCACGATGGCATCCTTGTCATCGCCGCTTGCCACCGCGTACCCCTGGCTGCACAGCCTTCCGCCACGTACGCCTGGGAGGATCCCAGAGCGACACGTGGGTGGATGTGCCGGCGCGCGGGTACTGAGTGGAAACTTGCCACGGTGAGCGCCTTGCCGCGGTCGCTATCTTGGCGCTTCCGGGAGCTTGTCGCTCACCGGGCCTTGCGGGGACGCGTGGTGCGTCGCGGCAAGTTTCTTGAGATGCCTTGGTTGGCCTTCCCGGCAAGCTCCTCTTGCCAGGGTCTTGTGTCTTGAGTGATCTTGTGCCTTGAGTGTCCTTCCCGGCAAGCTCCTCTTGCCGGGGCCTTGTCTCCTAGGCTTGGATACTTTGTTCTTGAATGGCTCCAAAGGAACCACGGAGGACCTTGGCGATCACCTGGCAAGCCTTGCCGCGGGACGCTGCGACTGCCCGTGCACAAGTTCGGGATACTAAGGGTACGCCTACTTTAGTACACCGACAGGAGCCCCCGGGCCTGGGCCATACACGGTGCCGAGCGTTGTTGGGCCAGGCCCAAAACAGTGCATGGGCACGCGTGGCCTGGTTCTCGCCGTATCTTACTCCGTATCCGCCGTGCCCTCCCCTAACGGCACGCGTCGATTGCGGCGTCGTGGGAGAGATCGTGGGCGGTTTCTTTAATCGGAAATGCGGAACGTCCGCCCCCTCCCCCCTTATAAGCAGGGGAAACAGGGGCAGTTCGTCCATCCGCCAGTTGCTTCTTCAATCTTGAGAACCTCCGCCGCTCCCCTTCTTCCCAAAGCTTGAAAGAGAGGAGCGCTCTGCCCCCCGTCGCCACCAGCACTACCAGCGCCGTCGACCTCCCTCACCGCTTCCGCCATGGCTCCGAAAGGCGACAAGGGGAAGAGCGCGAAGTCGGCCGAGGCGCTGCGGCTCGCGGCGCTGCGAAAGGAGCGGGCTGTCTCCCCCCCCCCAAGCTTGCCGCGAGGAAGCTGATGGAGAACTATTACCTCTTCTGGTCGGGGGAGACGCGGGCGCATCCACGCACCAAGGTATTCCCAGCCATTGCTTGTGAGACGGTTCCGAACGGATATGCGTTCTTCGCCTTGTTCTTCTACTGCGGGCTCTGCCCGCCCTTCTCTGAATTCTTCTGCGACATCATGAACACCTACGGGTTCCACCTCCTTGACTTCACCCCCAACGCCGTTCTGACCATGGCAGTTTTCGCACATCTCTGCGAGAACTTTGTCGGAGTCTTCCCCAATGTAGCCCTCTTCCGCCACTTCTTTACGCCCCGAGTAGAGAGAGGAGAGCCCTTATCTGGTGGAGTCTCCTGGGTCTCGAGGATGCACAAGAAGGAAGCTTATCTGGAGGGGGAGCTTCGCAACAAATGGGATGAATGGAGGGCCAATTGGTGTTGGATTGTAGAGGAGAACCCGCAGCCATTCACTGCCCGACGCCAAGCCCCAGTAGTACGCGGCAACGACTGGAGCGACCTGGCCCTGGAAGACAGTAGACTGAAGATTGCCACTGCCCGGATCCTTCGCCTCAGGCTTGCCGGCTGACTGTAGGCGCAGTTGGCTCAGACTTTCTCCGCCGCCGCATCGCCCCCCTGCAGGAGAGGAAGAGGCCCGCCTGGGAGTTTGAGAATGCGACAGATATCATGAGGCTGCGCCCGGGCCTCAATTTCAACTTCACTATCCTGGATCTTAACGGGATGCTGCAGGAGCTGTTCAAGTATGACCCTGATCATCCCGAAGTATTCAGGTTGCCGCAGGGCGTCGTTCCGCTGTGCAACAACTCCGTGCTCAGCCGCATCCGCGCAATGATGCCGCTGTGCGACTCTCATGGGATTGACCCAACTTGGCAAGAGCCTGCCGACGAGGCCGTGCAGCAATTCTTCGACAACGTAGAAGAAACGCCGATTTGCTCCGACGAGAAGAAGGGTCTCACCCGCGACACCACCGACAAGGAGATGGCGTACATCGCCACCAGGCTGGAAGAGGCGGCGGCAGCCGCGGCCGCGGGCGAGTTCGGATACACCGTGGAGGAGGCGGAGGCAGCGGAGGCGGCAAGCCTTGCCGAGCGAGAGGCGTTTCTCAACGCGGGGAAGCTTGCCGGGCAAGATGCCGAGTCAAGCGAGCCCGCCGGGCAGGGCGTCGAGTCGAGCGGGCCCGCCGAGGACACGAGCGGCTCGCTGGAGATCGACTCCTCTTCCTCCTCGTCCTCAGGCAGCTCGCCACCACCAGCAGAGCCACCAGCTCCACCAAGGAGGCGTCTCCGCAAGGCCGGGGACGTGATGGAGCGGCAGACGGGTCAACAGCCGCCACGCCGCACGACACGCGCCACCACGACAAGCACGGTTGCCGCGGGAGCGCCTCGTGCTTCTGCAGCAACTGGAGCGGGGTCTTCTCGGACCGCCGCTTCTGCTCCTGCCGCTCCCCACGCCTCGGCGGCAGCCGGAGCAGGGTCGTCTCAGACCACTGCGCCTTCTCCCGCCAAGCGGCCAAGGGAGCCTACTCCTCCGCCTCCTCGCACCGGGACGCGTGAGCCAGACTTCGACTTCTCGACGCTTAGCTCCGACGAGGAAGAAGAAGAGTAAGACTTTGTTGTTCTTGTATTTCTTCAATTTTCCGCTGTTCTGTCTCGTACTTCATTTGCCTCACTCTGAACCTGTTCCTTTTTTCAGAACTCTGGCCCAGAGGGCGGCAAAGAGAGCCAAGGCCCCGGTTATTGTCATCGAGGACGAGCCCACCGCGACAGCAGGGGGTGCGCCTGAGACAAACTTGCCAGACCCGGCAACTGGACTTCAGAGCAGCCCCCAGCGAAAGTGTTTGGTTTACTTTTCGCTGTTGGGCGCGCGTGGGTGTTCTATCTCTGCTGACGTCTTGTTTGTTGATTTGTGTAGGAGCAGAGCAGCCACTACAGGAGCACCCGGAGACCGCTCCAGACGTGCCTTCTGCTTCAACTACGCCGCCAAGGGAAAGCTCCCCGGCAAGGGTTTCCACGGCAAGGGAGAGTCCTCCGGCAAGGGGGAGCTCTCCGGCGAGGGACAACACCAGCGGCCCTCTGCCGGCGGAGACCACGACTACGCCGCCAAGGGAGAGTTCTCCGGCAAGGGACACCGCCGAGGGGCCGGCTCGCTCAGGTAATCCCCTTGCTTCAAACTTCCCTTGGGCTTTTCTTCTTTTGATTCTCCTTTTTGGATATTTGCTTGATTGTTTTTCTCCCCTTTCCCGCCGTCAGATCCATCCGCTGCGGAGTCGATGGAGACGGAGGTCACTGTCGAGGAGAATGTGCGTGGCGACACCGGCGACGCCGCTGCTACCGAAGAGGCGGCCGGTGCCGACGAGCCCACCGGCGATGAGGCTGCCAAGGCTGCTGCCGCAGCGGCTGACGAGGGGTCCGGCGGTCGCACTGACGGCCCTGAGGCCGCAGGAGCGCCAGGCGCTACGCCGACTGCCGATCCCTCCGCCGCTGCCACAGCTCCAGGCTCCGAAGAGCCCGAGCCAGGCGCCTACTTGGAGGCCGGTAACGGCGTCTTCATCAGCCTCCCATGGGCGTCCATGTCCAGGGCGCCGGTCGAGGGAGAAGCCTTCGATGGGGAAGTACTTGCCTCCGCCGGGCTGAAGCTTGTCGACGCGCCGAGCAGCAGCAGCGGCGAACCCGAGGATGAGCGGCTGCTGCGCAAGCTGCTGTCACTCTACCGCGCCCGACAGGCCAAACTGGAGTCCCGCGAAGCGCTGGCCGCCAAGGCGGGGGCTGATATGGAGAAACGCGCAGAGGAGCTCCGGGGTCTTCACCAAGCAGCTCTCCGGTCCTTGGCGGAGGAGCGGGAGCAACTTGCTGGAGAGCAGACGGCCTTCTTCCTCAAGAAGGCCGAAGTCGAAGAGCAGCAACAACTTGCCGCCGAGAAGCTATCTACACTAGAAGGTGAGCTGGCGCAGCGGAAAGTCAACCTCGACAGCCATGAGGAGGAGCTTGCCGCGCGCGAGCAATCACTTGGCGAAGCTCTTCAGGAAGCAAAGGATGCTGCCGCGGCTGCTGAGACCGCCAAGAAGGAGTTGGAGGTGAAGGTGGCGCAGCTGGAGGCCGACCTCAAGGCGAGAGGCGAAGAAATCACCGCGCTCAAGCTCGAGCGGGAGAAGGACGCCCACAGCCACTCTGAGCTGCAGGTCCGCCTCGCCGAGAAGGGCAAGGAGCTTGCCAGCATCAAGAACTCCAATGCTGATCTTGAGTTGAAGCTAACCACTTTGACCAAGACGCTGGATGGCGCCAAGGAGCGGGAGACGACCCTGAAGGAGGAGGTTAGGGCCGAGAAGGCGTTGCTGGCGATTGCTACTGTCACCCAGAACAATTTCAGGGCGACCGTCGAGCACTGGACGGAGGGTCTTGTCAACGCCGCCGTGGATATCGACAAGGAGCTGGCGCAGCTGGGGGCGGAGTATCTCGGGTATTCCTCCGACGAGAATCTCCACCCCAGCGCCAAGCTCGCCCTATTCTTCAGAGGCGTGGCGACGGCCCTTCAGCGTTTCCGGGAGAGGATCCCAAAGCAGCTGGCGGACGAGTCGCGCAAGCTCTGCGCGGGAGCTCTCCAAAAGGTGCTGATGAAGGTGGCCTTCCGCAATCCGGGCCTCAACCTCACCAACGTCCTCAAGAGCTTGCCGTCGGACGCTGATCTGGAGGCGCTCAAGGCCCTTGTCGCACCCATTGTGGACAAGGTGAGCGGGATCAAGAGGGTCGAGGGCAATCGCGCAGATTAGGCTGCCCATTTTCTTCTTTCCTTGTCGCTGTTAATTATGTTATGAAAACAATCTGTTAGAGCTGCGACAAGTTATCTTGTAATATAACTTTATTTTGGGTATTGATTGCAACGTTATTTCCTTTACTTGACTCCTTCCTTTGTATGTTTTTGCCCTACGCTTTTAGGGAACTTGCCGGCGTGAGCACCTTAGCCGCGAGCGTTGAGTGCGGAACGTCAACAGCCTGCTAGCGGTGCCGCTACCGACAAGAAACCTTGTCGCAACTAGTTGCAGCGCACCTAAGCTGTTGAGCGTGGTCGAAAACAAAGTAAGGGCGCGACACTAGTCGCAGCACACTTAAGTCGTTTAGCGGACTCGAAACAAAGTAAGGGCGCAACTAGCTACGAGTAGGTTCCTCCGCGCACAGGTTTTCCATACAAAGCACGGTCGTTCAAGGAAGATAACTTAAAAATTTAAAAATCTGATTGCTCAAACTTTGGCAACTTAGCTTTTGTGTCGTCTGCTTCCCGGCAAGGCGAAACTTTCTTGAACGGCACTTGGTCCATACCACTATCTTCTCCCCCCCGGCAAACTTGTGCGCGAGGGAACCTTCTTTTGCTTGAGAAAAAAGAAAGAAGAGAAAATACAGATATGGAGCCTTTGGGCTCGTTATTGCTTACCGGGGGTAGGCGCTGCACAAGGTGTCAGATAACACATGTAAAATATAGAAAGCATGAGATGACAAGATGTGCGAGGCACATGAGCTTTACTGATGCACGGGGTCTGCGCCCGGCTTTGTACAAAGGATTACATGCAACAACGGCAAGACTTGTACAAAAGGTGGTTGCCGGAGCGGGTCACGGCAACCGCGCCTTACGGGTAAAACTTACGAAGATGCTCGATGTTCTAGGAGTTGCTCACCGGAAAGCCATCTTCGGTCTCAAGGCGGACATCGCCAGGCCTAGTGACTCGTTTCACCCGGTAAGGGCCTTCCCACTTCGGCGTCAACTTGTTGGAATTCTTGGCGGACTGAACGCGCCGAAGAACAAGGTCGCTTTCCTCGAGACTTCTGGCGTTAACTTTGCGGCTATGGTAGCGGCGCAAAGCTTGCTGGTAGCGAGCAGCTCGTACAGCAGCCTAAAGACGGTCTTCCTTAAGGAGCAGCGCGTCATCTTATCGCAGCTGCTCTTGCTCAAGCTCATCATAAGCGAGCACTCGAGGTGACCCGTATACGAGTTCCGTGGGGAGAACTGCCTCTGCTCCATAGACTAGAGCGAAAGGTGTCTGTCCAGTGGCTCGATTTGGCGTCGTCCTGATCGACCAAAGAACCACCGGCAGCTCCTCGATCCAGTTTCTTCCGCATTTGTACAGCCTGTCGAAAGTTCTGGTCTTGAGGCCACGCAGCACTTCAGCATTTGCCCTCTCCGCTTGACCGTTGCTTCTCGGGTGAGCAACAGAAGCGAAGCAGACCTTGGCACCAAGATCTTGGACGTACTGCATGAAGGTGCGGCTCGTGAATTGCGTACCATTGTCGGTGATGATCCTGTTAGGGATCCCGAAATGGCAAACAGTCGACCTGAAGAACTTGACTGTTGACTGTGCGGTCACCTTTCTCATTGGTTCCACTTCCGACCACTTTGTGAACTTGTCGATAGCAACGTACAAGTGCTCAAAGCCCCCGGCTGCGCGGGGAAAGGGGCCGAGGATGTCGAGCCCCCAGACCGAAAATGGCCAGGATAAAGGGATCGTCTGGAGAGCTTGAGCTGGCTGGTGTATCTGCTTGGAATGGAACTGGCACGCTTCACACTTGGTTACTTGTGCAGTTGCATCCTGGAGGGCTTCTGGCCAAAAGAAACCTTGCCGGAATGCTTTGCCGGCAAGTGCTCTTGCACCAATGTGGTGACCACATATGCCTCCGTGTATCTCTGCCAACAGCTTTTGTCCATCTTCTCGGGAAATACACTTCAATTTCACACCGTTGAGTCTCCTTCTGTACAGTGTGTTGTCAACAAACTGGTACATACTTGACTGCCGGGTTACTCTTTCCGCTTCTTCTTGCTCTTCGGGAAGTTCTCCTGTCTGAAGGAAACGGACAATCTGCTGCGCCCATGCTGAAGCTTGTGGCTCGACAGCAAGGACTACAGGCACATCTGCTGCTGCGGGAACGTCCGCTTGTACGGCAAGAACCTGCGGCTCAACCGGAGCTTGACATTCCCCGGCAAGCTTGCCGGAGCAAAACTTGTCGGGAGCGTTTGCTTCAACGGAACAAACCCTGTGGCTTGCCGGAGCAGACTGCTCCTCAACACCCTTGGTGTTGATCTTGGGGACCTTGTTGGCGGCGGCTTCGGGAAGCTCTGCCGGAAGATAGTCGCTAGAAATCAACTTCCTCTTCTTGCTCTGTCCAGTTGATGGTGTTACGGATGGTTGACTCAGCTTGAGCACAAAAATCCCTCGTTCCACAGGTAACTTAAGTGCGGCGCACTTTGACAGGCCGTCAGCAATGTCGTTTTGAGCCCTTGGGACGTGCTCCATCTGTAGGCCGTCAAAGTGCTCTTCAAGCTTCCTCACTTCATCGACGTAAGCTTCCATCAACGGACTCTGATAATTCTTGTTCACTTGGCGGACGACAAGCTGCGAGACACCCCTAACAATGAGCTTCTTGATCCCAAGGTCTTCCGCGATCCTGAGACCGGCAAGCAAACCTTCATACTCTGCAGTATTGTTTGTTGCTTGCTCCTTGGGAAAGTGCATTTGGACTACGTACTTGAGGTGCTCTCCAGTGGGTGCGACAAGCAGCACGCCAGCACCGGCGCCTTGCAGCGAGAAAGCACCATCAAAGTACATCAGCCACTCTTTGCTTGCTTCCTTGACGGGGATGCTCGTTTCTGGAATCTCTTCATCTGGTGTTGGAGTCCACTCTGCTATGAATTCTGCCAATGCTCTGCTTTGGATAGTTGAAGTACTTTCAAACTTGAGGCCAAAGCTTGACAGTTCCAGTGCCCACTCAACAATCCTGCCTATTGCTTCTGGATTCTGCAGTATCCTCTTCAGCGGAAAGCGAGTGACAAATGTGATCTCATGCGCTTGGAAGTAATGGCGCAGCTTTCTCGAGGCCATGAGAAGGCCGAAAAGCAACTTCTGCACACCAGAGTACCTTGACCTAGCCCCCCTGCAGAAGGGAGCTGACAAAGTAAACTGGGCGCTGCACCATTTTCTTCCGTATCTCCTCTTGCGCCTGCGCAGATCCATCTTTGTCGGGGCCAGAGCTTGTCGGGGAAGCCCCCTGCTTGTCGCTGGACGTGCTTGCCGTGCTTGCTGGCTCATCATCTGCCTCCCTTTCCGCTACTAATGCAGCACTAACCACTTGATTGGTTGCCGCTAGATACAGCAGCAACTTCTCTTGTGGCATAGGTGCGACAAGTATTGGAGTGGAGGACAGGTATCTCTTCAAGTCTTGCAGTGCAGCCTCCGCTTCCAGAGTCCATTTCATTGGACCTGCCTTTTTTAAAATTTTGAAAAACGGCAGAGCGCGCTCGACTGACTTAGAGATAAACCTGCTGAGAGCAGCCACGCAACCGGCAAGTCTTCGCACATCCTTGACGCGCTTGGGTGCTTCAATCTGCTCGATGGCCTTGATCTTGTCGGGATTGGCTTCAATCCCCCTCTGAGACACGAAGAACCCGAGAAGCTTGCCGGAAGGGACTCCAAACACACACTTCTCGGGGTTGAGCTTGAGCTGGATCTTGCGCAGATTTGCAAAGGTCTCTTCTAAATCTTGTACCAGGGTCGCCCCGTCCTTGCTCTTGACCACTATGTCATCCATGTATGCTTCTACATTTCTGTGAATTTGTGGCTCAAAAGCTGTATGGACCACCCCTGCAAATGTTGAACCAGCATTCTTCAAACCAAAAGGCATCCGTATGAAACAGTATGTGTCACATGGAGTGATGAATGCAGTCTTCTCCTCATCCTCTTCTGCCATGAAGATTTGATGGTATCCCGAGTATGCGTCAAGAAATGAAAGCAGGTCACATCCGGCCGTGGAGTCAACAATCTGGTCAATGCGCGGCAAGGGAAATGGGTCTTTTGGACAAGCTTTATTCACATCGGTGAAGCCGATACAAAGCCTCCATTTCCCGTTTGCCTTACGCACGACTACCGGATTGGCCAACCACGTAGGATGGAGCACTCCTCTAACAAGGCCTGCTGCTTCCAACTTCTTGATCTCTTCTGCTATGAATTCTTGGCGCTCCACTGATTGTTTCCTGACTTTCTGCTTGATGGGCCGCATGAGGACAGACAGCAAGCTTGTGCTCAATCACTTTTCTGGGAACACCGGGGATGTCAGACAGTTTCCATGCAAACACGTCGACGTTCTCCCGCAGGAAAGCAACGAGCGCGCTTTCCTATTTAGGGTCAAGCGTGGCACTGATGGTGAAGGTACCACCAGTGCCGTCCTCCTTGGCGGACAGCTTCTTGGTCTCTGGCGGAGCTGCCATCGTCTTCTTACACTTGCCGGTGGAGCTCGACGGCGCGTCCTCGACGGCAGCGCAGCACTCCGAAGAGGTCCGCTTGCCGGAGTGGGCCCCAGAGCTCTTGCCGGACTTGGTCTTCTTCTTTCCCTCGGGGGCTTCAGCGGCAAGTGTCTTGCGATCTGTTGCGGCTGCTGCTTCCCGGTAGATCTTGTCAGCGCAGATAAGGGCATCCTTCTTGTCACCAGGGACAGAGATGACACTTATCGGGCCTGGCATCTTGAGCATGTTGTACGCATAGTGAGAGGCTGCCATGAACTTCGCGAGCGCTGGACGGCCAAGTATTCCATTGTAAGGCAATGGAAAATCGGCAACGTCAAAAGTGACTCTCTCAGTCCTGAAGTTCAGCTCCCCGCCAAACGTCACTGGCAGCGTGATCTTCCCCTTCGGCTTGCTCCTTCCCGGGTTTATTCCTTGGAATGTGCCGGTCTCTTCAAGCTCGCTGTCAGGGATCTGGAGTTTCTGGAGTACAGTGGAGGAGACCAGGTTCAAGCCGGCCCCGCCGTCAACTAACATCTTAGTGACCTTGAGGTTGCGGATAGTTGGTGAAACCAACATCGGCAAGCACCCGACCGCAGTTGTGCGATCAGGGTGGTCCTCAATATCAAAGATGATATGCGTACTGGACCATTTCAGAAGCTTGCGCGATTCGACAGGTGGTTCTGCTGCATTAACTTCCCGCACCCACTGTTTGAGCTGGCGGTGAGAAGTATGCAGAGAAGCACCGCCGTCAACGCACAAGACCTCTGTGGCTTTCTGGAACTCCTGCTCACTGTTCTCAACATCATCCATATCTTCGTCGTCGTCATCGTCTTCATCCTTGTCGCGGCCGCGGGGAGGTCTGTCTCCTTGCCGCTGCTTGGCCTTGCCGCGGCGTCCTCCCCGGCCGTTGAATGTCCGCTTCTTGCCGGATCCTCCATCACCTCCTTGGGCCTTCTCCTTGTCGCACCGCTCGTATTCAGCCTTCTGCTGCTCGACGAGCTGCTCGACCCTCTTGCAGTTCTGGAGGTCATGGCCCTTGGTGCGGTGGATCTTGCAGTACTGCTTGTCGGTGCCGTCCTGCTTGTCGGCGGCCGCCACAGCCTGGCAGTTGGTGCACGCGGCAGTCTCCTTGCTGGAGCTACCAACCTTGGCCTTTTCGGCGCCACCTCCGTTGCCGGACTGCTCAACGACTAGCACTTCTTTGTTTTTTTTTCTTCCTGTTGTTGCGCCGCCGATTCTTCTTTGCCGGGGCAGCATCCTCACTGTCAGATCCTCCTGCTCCTGTATCCTCTCCGGGGAGTTTCCTCCCCTCCTCAGCACGTGCGCACTTGTCGGCCAGGGCATAAAGCTCACTGACGTCCCTGATCTTGCACATTGCCATCTCCTCCCTCATCCTGCGGTTACGCACGTTCTGATGGAACGCGCTGATGACCGCGGCAGGGTGGACGTCTGGGATGTTGTGCTGTACGCGGCTGAATCTCTGGATATACTTGCGCAGGGGTTCTCCTTCCTTCTGGGCGAGCAGGTGAAGGTCACTTTCATGGCCATGGGGTTTGTGGCCGCCTGTAAAGGCGCCGACAAACTGATGGCACAAGTCTGCCCAGGAGGATATGGAGTTGTCCGACAAGTGCATGAGCCAGGATCTGACGTTGGGTTTGAGTACCAGAGGGAAGTAGTTGGCAAGGATCTTTTCGTCCCGCCCCCCCACAGCCTGCACCGCGATGGTGTAGATGCTGAGGAACTCCGACGGGTGCGTCTTGCCGTCGTACTTCTCTGGTACGTCTGGCTTGAAATTCTTCATGCTGGGCCACTGGACTTGCCGCAGCTCACGAGTAAACGCAGGACAACCTACCGCATACGGCAAGTCGCCTGGTCCCTCTGGCGCATGCATGTCGACAGCGGGCCCAGCGCGTTGGTCTGATTGACGCCGCGCTTCTCTTCGGCGCTCGATGCGAGTACGAGCGTCCTCTTGCTGTCGTTCGTGGAGAACTTGGCGCTGATCGCGACGAGCTCGTGGATCTGATGACGCAGTGGAGTCGTCGTCGATGTTGATCCGGCGAGTCGGCGATTTTGGCTTCCGGGGCAGAGAGTGCACGGTGGTTGCACCTCCACCGGTCTTGTCGCCATCGGCCCGCGCCTGGCTGACTTGCCGCGGCTGCGATGTGCTCGGTTGCCGCGGAGTGTCGCCATTGGCGAAGGCGATGAGGCTCTGAATGGTGGCCCTCCAGTCGTCGGCCTTGTCTGCCGCTGGAGGGAAGTCTAGGAGCAGTTGAGCTCGTGCCAGAGCTTCTGCTGGAGTGGCGGGTAGCGGTGGCGAACGGTGCGAGGAGCGGGATTTGCTCGGACTTCTAACTACGTTAGAAGGAGCAGTATCCTGTCCGGGCGACCGTGCCTTGCTCGTGCCGGCGTGCTGGCGTGCATGCTGGTCTTGAGCATCCCGAGACCCACCAGCTTGACCTTGGCCCAGCAAGCATATGGTACCGTGAGTACCATGACGCTGCCGATCCCGCGCCTCCTGAGAAGGGCGTGGTGCATGCATGGACACCGAGGTCTTGGAGTGCGCCCGGTCATCGTGGGAGCCGGCTACGCCACCGATGGGCAGCGCAACCTTGTCCTTGGACCTGGCAGCACCGTGAGTTCCCTCGTCGACGTCCGTTCTTCCGCCGGCGTCTCCCCCACCAGCTGTTGGCTCCGGCGGTGGTGGGATCGACACAGATGGTCCAGCTGCCTCCGAAGCCTTCTTCTTCGGCGGCATGTTGATGAAGATGATGAAGATGTAGCTCGTGTGGACGCCGGATCAGGTTCACACAACCTCGACGCACCCCTACCTGGCGCGCCAAAGATGTCGGGGAAACTGATCCACCCACGAGCACCTATGGGACTGGAGCCCCTTTTCGGTACGGCAGGGGGCGGATATTGCACAAAGAGCAGATCGAGGCGAGGCACACGAGCAGTTTACCCAGGTTCGGGCCGCACGGATGCGTAAAACCCTACTCCTGCTTTGGTTCGTATTGAGTTCTTGGCTCGGGAGCGCTGGAAGCTACAGTACTTCTCAGCGGCTAACGAGACCGAGAGTGAGAGTGTTCGAATGTAAAACCCCCCTCTACGTTGTGCATGGGCCTCCTTTTATATGCTCAAGGGGTCACCGACAGGTGGCAGCGCAGTTGAGGGTAAAAATGGAAAAAGTGTGGTGGGTGGTACAGTGTTTTATACCTACCCCTGACGGCAGGGGACAAGGGCATTAAATGCCCATCGACGTCGCCCAAACAGTGCAAAAAGGGCCGTCAGGGGCGCCACCGTTCGCCACGATGGCATCCTTGTCATCGCCGCTTGCCACCGCGTACCCCTGGCTGCATAGCCTTCCGCCACGTACGCCTGGGAGGATCCCAGAGCGACACGTGGGTGGATGTGCTGGCGCGCGGGTACTGAGTGGAAACTTGCCGCGGTGAGCGCCTTGCCGCGGTCGCTATCTTGTCGCTTCCGGGAGCTTGTAGCTCACCGGGCCTTGCCGGGACGCGTGGTGCATCGCGGCAAGTTTCTTGAGATGCCTTGGTTGGCCTTCCCGGCAAGCTCCTCTTGCCAGGGTCTTGTGTTATGAGTGATCTTGTGCCTTGAGTGTCCTTCCCGGCAAGCTCCTCTTGCCGGGGCCTTGTCTCCTAGGCTTGGATACTTTGTTCTTGAATGGCTCCAAAGGAACCACGGAGGACCTTGGCGATCACCTGGCAAGCCTTGCCGCGGGACGCTGCGACTGCCCGTGCACAAGTTCGGGATACTAAGGGTACCCCTACTTTAGTACACCGACACTCTCGATCCGTTTGATATACTTGAGAGGCTCAACACACATGAGTTCCAGCTATCTGAGAAGCGTGACATCTATGGTCCCAACTATGGCCGATCTCGCACCTTGAAGGCAAAAGCTGTTTCCTCATCTGAAGAAGAATCTCACTGCAGTTCTGATGATCATGAAGACATTGGAAAGGAGCTTGCCATGCTTGTGAAGAAGTTCCAGAAATTCACTAGGAAGAAAGGCTTCAGAAAGTCTTCAAGATCCAGCTCAAGAAATGATGAAGCCTCTACTCATGACTATAAGAAAAGAACATGTCATAAGTGCAAGAAACCTGGTCACTACATCTCTGAGTGTGCTCAGTGGGACAACGAGAAGAAGAAAAGGAAGAGCAAGGAATATGATTTTGATGACAAGAAAAAGAAGAAATACTCAAAGTCTTTGTCACATCCCTAGCTTCTGGTAATGCACTAGGCTAGCCTCATGTGTGCATCATGTTTAATCTTGAAAGAAACTTGAAATGGGGATTGCCTAAACCCTAGAAGTAAAGTAATTCAACTAGGGTCAATTAAAATCTTTTCAATGAACCTAAAATGCCCTTTGGAAAAGTTCATCATTTATGGATTGATTAAAAACCTCCGCCAAAAATGTTGCACATATTTCTAGGACATTTTGGATTTTTGAATTAACTCATAATGTATTTGAGTTGGAGCAAATAAATTCTATAATTATTTTTAATGCTCCAATTATTCTGAAAACATTTTGTGGAGTTTTGGATTAATCCATATTGCATCTACAAATAATCTCAGAAGCAACAAAAATGGTTTAGTATTAGTACTAAATCAAAAACATACAAAAAAATAGAAAACAGTAATTAAAATGAGAAAAGCAGAGAGAGAGAGAGACTCACCTAGGCTTTACCTGGCAGCCCAAGTAGATGGCCCAGCCCACCAGGGGCAGCCTCGTCTTCTACCTCTTGCCAGTAGGCAGAGGAGAAGCTGGGCACGGCGCGCGCCTGCACACAGCTGCCTGCCTGGCCCTCCCCTAGCCAGCGCGACGCCACCGACGACCTGCGGCAGACGTCTGGAACCCGCCCGACCTCTCGCACTCTCCTCCTTCGCTCTCCCCTGCTTCTCCTCGCCATGGCCGAAACCACTACAACCGCGCCGGCGAGCACCACCGCGGACATAGCTACCCCCTCGTCCCTCCTTTGTGCCCACGAGCTCCGCGACGTCGCCCTCTTCCTCCTCGCTGAGCCACGCTTCGCCGGAAGCTCTGCATCGTCTTCCCTGACCCCATCTTCAACCTCTGGCCGCTGACAACCTCATCGTCGATTCACCGGCTCCGATGCCTCCCCGAGCCCTTTGAGCTACCCTACCGCCTCCCTGTGAGCTCCTACTTCGATTCCCCCTCTCCCCCGACCTCCCCGCACTCTCTAGCTACGGCCCCACCTCCGGCCGGAGCTGTGGTCCGCCGGCCATGTCGCCGCCGTGGCCACAGCTGCTGCCGCCCTCGTCCGAGTGCATAAGCACACTCAGCGCACCCCCAGGAGCATGCCGCACCCATCAACTCACCTCCCCGTGCCCCGCAGCGCCTAACTCGATGGTACCCAAACTCCGGCGCCGCCGCGAGCTCGTTTCCGACGAGCTTCGGCCACCCCAGCTCCTCCCACCTGCGTGGATGGATGCGGGCGAGCAAGAGCTACTCCCCGGAGCCCTCAGCTCGCCAAACCACCAACCATAGGCGAAACCCGAGCCGCTCCAGCGTGCCTCCGCCGCATTTGGGGTCGCCGCCGGCGTAACTCCGGTGACGCCGACGTGGCAAGTCATTAGCCTCTAATGACACTCTAACTAACCCCCCAGGGCCACTGACATACGGGCCCCACTGTTAACTACCTAGTTTAGGTTTAATTAAAATAGGATTAACCCTGGCTCACTGACGCGTGGGCCCAGGCCCTTGACTAATTAGAGTTAGGTTTAAATTAGTGTTATCTAATTTAGTTAATTAGTTGAGACACTGACATGTGGGCCCCATGTCTGTTTAGTTTAGTTTTAAACTTTTAGTTAGTGCTGAGAGACTGACCAGTGGGACCCACTGGTCAGGTTTGACTGGACCAGCCCCTGTTGACTTTCTGATGTCAGCATGACCTAGTGCTGATGCAATAAGTGTTTTCTGGAATTTTAAATAAATCAGAAATGATTTATTTATTCTCAGAAAATGCATTAAACTTCTAAAAATCATATAAAATCAACCGTAGCTCAGATGAAAATAATTTATATATGAAAAATGATCAAAAAAATCCAAGGAATCTGGTTATGGCATTTTCATGCATGTTTGAACAAGTTAAACCTGCTGATCAGGTCAAATCAATTAAATGGCATTTAAATAATCACATATGGAGTTTGAATTTGAACCTTTGATTCAAACCAACTTCATTTAATTGTGTTGCTAGCTGCATTAGCTCAATCCACAACATGTTGCCATGTCATGTTCATGCATCATATTGTTGCATTGCATTGATTGTGTACTTTCTCTGTTTGTCGGTTTTGTCCCCTCTCAGTAGACGACGTTCCGACGATGAGTTCGATGACACCGATGAAGAGCTATTAATATCTTCAGAAGTGCCAGGCAAGCAAAACCCCATTGAGCATTCCGATACAATCCCACTCTCTCGCTCTTGCTCTCTTTTACTGCATTAGGACAACAACGCTTCAATTGTTACCTGCTGCGGTAGTTGAACCCCTTTCCATTGCATGACCCGTCATTGCCACAGTAAATAGTTGAAACCCACTAGTATGAGTAGGAGTTGTTTGAGCCATGTTGTGCCTACTCATCGATGCTTTCTGGTTATGCCTGCTATTGCTTAGAGTTGTGTCAGGTCTGATTCATCGGGGATGAATTGGAATGTGATGAACATGTCCTACTGTGTGTGAGCTAAGTGTGTGAACACGATTTGGTAAAGGTAGCGATGAGAGGCCATGTAGGAGTACATGGTGGGTTGTCTCATTGAAACCGTCCTCAGGAACTGAGTTCTGTGTTGGTTGATCCATGAAACAGCTACTACCACACATTGGGCCCTGAAATATGACCCCGCTCGACTTATTGACTGCCCTTGTTCTCTGTCTAGGAGTTGCAACTAGTTTCTGGTGTTTGTAGTTTACTGGAGGTCGTGCGCAGTGCTGACCCTCGGGGTGGGCTGTGACACGGCAGGTACGTGGCACGGTGTACTGGTCGCCCGTTTGGTGACGCGGGAACCCTGTACACATCGTTTGGGGCCGTGAGCGACAACCCGGCCGGATCTCCCCACGGATGGAACCCAAATAGGCGATAAACCTGGACGAGAGACTTGAGTGGTTGGTTAGGTCGTGGTCTACACCCACGTCGGCTTTCGCTTGAAGTCTGCCGAGCACATGTCGTGTGCAGACGCTAAGTGGTGGAAACATGTGTGAAGAAGTACACCCCTGCAGGGTTATATATGATCTATTCGAATAGCCGTGTCTGCGGTAATGGACTTCTGGGTTGCCTATAACAGTTCATAGACAAGTGAAAGTGGATACTCTAAAACACGCAAGATAAGCGTGAGTCCTATGGATGGCCTTCTCGTAGGGAGACGAGAGCGGATCCATAGTGGTGTATTGATTGGTGAATATGTGGACTCGTGTGCGCCACCTCAAAAGAGTTACTTGCAGTCGTAGTTTAGGATAGCCACCGAGTCAAGCTGGCTTGCTGCAGTCAAACTCCACCACCCCCTTTGTTGATACTGATGCATATGTAGCTAGTTCTGATGTAAGTCTTGCTGAGTACCTTTGTACTCACGTTTGCTTAATTTATGTTTTTGCAGAGAGACTTCAGTCTCGCTAGTGGTTCCGCGTGGACTTCGACGTTTAGCTTGTTACCTCAGCTACGATCTTGTACCCTTGGGAGGGTCTTGTAGATAGTCAGGCTTTTTCAGCCTTCTTCATTTGTAGTTGTCTGTACTCAGACATGTTATGCTTCCGTTGCCTGTATGCTCTGTATGTTGGGTCATGTGACCTCTGTTTGTAATAAATGCTATGATGGCTCTTCTAGGCCTTATCTATATGAGTTGTTGAGTTATGTTGTGATGCCATGTTGTACATCACATACTTGCATGTTATGCGTACGTGTAATGTGTATTGCTATGTGTGGGATCCGACACCTAGTTGTTTACCTTTGGTAGCCTATCTTACAGGGAAATGTCTCCTAGTGCTTCCACCGAGCCTTGGTAGCTCGCTACTGCTCCGGAACATTTAGGCTGGCCGGCATGTGTCCTTATTCGTTCCCGTGTCTGTCCCTTAGGGGAAATGTCACGCGTTGTTCCTTTAAGTCCTTGTAGCTTGCTACGACTTGGGTTCATACGTTGATGACCGACACGTTCGTTGCTGGGTCATGTATGCCTGTCTCTGTAATTTAGTGCCACTTTTGGTTTATAACTAGTCATGTCGGCCCGGGTTCTCTGTCATATGGATGCTAGCGACACTATCATATACGTGTGCCAAAATGCGCAAACGGTCCCGGGCCAGGTAAGGTGGCACCCGTGGGGATACCGTGCGTGAGGCCGCAAAGTGATATGATGTGTTATAGGCTAGACCTGTGTGACTTAGGATCGGGGTCCTGACAGCTTTGGTATCAGAGCCTGACTGCCTGTAGGATTAGTAAGCCAAACTGGTCGAAGTTGTGTCTAGAAATTCTTTAGTTATGTAAGGGAATTGATTGTGAAAGGGAACGTAAGGCTCTTTTTACTCCTTTATCTTATAACCTTCTGATTTGAGTCACCTTCTTCTATTCCACGGGAATTAAGAACTAGGCTTTCAATTATGTCTATCAGGATCACGTTAACTGTGGATTCAACTCTCAATTCAGTTTATTCTACTTCTGTTTGTTCAACTGTTGGTCTCAGAACCTTGACATTATGATGTTAAGTGGATATGCTACCCTTTTGGCTTGGATCTCAAAAGTATTTTCGAGCAATTATAGCCGTTATGCTGTCCGAGTCATCCCAGGTTTCTAATAGTCTGATGCATTTGCAAATCCCTTCTTCCTGTCCCGATGCTCCTTTTGGCCAGATTAACCACACTAGTCATTATGTTGAGGTACTTTGTTACCTCGACAAATGGTTGGACTTATTATTATGACGCTAGGTGTCTTAGAAGATCACCCAGTAATGCAACAATACCTTGTATCCTCAGTGTGATGATTCTGGCCATTATTCTCGAAAGCATCCCGTGATGCCATTTAGTTAGTAGGCCTTCTATTTCTGGGTTCTTGAACCCAAGATTCACTCTACTTACTTCATGTTGATAGTATTGCTCGTCCCTTTAGGATATTAGTAACCTTGTGATAGTCCTCGAGGTCCGTAGTATATCCTTCTTCCAAATACCATGAACCATCATGGCAGAAGTTCTTCTGAACCAAAAGATCACAACCCGAGTGCTCTTGAGTAGTACTCCATTCATATTGTGACTCTGCCAATTCTACTTTCCGCATGGGCTATCCGGAAGACATATGTTGAACTCGTTTGACATGTTAATCTATGCATCCACAACTCAGAAGTTATATTTTCCTTGAGTTGTCTCCTTTTAGTTGTATTATGACCCTCGTCTATCAATTGATAGTCAGGAGTAGTTGTTCATTCGTGTTTATCGAAGCCTTTTACTCTTGTGATCCGTCAATTCATTCTATCTCGGAATGACTAGGAGAAACAAACTCCAGTACCCTATCCATATCCCGGATTTGGTCAAAGAAGTTGTACTTCGCAGATGAAGAATGCTAATGCAGCTTCTAAACTATTCTATCCTGGAGTATTACCATCTTTATGTCAAGAATGTCATGAGAATTGCACAACCTTCTATGAACTCTTGGTACAGTGATAGTTCTCACCATTATCGCTCATTCCTCGGTCTCCGCGTTGTTATAACCGGAATACCGACAAGTGAATTGTGATGTGTGAAATCAATACTCCTAGCAACTTCGTTGCTTGGTAGTTAATGGACGATAATCTCATTCTTAGCATGATGGTTACCGAATCATCATCCTAAGATTGATCGTGCTACCTAGTCCACTTTCTTGGTGCACTCCTTGATTGATGAGATAGGATTTTGTTAAGTCCTTGCTCATTTGATCATATCGTCTTGCCCTGAAAAGCAAGATTGATCTCGAGCTTAGTAACATATCGGTGGTTCGTGATTTCCGAACATCTTCTCGGAAGTATTACCAGGTTGTTCCCTGACCGCTATGTTGAGTTCGTGATCAAGTTGGTTTCTTATAAACCACCACTTCTCCAAGAATCTGTGTTGGATACCCTGAACTGGTTGGTTAAGCTAAAACAATAACTTGGAGAGTTGGAAGATAAAAGCTTGCCAGCTTAGTTCATCTCAAGGGGTATGTTTGCGTGTGTTGAAGATAGATGACATCTTCATCAATTGGTCCCTGTGATCAGTTGTTGGACCTAATGTCATATCAAAACTATGATTTGAGTATGGGCTATCAACAAATCAAATCAGAACCAACAATGTTCATAATGTTGTCTTACTCGTGGTTGATCCCTCGAGCATACACCATTATATCTTCTGGGTCTGACCAATACTATCACTTGTTCACATAATTATGGAATTCCAACTCCATGGAAATCTGGATGGATTATGGTTGAGCCCATCGACAACATCCCTACCTTCTCCATGATTTTGTAGGACATTAAGCTAGTGTTGGAAACTTTGTAAGCATCGCCTTCGTGTCCCGTTCATGAGGTATATGTCGATGAGAGAAGAGATTTTCCCTAATTCATGCGTAATTGATGCAAGTTGCCACAGTGAGTTGAGAAAGTTTATTTTGCTTCCTGTAGAATCATCCCAAGTCAGTCATGCATACGTGCGAAGTATTCTGTGGTTTGGAGCCTTGCAACCTTCACTCTATATGTATCCCTTGCACACCAAGCCACTGATTGATTTGTTTAAGGAGAAGGAATTCCTTCTTAAGAGCTAACCCGGGCTTAATCAAGGACTTCGATATCCTCGATGATGGTTCCCCAACCCGAACTTGGTAGTGTTTCATTGTAAGACTACTACGTGGTCATGTTGTCTTGGACAATGTTTTCACATGTATGTAGCAGAACCAGCTCAGGTATTGGAGCTTGCTATCGTAGTTCATTCCTGAGAATCTCGCAACGCCATCTCATCGATTTGTGTTGTAAACTTTCATTTTTCTTTCCAGACTCGATGAGTCTGGAATGTCCTGACACCAACCAGAACTAAATCTCAGGCAGATATGATGGTTGGAACATTTTCCAAGAACTATAATATTGGTCTCTCGATAACCGGTAAAGTGGATGTCGTGGCCAACACACCCAGCCGGAAGACCTATTGTTGTAAATCTTGATTGAAGAAGTTGGCCACCTCCCCATAAGGATTTCGTAGGATTTACTCCCTAGTTGTTCCTTATGGATTTTTGTGCTCCTGAAGTCCGACCTTTTACTTGAGGTTCGAGGTACCAAACCATTTTAATAAATGGGTTACGCTAGCACATCAAGGAGAACATTAGAAGCGGAGTGCTAAATGTCTATCGGTCGATCATCCAGATTTTGCCCTTGACCCCGCTAAGGTGAAATCTGAGAAAGTGTTATCTTCCTTTGCATCTACACCATCCATCATTATTCATTATGGTAGTATGTGGTGTTGCCAGGACCCTTGGCACGGTTATTGATAAAACTTTGATGAATATGGGAATGCTCAAGTTCTTGAGAGCACGCACAAGCACTAGGTGTTATCCTCGACACTAACCGGGATTGCTCCCAGTGTTCTTGGTTATGTTGTAACCTCTCAAAGAGCAATTTACTCTCTACTATTGGGTTTCTTCCTAGTTACCAGAATCATTCCCAGCATTTGCATTTTGTTCCCAGCTTGCACCGCCAATGTGCCAATTTTCCATGGGTTGCCCTTCTCAGCAACTGCCGTTCAGGATTATCTTCAAAAGTGGTCCTACCATGGGTCCCATCCATTTCCGGTGATAAGAAAAATCAACCTTGGCATTGTCCTTTACAAGGTAGTCCACATCATCCATTCTGGCCCGAGAATGTTATTCTTTCGGACTCCGTCAAATGATCGATTGTGATTTGCCTCCGGCTGGTATAGAGAGTTTCAATGATCTCTATATCAAAAGTAATTATTTTTGCCACTTAAGGGAATAATTCTACGAGTCACCTTCTCTAAAGGTGCCCCGTCTTGTGGTATCGTTACCATCACCTTAGGTGTGGAATTATTGCCGTCAAGTGAATCTTCATCGTTTGTTTCACTCCATCCCTTTGGATGTGTGTCCCGTGTCTCAGCTCAAGATATGTTTCGGCGTCTCAATCCATGAGTTGATCTTGAATTGCTCGATCTTCGAGAAGATCAAATCCTGTAGAACTCACGTTCTTTTGTTATCGTGTTGGATGAAGCTTTGAAATCAAAGATGCCAAGATCTACAGGATGCAATGAATCAACAATTTCGAGGAGGGAACCGGGATCGAGAAGATTGTATTAGATAGTGTCCCCTCTGATTTCTTATCTCACGTCCTGAATCTCGGGACGAGATTCTTGTTTAGTAGGGGTGAGTTGTCACATCCCTAGCTTCTGGTAATGCACTAGGCTAGCCTCATGTGTGCATCATGTTTAATCTTGAAAGAAACTTGAAATGGGGATTGCCTAAACCCTAGCAGTAAAGTAATTCAACTAGGGTCAATTAAAATCTTTTCAATGAACCTAAAATGCCCTTTGGAAAAGTTCATCATTTATGGATTGATTAAAAACCTCCGCCAAAAATGTTGCACATATTTCTAGGACATTTTTGGATTTTTGAATTAACTCATAATGTATTTGAGTTGGAGCAAATAAATTCTATAATTATTTTTAATGATCCAATTATTCTGAAAACATTTTGTGGAGTTTTGGATTAATCCATATTGCATCCACAAATAATCTCAGAAGCAACAAAAATGGTTTAGTATTAGTACTAAATTAAAAACATACAAAAAAATAGAAAACGGTAATTAAAATGAGAAAAGCAGAGAGAGAGAGAGACTCACCTAGGCTTTACCTGGCAGCCCAAGTAGATGGCCCAGCCCACCAGGGGCAGCCTCGTCTTCTACCTCTTGCCAGTAGGCAGAGGAGAAGCTGGGCACGGCGCGCGCCGGCACGCAGCTGCCTGCCTGGCCCTCCCCTAGCCAGCGCGACGCCACCGACGACCTGCGGCACACCTCTGGAACCCGCCCGACCTCTCGCACTCTCCTCCTTCGCTCTCCCCTGCTTCTCCTCGCCATGGCCGAAACCACCGCAGCCGCGCCGGCAAGCACCACCGCGGCCACAGCTACCCCCTCGTCCCTCCTTTGTGCCCACGAGCTCCGCGACGTCGCCCTCTTCCTCCTCGCTGAGCCACGCTTCGCCGGAAGCTCTGCATCGTCTTCCCTGACCCCATCTTCAACCTCCGGCCGCTGACAACCTCGTCGTCGATTCACCGGCTCCGATGCCTCCCCGAGCCCTTTGAGCTACCCTACCGCCTCCTTGTGAGCTCCTACTTCGATTCCCCCTCTCCCCCGACCTCCCCGCACTCTCTAGCTACGGCCCCACCTCCGGCCGGAGCTGTGGTCCGCCGGCCATGTCGCCGCCGTGGCCACAGCTGCTGCAGCCCTCGTCCGAGCGCATAAGCACAGTCAGCGCACCCCCAGGAGCACGCCGCACCCATCAGCTCACCTCCCCGTGCCCCGCAGCGCCTAACTCGACGGTGCCCGAACTCCGGCGCCGCCGCGAGCTCGTTTCCGACGAGCTCCGGCCACCCCAGCTCCTCCCACATGCGTGGATGGATGCGGGCGAGCAAGAGCTACTCCCCGGAGCCCTCAGCTCGCCAAACCACCAACCATAGGCGAAACCCGAGCTGCTCCAGCATGCCTCCGCCGCGTTTGGGGTCGCCGCCGGCGTAACTCCGGTGACGCCGACGTGGCAAGTCATTAGCCACTAATGACACTCTAACTAACCCCCCAGGGCCACTGACGTACGGGCCCCACTGTTAACTACCTAGTTTAGGTTTAATTAAAATAGGATTAACCCTGGCTCACTGACGCGTGGGCCCAGGCCCTTGACTAATTAGAGTTAGGTTTAAATTAGTGTTATCTAATTTAGTTAATTAGTTGAGACACTGACATGTGGGCCCCGTGTCTGTTTAGTTTAGTTTTAAACTTTTAGTTAGTGCTGAGAGACTGACCAGTGGGACCCACTGGTCAGGTTTGACTGGACCAGCCCCTGTTGACTTTCTGATGTCAGCATGACCTAGTGCTGACGCAATAAGTGTTTTCTGGAATTTTAAATAAATCAGAAATGATTTATTTATTCTCAGAAAATGCCTTAAACTTCTAAAAATCATATAAATCAACCGTAGCTCAGATGAAAATAATTTATATATGAAAAATGATCAGAAAAATCCAAGGAATCTGGTTATGGCATTTTCATGCATGTTTGAACAAGTTAAACCTGCTGATCAGGTCAAATCAATTAAATGGCATTTAAATAATCACATATGGAGTTTGAATTTGAACCTTTGATTCAAACCAACTTCATTTAATTGTGTTGCTAGCTGCATTAGCTCAATCCACAGCATGTTGCCATGTCATGTTCATGCATCATATTGTTGCATTGCATTGATTGTGTTCTTTCTCTGGTTGTCGGTTTTGTCCCCTCTCAGTAGACGACGTTCCGACGATGAGTTCGATGACACCGATGAAGAGCTATTAATATCTTCAGAAGTGCCAGGCAAGCAAAACCCCATTGAGCATTCCGATACAATCCCACTCTCTCGCTCTTGCTCTCTTTTACTGCATTAGGACAACAACGCTTCAATTGTTACCTGCTGCGGTAGTTGAACCCCTTTCCATTGCATGACCCGTCATTGCCACAGTAAATAGTTGAAACCCACTAGTATGAGTAGGAGTTGTTTGAGCCATGTTGTGCCTACTCATTGATGCTTTCTGGTTATGCCTGCTATTGCTTAGAGTTGTGTCAGGTCTGATTCATCGGGGATGAATTGGAATGTGATGAACATGTCCTACTGTGTGTGAGCTAAGTGTGTGAACACGATTTGGTAAAGGTAGCGATGAGAGGCCATGTAGGAGTACATGGTGGGTTGTCTCATTGAAACCGTCCTCAGGAACTGAGTTCTGTGTTGGTTGATCCATGAAACAGCTACTACCACACATTGGGCCCTAAAATATGACCCCGCTCGACTTATTGACTGCCCTTGTTCTCTGTCCAGGAGTTGCAACTAGTTTCTGGTGTTTGTAGTTTACTGGAGGTCGTGCGCAGTGCTGACCCTCGGGGTGGGCTGTGACACGCCAGGTACATGGCACGGTGTACCGGTCGCCCGTTTGGTGACGCGGGAACCCTGTACACATCGTTTGGGGCCGTGAGCGACACCCCGGCCGGATCTCCCCACGGATGGAACCCAAATAGGCGATAAACCTGGACGAGAGACTTGAGTGGTTGGTTAGGTCGTGGTCTACACCCACGTCAGCTTTCGCTTGAAGTCTGCCGAGCACATGTCGTGTGCAGACGCTAAGTGGTGGAAACATGTGTGAAGAAGTACACCCCTGCAGGGTTATATATGATCTATTCGAATAGCCGTGTCCGCGGTAATGGACTTCTGGGTTGCCTATAATAGTTCATAGACAAGTGAAAGTGGATACTCTAAAACACGCAAGATAAGCGTGACTGCTATGGATGGCCTTCTCGTAGGGAGACGAGAGCGGATCCATAGTGGTGTATTGATCGGTGAATATGTGGACTCGTGTGCGCCACCTCAAAAGAGTTACTTGCAGTCGTAGTTTAGGATAGCCACCGAGTCAAGCTGGCTTGCTGCAGTCAAACTCCACCACCCCCTTTGTTGATACTGATGCATATGTAGCTAGTTCTGATGTAAGTCTTGCTGAGTACCTTTGTACTCACGTTTGCTTAATTTATGTTTTTGCAGAGAGACTTCAGTCTCGCTAGTGGTTCCGCGTGGACTTCGACGTTTAGCTTGTTACCTCAGCTACGATCTTGTACCCTTGGGAGGGTCTTGTAGATAGTCAGGCTTTTTCAGCCTTCTTCATTTGTAGTTGTCTGTACTTAGACATGTTATGCTTCCGTTGCCTGTATGCTCTGTATGTTGGGTCATGTGACCTCTGTTTGTAATAAATGCTATGATGGCTCTTCTGGGCCTTATCTATATGAGTTGTTGAGTTATGTTGTGATGCCATGTTGTACAGCACATACTTGCATGTTATGCGTACGTGTAATGTGTATTGCTATGTGTGGGATCCGACACCTAGTTGTTTACCTTTGGTAGCCTATCTTACAGGGAAATGTCTCCTAGTGCTTCCACCGAGCCTTGGTAGCTCGCTACTGCTCCGGAACACTTAGGCTGGCCGGCATGTGTCCTTCTTCGTTCCTGTGTCTGTCCCTTAGGGGAAATGTCACGCGTTGTTCCTTTAAGTCCTTGTAGCTTGCTACGACTTGGGTTCATACGTTGATGACCGACACGTTCGTTGTTGGGTCATGTATGCCTGTCTCTGTAATTTAGTGCTACTTTTGGTTTATAACTAGTCATGTCGGCCCAGGTTCTCTGTCATATGGATGCTAGCGACACTATCATATACGTGTGCCAAAATGCGCAAACGGTCCCGGGCCAGGTAAGGTGGCACCCATGGGGATACCGTGCGTGAGGCCGCAAAGTGATATGATGTGTTACAGGCTAGACCTGTGTGACTTAGGATCGGGGTCCTGACAGTCTTCTTCAAAGTCTTCATCAAAGTATTCATCACACAAGAAGAATTCATCTGGCAAGGCTCGCACTTTTGTTGGCAAGGAGATGGATTCTGAGCAAGAGTCTGCTTCTGAAGAGGTGGAGGTGGAGTCGGAGGAAGAGTCTGATTCTGGTGCTGCAAGTCTGGCTTTAGCCACTGCTTACGTGGGCAAGTCCATCTTCAACACAGAAGACAATGGCCCCGTCCCCAACAATGATGATGAGGACGATGACTCTGCACCCACCTTCTGCTTCATGGCACGCGGTGCCAAGGTAAAATCATGCGATGCTTTCTTTCAAACATCTAGTGAAGATGACTCTGATTGTGAATCAAAACCTAGCTACAAAACACTTGCTAAAATTGGCACTGAACAGCAAAAAGCCATGGAACATATTCAAAAACTGTTAGACAAAAGCGATGACCTGTTGGACGCGGAAATGACCCGTTCTCAGTCCTTAATTGAAGACATAAAAAATCTTCATGATAAGTACAAAGAACTTGAAGGTCTTTATGAATCACTTTCAAAAACTCATGAAAAGCTTTCCCACGATTACATTCAAAGGAAACGAGAACTTGAGAGAGTGAAAGCGGCTCATGAAGATCTTTAAAAGGAGAATGAGTCACTCCGCGCACAACTGATCAACTCTAGTCACGAAGAGTTTGAACCACTATGTCTAAAATGAATTGAACGTGATAATGCTACATCTGTTGATGAATGCTCTACTGCTGCCACTGTTGCAATATCTTCAACTATTGATGTGGTAACTAACCCCTCTGCTGAGGAAACCACTACTATTGCTGATGAAAATGCCAGGCTGAAGACTTTTCTTGAAACAGGGATGTACAAAAGCCTCAAAGGGCATCAGACTCTATGTGATGTCCTTAAAAAGCAGATACTGAACCGAAACCCTAGGAAAGAGGGTGTTGGGTTCGACAGGAAAATGAATGTTGATGGTTCATACTAGAAGCCTGAGCAGTATTCCAAAACCCAATGGGTTGCTGCAAAGGGACCTTCAGTGGATCCATCTACCTTATCTGGCTTCACTTGTACTAATCCTGTTATCATTGATGAATCCTTTTATGCAAACTATAAACTATTTAAGAATCAAAATGGTGAAGTGTTTGCCAGGTATAGTGGTACTAACTGCAGGAAAGGGCCACCTATGAAGAAGATCTGGGTACCGAAAGGTTGTCTTGAGAAGCTTCCAGCAAATACTGTCATGACACCTCCTGGGATGAAGACAAACCCCAGACCAAAGGCTTCATATGGTCCTAAGGCTTCATACAGACAAAGGACTCACCTGAGTCACCCTAACAGACATGTTTTGTAGGGAAATCATACTCAGACCCATGAATATGAGCGTGTTTCTTCAAACCGCTATGTTCATAAATCAAATAACTTTTCTGCCTATTCTTATGAGTACTATTCTCCTGCTGCAAAACTATTTGCTAGGGCCCCAAAGCCAAAATTCTTAGATGCTGCTCTTAGACTCATTGCTTCTAAGCCACCCCTGAAGATGTGGGTGGTTAAGAAGAACTAACTTTCTCTTGCGGGGAAAGGTCTCCAGCCTATAATCAAAGGCTTCTGATGCTATTGCTGGGGACCTTAAACACTTGTAGGGCACAAGATCAAATGCCCAAAATGACTTATTGCTCATACTATTCATAAATCACTTGCTGAACATCTTATCAGTCCTGACTTTCATCTAAAGCTTTCATAATCCATTTATGCATCAAATGTTTATGCTTCATAATGGCTTTTGGTGAAGCCTATCCTCCTAACTGCATTGTAGGGAGTGACACCAAAGTCTTCAGAATGGATTATGGATAGCGGATGCACAAATCATATGACTGGTGATTGAAATCTTCTCATGGACTCAACTTTACTTCCATCCAACAAGAGTCACATCACATTTTGTGATACTGGTAAAAGCAAAGTGTTGGGTCTAGGTAGAGTTGCAATCTCAAGAGATCAGCACATGGATAAAGTCATGCTTGTTGAATCTCTTGGTTTCAACTTAATGTCTGTCTCAATGCTTTGTGACTTAAACATGACTGTGATCTTTGGTAAATTTCGTTGCATTGTACTAATGGAATCTAACAAGTCTTTAGTATTTGAAGGATACAGAAAAGGTGATCTATATATGGTAGATTTCTCAGCAGGACCGCAGATGGCCGTATGTCTTCTAGCAAAAGCTTCAGAGTGCTGGCTCTGGCATCGGAGGCTAGGACATGCTGGCATGAGGAACTTGCACACTCTCGCAAAGAAGAAGCATGTCATAGGCATTGAGGAAGTCAAGTTCAAGAAAGATCATCTATGTGCTGCCTGTGAAGCTGGGAAGATGACTAGAGCCAAGCACCCCTCGAAGACAATCATGACGACTTCTAAACCTTCGAGCTGCTCCACATGGACTTATTTGGCCCTACTCACTACTCCACATTCTCTACCACAGCCTGTCTCTATGGCTTCGTCATTGTTGATGATTACTCAAGATACACATGGGTGCACATAATACTCTACAAGACTGAAGTGCAAGATGTCTTCAGACGCTTCGCCAACCGTGCCATGAACAATTATGGCATCAAGATCAAACATATCAGAAGTGACAATGGCACTGAATTCAAGAACACTGGCCTCGATCTTTATCTGGATGAGATGGGAATCACTCATGAATTCTCAGCCCCATATACACCTCAGCAAAATGGGATCGTTGAGCGCAAGAACAAAACTCTAATTGAGATGGCTCGAACGATGCTCGATGAGTACAAAACACCAAGAAGATTCTGGCCCGAAGCTGTTGATACTGCATGCCATATCATCAACCGTGTTTATCTTCACAAGCTTCTGAAGAAAACATCCTATGAACTCCTCACTGGAAAGAAGCCAAATGTAAGCTACTTCAGGGTATTTGGAGCTAAGTGCTGGATCAAGGATCCTCATCATAAGTCAAAATTTGCACCCAAAGCTCATGAAGGCTTCATGCTCGGATATGGAAAGGACTCACACTCCTACAGAGTCTTCAATATTTTTCTCTATAAAACTGTTGAAACTGTGGATGTGAGGTTTGATGAGACAAATGGATCACAAAGAGAATCCCTACCAAATGTGCTAGATGAAGCTTCACCAAATGAATCTATCAAGCTAATGGGAACTGGTGAGATCATGCCTTCTGAAGCACAACCTAACGAGGAACTCATCATCTCTGCTCCAAATCAACCTGACGACAATGCTCAACCTGAAGACAATACTCCTGATGAAGACAATGCACAGCAAGAGCAAAATCTTCGTCCAGCTCATCCTCGTGTTGCAAATGAAGTACAAGTGGAGAAGATAATTGATAGCATAAATGCTCCTGGTCCACTCACTCACTCAAGAGCAACACAGCCTGCAAATTTATGTGGGCACTTTGCTTTTGTCTCAATATCTGAACCCAAGAAAGTTGCTGAAGCTTTTATGGAGCCTGAATGGATTCAAGCAATGCAAGAAGAGCTTCAACAGTTTGAGATGAACAATGTGTGGGAACTTGTCAAGCGTCCTGATCCTCGAAAGCACAACATTATAGGCACAAAATGGATCTATTGCAACAAGCAAGATGAGCATGGTCAAGTGGTCAGAAACAAAGCTCGTCTCGTTGCTCAAGGATACACTCAAGTTGAAGGGATTGACTTCGATGAAACATTTGCTCCTGTGGCTAGGCTTGAAGCTATTCGTATACTCCTAGCCTATGCAAATCATCACAACATACTTCTATATCAAATGGATGTAAATAGTGCCTTTCTCAATGGAAGAATTGAAGAAGAAGTGTATGTTGCACAACCACCTGGCTTTGAAGACCCAAAACGTCCTGATATGGTATACAAGCTCAACAAGGCACTGTATGGCCTCAAACAAGCGCCTCGTGCTTGGTATGATACCGTCAAAGACTTCCTGAAGAGCAAAGGCATCAAACCTGGATCCCTAGATCCCACACTCTTCACGAAGACATACGATGATGATCTATTTGTCTGCCAAATCTATGTGGATGACATTATCTTCGGCTGCACGGACAAGAAATACAGTGATGAGTTTGGTCACATGATGCAAGAACAATATCAAATATCTATGATGGGTGAGCTGAAGTTCTTCCTTGGTCTTCAAATTTGTCAGCAAAGCAACGACATCTTCATATCTCAAGAGAAGTACCTTAAAGACTGCCTGAAGAAGTTTGGAATGCAAGACTGCAAAGGGTACTCGACACCAATGCCCGCTAAACATCATCTGGGTCCCGACGCCAATGGTAAAGAGTTTGATCAACATGTATACCGCTCCATGATTGGTTCTTTACTTTATTTATGTGCGTCTAGGCCAGATATTATTCTTAGTGTTTGCATGTGTGCTCGATATCAAGCGGCACCAAAGGAGTCGCATCACTTAGCTGTGAAGCGAATACTTCGATATTTGGCTTACACCCCAAGACTAGGATTATGGTATCCAAAGGGCTCAGAGTTTGATCTAGTAGGATTTTCAGATGCTGATTATGATGGTGACAAAGTTGATCGTAAGTCCACATCAGGCATATGTCACTTTCTAGGACGATCACTTGTCTGTTGGTCTTCAAAGAAGCAGAACTGTGTATCACTCTCCACTGCTGAATCTGAATACATTGCTGCTGGATCTTGCTGCGCTCAGCTTCTCTGGATGAAGCAAACACTCAAGGACTATGGAGTCCATCTGAAGCATGTGCCACTCTACTGTGATAATGAAAGTGCCATCAAGATTGCCAACAACCCAGTTCAACACTCGAAGACAAAGCACATTGAAATTCGTCATCACTTTCTCAGAGATCATGTTATGAAGGAAGATATTGATATCATACACGTCAACACTGAAGAGCAACTGGCAGATATCTTCACAAAGCCCTTGGATGAGAGAAGGTTTTGCAAGTTGTGGTGTGAGCTAAATATCTTAGAATCCTCAAATGTCCTGTAATCAGGCACACATCCTAACACTTGTAAAGTATATCTTCAATCAATGAAGACTTACATTCTAAGTGTGAATACATTAACATGGAATTTGACTTCGGAGCGCCACAATAATTGTGCGCCGTGTCTGGGTCTAATACTTCCTATACGGTGGGTAACGCCTCCACCAAATTCTTGTTTGAAGCGTTTCTTGTGGCGTTACATTTGCAAAGTCTTCGCACTTGGTTTGTCTTCATATAGGACATATATATATATATATATATAGGATTCCTTTTCTGTACTCCTGCGAGTATGTACTCCCATCCTCAATATACCTCATATACGCATTAAATATACCTCTTTATCATTCTCAATATACTTCATTAAATATTCTAAGATACCGCAATACGAGTTTTGTTTAAAAAATATCATTTGCGACGTACTTTTTGTAATATACCTTTTTCACATACAAACACATTAGTATATATGTAAACATTTAAAAATATGTAGACTCACATGAATTTTTTTCATGAAACTCATTTTTGGGTATCTAATAATTACTAATGAAGTATATTAAAAATAATAAAGAGGTATAAAAGATTCATCTATGTGGTATATGAGGAGCGGGAGTACGTACTCCCAGAAGTACACAACCATTTTCCTATATATATATATATATATATATATATATATATATAGAGAGAGAGAGAGAGAGAGAGAGAGAGAGAGAGTTGTGTTCTATCCTCAACAGCATTCACTTATAGCTATGTCTTCATATTTGAATCTTTTGGACTAAGTGAATGTGATCGGACCCTAACCTCTCTATGCTTTCTCATCTCACACTCTGTCTGTCCAAATCATATGCATTCTGTTGAAACAGTCGAATATCTTCTCTGCGTCCTTGTCAGCAGAAGATACGGAGACAAACTTTAAATCTGAATTTAATGCTCCATCCGTTATGCCTGAAACCCGGAGAAGCCGGAACGACTACTCCGACAGTCGTGGTGTACGTGGGATCGTGGGACAACTCCCAATGCATTACATGACCGCCACGTATCACTCGTACGTGAACCGTCAGGGGCACCTGAGTAATTACGCTGTGCCGTCTCCCATGCCTATAAATGCACGTCCCATCACGGTCAAAAGTTTCTTCCACCACCTCTCCACCTCGACCAACCCTAGCGCCTCTGCTAGCTTTCGACGACGCCGACGATGAAGCGCTTCGCTGCCGCAACTTTGTTGACGCCGTCCTCATGCCGGCCGCGGACATCTTCTACTCCGCCGTCGCCGTAGCTGTCCTCCGTCGCCAAGTTAGGGCACGTAAGACCAAACTGCTGGGCATCCAACTCCTACTCCGTCTAAGCAGTTCATCGTGTGGTAAATAAACTTGCTTTTTACCATCTTCTAGATCCATAAAGATTCATCTATTTTACCACAAGAGGTTTCTGCCTATTTAGATATATAGATCTATCCTGTCTGCATCTCATATCTTGCCTAGTACCATATGCTTAAACTATAGATAGATTCCTCACTTGTACTTATTCGTGGATTCGTACAAATCTGGAACCAACTCCCATGAGTGAATGTCTTCGCACTATGAGGTCAAAGTCTTCAAAACTGTTTTAATCTTCAAAACTTCTGAGAATGCATATGACCTCTTCCCCTTCCCTCGCATCTCTAATGCTGTCACTGGTACATGTCCGTGGGAGAATCCCTTGGTTCTCATAGTCTGCATTCATTTGCAGAGTTTTTGCAGCGTCACATTCATTTCCCTGAAGCCAGTTCCTGTCTGACCAGCAAACCGAAGCATTTGCCAGTTTTGAAGCCATTCAATTTGAAGCCCTTCAGGTTGAAGCAAATGGCAACTGACAAGATAGTAAGAAAGGGTGGCAGACAGCATCGTGGCAACACCTCTAATGATTTGCCTCCTGATCTCAGTGAGATATACAAGACTGATCCAGAGGAGGATTACAATCAGAGGAAGACCCGAATCCAATGGATTCGAAGATACTGGGCTGAACAATGGTTCAAGTATAGGTTCGTGACCCAAGAGTATGCCGAGAAAAACGCCATCAAGCATCCTTGGGGAGATATCACTTATAAGAATCTTCCCCCCAAGACTCGTGCTGAAGCCATTGCTCAAAGCTTCTATCCCTGCATGGTTAGAGGGCCTCAGCCTGCTGATGCTGATCCAAGCTCTCTGCTCTGGTGTCGTGACGACAATCTGTTCAAGCGAAATCTTCAATTCGCCAAGAACTCAGCCAAAGAAAACAAGAAGCTGTGGGGATTAGACTTCAATCCTGGCGCCTCTGCGCCCCGCGTTGATGGAACACACGAAGCTGAATCGAATCTGGTTGGGCCCTTCTACAACCTAGAGGGCCTCATCAGTCACATATAGGGTTCAAGGGGCAGATGTAGATCAGCTTGAAGCAGATGATGACTCTGAAGAAGCACCTACAACGCCGAAGCCTCAGAAGAAGAAATCAAAGGCTTCGAAGACTACTCCTCCAAAGGCGTCTAGAGTGAAGCCTTTGGCCACTGCTCCACCTACACCAAGTGTGCAATCTGAGGAACACTCTCGAATCTCCAAGAGCAGACAGCTGAAGAGGAAGCCAACACGCAACCCCAGTCCAGCTCTCACTCATGATGCAGTACTGAAGACTGCCAATGATGCCCTTGATCTCTCAAGTGATGAAGATCTTGGAGATGATGCTCTGGAGCTATTGATCAAGAGCAAGCAGGATGCTGAAATCTTCAATGATTTGCGCTCTTTGACGTTGAAGTGCTCAATAACTTCATTGATGAATGGTTTGACACACCCAACCTGAGCTTCGACGATTTTCAACTTTCAGTTGGCCTCAGCGTCTCCTTTCATGGCGCCATTGCTTCTGAGCTGGCTCTGGCTCAAAGAATTGTTGAGCTGAAGCAAAAGATAGATTATGAAAAAGCTCAGTTCAAGAAGCATATGGACAAGCTCAGCGTGCAAGAAGTTCAAAACTTCAAGGTTATGATGCAAGAGCTCAAGGAAGCCTTTCGCCAGCGGCGTGAAGAAGCTAAAGGTTCTCGAGAGCGCATCAAGGACTTGGCTGCAAAATGCGTTCAAGCTTTCAATGAAGCTGAAAAGCGCAAGGCACTTGGGCGTCCTGGCATTGATCCAAGGATGGCTACCAAGAAGAAGAAGAAGCAACCTGTGCCCGAAGCAGAAGAATCTGGGCAGGAAATGCCTCGCATAGTCATCCCTGCTAGCATGACTGGCACGAAGCCTAAGGCAACTCCAACCGCTTCAAAGCTCAAGAAGACTAAGGTGGCTGAAGCTGAAGCTCGCAAGCGTAAGCAATCTACTGATGAAGCTCCACCCACCAAGAAGCGAAAGACCAAGAAGGATAGGGTTGCTTCCAAAGAGCCTATCTTTGTCGAGCCAATCTCAGTTGCTCGCCCTGCATCTGCCCAGAGAGAACGAAGACTGACTGTTCATGAGCCTGCTCCCATAGAGGCTGAAGACATTCCAGCTGTCGACCCCACCGCAGCTGAAGACATTGGTCCTCACGACAATGTTGAAGATGATGAAGTCCTTCCTCAGATCGAATACAACATTGACTCTTCGCCTGTTCTCACGAACAGCGAACGCATCAGCATTGGTCGTCCATTGACGCCAATTGCTCAGGATGACTCGTGGGCTGATCACCCATAGGATACACAAGACACTCCCAAGCAAACTCAAGACACCAGTATGGTGCTTGAAGACGAAGACTTTGAGGCCCAACAACCTCCATCTCCTCAGGCGTCGCCAGCTTTCCGCAGGCTTCACAAAGGACCAAGGCCTCAAGTCACTGCCCCAAGTGCTCCAGAAGGAGTAGAGCAACCATCTGCACCTGATGCTGCTCCTACTGGAAGCCCCTCAGAATCTGAAGCCAAAGCGGCTGAAGATATTCCGGCTGCATCAGCCGAAGAAGAACCACCCCAACAAGAAGAAGAACAACCCCAAGTTGAAGAAGAAAGTACTGCCGCACCACCTGTTCTCGAGGAGAACGTGTCCGACCCTCCAGCTCCTGAAGTGGAGGCTACAAATCCAGAGGCTGCCACCACCAACACTGAAGCCAATGACGTGGTCATGGCTGAAGCTTTTGTGGCACCTGAAGACTCTGTGGCGCCTGAAGTGATTGCGCCTGACGTAACTGCTCCTGATGCCAGTGCTGCTCCTGAAGCCAGTGCTGTGCCTGAAGCTAATGCTGCACCTGACACCAATCTGCAGCTTGAAGACAATGCCTCTGCTCCTGTTTCGCCTCCACAGCCTCATACCATTGAGCAAGCATACAACAAGGATGATCAGCTTGTTACTGTCCGGTGGCCCATTCTGATTCCGCCACCTACAACTGAACCGCGTGCTGCTGGTCCACAGTGTGATCATCATGTTGCGCACATGCCCCAAGTTCAGAAGCCTAAGCCAAGACTGCCAAGGCTTCTAGGTATTGCAACATCTTCAGGGTCATTCAATGCCAATAGCTTCACTGCGCACAACACCTTCTTTGACAGTGCCAAGAACCCATATTCCAAGCAAAGAATATCATCAGATAGGTTCTGGAGCCATCAACAGCGCAGCTACTACTCAATTGTACTATATAATCAAGGCCGCATTTTCCCTCATATGCGTCTTGACACTGAAGCTATTGCTGGTCTGCCCTTCTGGGAGGAAGCTTTTGACTGCTTCCGTGATGCTGGCCTACTCAATTTTGTCCTGGATAAAGAGCATTGGAATGAAGAGCTGCTTTTGCAATTCTATGCAATACTCGACATCCGAGGCTCCAGCATGGATCCGAGACATGGGTCCTTGAGTGGATGACAGGCAATGTGCATCATGAAGCTAAAGCCTTTGATCTCATTGAGCTTACTGGCCTGCCCACTCCAGGAGATCTATATGAACCTGGCTGTCAATTGCACACTGAAGCCTTGGAGAGTATCTTTCAGAAGCGTCAGCCCAACATGAGCCAAATGCTCAGCATGATGAAGCCTTTGTCAAGTGATGCTGAATATCCTAAGGAATTCTTTGTTGAAGACCTTGAGTACCTGCCGCGCACCATCTATCACATCATAAGGCGTACTCTATGGCCAATCAAAGGACATTCTTCATCAGCCAAGCTTGAAGGCACTATGAAGACTTTGGTCTTCTATATCTTCAATGGCATCAGCTTCAATGCTCAAGATTTCTTCATCAGGCAAATGGCTATGTCTGGAGCTGATCTATTTGGACTAAAATTTTATGCCCCTTGGATAATGCGCCTCATCAAGTTGCACTCAGCTGTCACTTATCAGCCCTCTGCTCGCAACCATCGGATTTTCTTGCCTGAGGTTGATATGTCAGCTGAAGCCATCTACCAAGAGCCTGCTAAAGAGCCAGTTAGTCTTCACAACGCCGATCATCAAAGCTTCACTCAGCAGATTGAAGGGGTTCCAGCAGTCTCACGTGTCTATCCTCTGGCTGGCCGTACTCGTCTACCTCGACACGCTGAAACCGAAGCCACTGAAAGCACCATCGCTCAAAGGCCTCAGAAGCGATCTCGTGTCCTGAACAACCGAGAGCTTCTTGTAGCCCTTCTTCAGAAACAGGACAAGCATCACCTCTGGTTAAAGCGTCAGATGCAAAGCCTCTTGGTGGATGTCAATCGCATTCGCAATCTTGCCACCAAGAATGCTTTTGTTGCTCATGAAACATGTCGGAGGTCTTGGAAGAGTTTGACCTTGCTGAGTGCTGAAGCGGATCGTCAAGACGATGGCTTCACTAAAAGATTCAAGTTTGACAACACTCCTCCAAGGACTGCTGTTATGCGTCGAACTCCATCCCTTGAAGATTCTGAATACTCCTCCTCCGCTGCAACAATTGACGCCAGGGTGATCGTTGATCAGGATGATGCTACTTCACCGCCTCCTACTTCAGCGCGCATCGACACTGCACCAACCACCTCTGCACCGCCAAACAACAACACCGACCTTGCATCCTCTTCTGCTCCACCTGGGAACGAGTAGAGGCTCTATGTCTTCAAACCTTTTTGGTCCTTACTGATAAAAGGGGGAGAAGCATATGAGTTGATAGTCTTCAAGCGGGTCCATATGGGCGGGTGCTTCATAATTTGCCTAGTGTTTACAACTCTCGCTTTGCTACATTTGGTTCTTTGAGTTGTAACACTTAAACTGATGGTCGTCTGCTACATTTTTATGCTACTCTATAATGCGATGATAACTTCCGCATCTGCTATCTTATATTCCGCACTTAGTCATTATTGCAGACGTCCATTTTTCATTATGCATGCCATTATCTTCGACATATCAATTATGCATGATGATTTGTCTTCATAAGTTGAAGAGGATCTCCACAAGTACAACCTGCCATGTGCATTTGCATTCAAAGGCAAATCAACTATATGCACATCTTCAGGGGAGCCTTTTGCTACTTACGAAGACAATACCTTATCCTTTACAATTTCACATATCTTTATCCCCGTTGAAAACTTCAACCAGTTTGTCATCAATCACCAAAAAGGGGGAGATTGTAAGTGCATCTAGTGCCACCCCTAGTGGTTTTGGAGTATTGACGACAAACCTGGTTGAGGGACTAATGTGTTTGTGAGAATTGCAGGATAACACAGGTAGTAGTCCCTCATTGATTCGGTTAACCTATAGGAGATGACCCCTAAAAATGTATGAAGACATTGATAACAGTGCTGGTATATGAAGATAATCATATTGAAGACTATGACATGAAAAGACATTGTGTGAAGACTATGGAGAGCGAAGACGTAGATGTTTCGTTGTTTCCTTTTCTTCTTTGTTGAGTCACAGGAACCACCGTACTGTTAAGTGGGGTCCAAGTGAACTAAGTCAGAGTGACTGAAGTGATGCTCAACCAGATCCTATGTCTTCGAGCGAAGACTATGAGAGCAAATCTTATCCAGAGGCGGATGAGTCAGCTTTACTTGGAGCTCAAGTAAAGTTGCTGTGTGTGTTTGAAATCTGACCGTTGGAACACGTGTCGGTTCCTTAGTGACCCAGGGTCACTTCGGACAAATCAGGTCGGGTTGCCTAGTGGCTATAAATAGCCCACCCCCTACACCATAAATTGGTGGCTGCTCAGAGGTAGTGCACGGCTTTTGTCGTTGAGAGCAACCCACCTCCGAAGCATTTGAGAGAGAAATCCTTGCGAGGACAAAGCCCAAACACCCAGAGGCAAAGAGTGTTAGGCATCACTGAAGTCTTTCTGTCTGTGTGACCTGAAGACTTATTACACTTGAGGACTGTGTTTCCTCCAGCCGGTTAGGCGTCGCGTTCTGAGCATCCAAGAGTAATTGTGGATTGCCGGTGAACGAAGTCTGTGAAGGTTTGGAAGTCTACCTTGAAGACTTACCAGAGTGATTGGGCGAGGACTAGGTGTCCTTAGCTCAAGGGTAACAAGGTGAAGACGCGGTCTTCTGAGTTAAATCTCAGCCTCCCTAACCAGACGTACAGTTGTCACAGCAACTGGAACTGGTCTAACAAATCACTGTCTTCCCCGATCTACTGGTTCTATCCCTTCCTTCCCTTTACTTACTGCCCTATGTTGTGAAGACATTGCATGTTTGCCTTATCTGATTGTCTTCACTGAGTATCTACTTGTTGTGATTGGCTTCATTCCTTCTTCCTTTATGATCACTACTGCCTAGCTGCTATTAGTCTTCATGCTTTCACTTCATTGAATACATGACTATGGCTTATCTAGTGTAGTCCACTTTTCGATGCATACTAATAGGCTTGAGCTTATCGTTTGTCTTCGAAACTACCATGTTTTGAAGCATTTCATAAAAATCGCCTATTCACCCCCTCTAGTCGATATACTGCACTTTCACATTGAAATTCTTTTGCAAATTCATAAATTCTTTAACACCAGTCCCAAAATCAGAGGGCATCTTACTAAAATTTCCATAAGAGTTGTTGTAGGAATTACCATAATTATTAGAGGAATTACTAGGGAATGTCCTAGAATTAAAGTTTTCTCTATAAGCGTTATTATCAAAAAAATTCCTACCAACAAAATTCACATCCATAGATTAATTATTATGCTCAATCAATGTGGACAAATGCATATCATTAGGATCAGAAGAAACACTCTTATTAGCAAACAATTTCATAAGTTCATCCATCTTTCCACTCAGAACATTAATCTCTTCAATCGCATGGACCTTTCTATTAGTGGATCTTTTGGTGTGCCATTGAGAGTAATTAACCATAATATTATCTAGGAGTTTAGTAGCTTCTCCTAAGGTGATATCCATGAAATTGCCTCCGTCGGCTGAATCTAAAAGATTTCTAGAAGCAAAATTCAATCCAGCATAAAAGTTTTGTATAATCATCCATTAGTTCAAACCATGTGTAGGGCAATTATGTATCATTAATTTCATCCTCTCCCAAACTTGTGCAACATGCTCATGATCAAGTTGCTTAAAATTCATAATATCGTTTCTAAGAGAGATAATCTTAGCGGGAGGAAAATACTTAGAGATAAAGGCATCTTTGCACTTATTCCATGAATCAATACTATTTCTAGGCAAAGAAGAGAACCAAGTTTTAGCACGATATCTAAGAGAAAACGGAAATAGCTTTAATTTAACAATATCATTATCAATATCTCTCTTATTTTGCATAACGCACAAATCAACAAAGTTTTATAGATGGGTAGCGGCATCTTCACTAGGAAGGCCGGAAAATTGATCTTTCATAACAAGGTTTAACAGAGCAGCATTGATTTCACAAGATTCAGCATCGGTAATAGGAGCAATTGGAGTGCTAATAAAATCATTATTGTTGGTATTGGAAAAGTCACACAATTTGGTATTGTCTTGGGCCATAGTGACGAACAAGAAATCCAACACACAAGCAAACAAGGAGCAAGCGAAAAGAGGCGAACGGAAAAATGGCGAATAAAATGACAAAGGTGAAGTGGGGGAGAGGAAAACGAGAGGCGAATGGCAAATAATGTAATGTGAGGGACAAGAGTTTGTGATGGGTACTTGGTATATGACTTGTACGTAGATCTCCCCGGCAACGGCGCCAGAAATTCTTCTTGCTACCTCTTGAACTTGCGTTTTTTTCCCTTGAAGAGGAAAGGGTGATGCAACAAAGTAGCGTAAGTATTTTCCTCAATTTTTGAGAACCAAGGTATCAATCCAGTAGGAGACTGCACGCAAGTCCCTCGTACCAACACAAACAAATAAGAACCTTCCAACCAACGCGATAAAGGGGTTGTCAATCCCTTCTCGGCCACTTGCAAAAGTGAGATCTGATAGAGATATTAAGATAAATATTTTTGGTATTTTTTTAATAGATTGAAAGTAAAGATTACAAAGTAAAACAGTAAAGATAACTAGTTGATGGAAGATTAATATGATAGAAGATAGACCTGGGGGCCATAGGTTTCACTAGTGTCTTCTCTCATGATAGCAAATTCTACGGTGGGTGAACAAATTACTGTCGAGCAATTGATAGAAGAGCGCATAGTTATGAGATTATCTAGGCATGATCATGTATATAGGCATCACGTCCGTGACAAGTAGACCGAAATGATTCTGCATCTATTACTATTACTCCGCACATCGACCGCTATCCAACATGCATCTAGAGTATTAAGTTCATAATAACAGAGTAACGCCTTAAGCAAGATGACATGATGTAGATGGATAAACTCATGCAATATGATATAAACCCCATATTTTTATCCTCGATGGCAACAATACAATACGTGCTTTCCTGGCCCTGCTGTCAATGGGAAAGGACACCGCAAGATTGAACCCAAAGCTAAGCACTTCTCCCATTGCAAGAAAGATCAATCAAGTAGGCCAAACCAAACTGATAATTTGAAGAGACTTGCAAAGATATTTTAATCATGCATATAAGAATTCAGAGAAGAATCAAATATTGTTCATAGATAATCTTGAACACAAACCCACAATTCATCGGATCTTGACAAACACACCACAAAAAGAATTACGTCGAATAGATCACCAAGAAGATCGAGGAGAACTTTGAATTGAGATCCAAAGAGAGAGAAGAAGCCATCTAGCTAATAACTATGGACCCGAAGGTCTGTGGTAAACTACTCACAACTCATCGGAGAGGCTATGGTGTTGATGTAGAATCCCTCTGTGATCGATTCCCCCTACGGCGGAGCTCCGGAACAGGCCCCAAGATGGGATCTCATGGGTACATAAGGTTGCATCGGTGGAAATAGGGTTTCATGGTGCTCTCGGATGTTTTTAGGGTATATGAGTATTTATAGGACGAAGAAGTATGTCAGTGGAGCTACGAGGGGCCCACGAGGGTGGGGGCGCGCCCTTCTGCCTAGTGGCCACCTTGTGGCTTCCCTGGCGTGTACTCCAAGTCTTCTTGGTTGCGTTTGTTCCAAAAACTATCCCCCCGAAGGTTTCATTCCATTTGGACTCCATTTGATATTCCTTTTCTGCGAAACACTGAAATAGGCAAAAAAAAATAGCAATTTGCACTGGGCCTTGGGTTAGTAGGTTAGTCCCAAAAATAATATAAAAGTGTATAATAAAGCCCATTAAACATCCAAAACAGATAATATAATAGCATGGAACAATCAAAAATTATAGATACGTTGGAGACGTATCATGTACCCAACAATTTCCTTTGGGTATCCTATGAAGACACATTTCTCCGACTTGGGTTCGAACTTATCAGGTTGAAGCTTTTTCACATAAGCATTGCAGCCCCAAACTTTAAGAAATGACAAATTTGGTTTCTTGCCAAACCACAGTTCATAAGGCGTCGTCTCAACGGATTTAGATGGTGCCCTATTTAACGTGAATGCAGCTGTCTCTAATGCATAACCCCAAAACGATAGTGGTAAAATTTGTAAGAGACATCATAGATCGCACCATATCTAATAAAGTACGGTTACGACGTTCAGACACAACACTACGCTGTGGTGTTCCAGGTGGCATCAGTTGTGAAACTATTCCACATTGTTTCAAATGAAGACCAAACTCATAACTCAAATATTCGCCTCCGCGATCAAATCGTAGAAACTTTATTTTCTTGTTACGATGATTCTCTACTTCACTATGAAATTCTTTGAACTTTTCAAATGTTTCAGACTTGTGCTTCATTAAGTAGATATACCCATATCTGCTCAAATCATTAGTGAAGGTCAGAAAATAACGATACCCGCCGCGAACCTCAACACACATCGGTCCACATACATCAATATGTATTCCAACAAATATTTTTCTCGCTCCATTGTTCCGGAGAACGGATTTTTAGTTATCTTGCCCATGAGGCATGGTTTGCAAGCATCAAGTGATTCATAATCAACTGATTCCAAAAGTCCACCAGCATGGAGTTTCTTCATGCGCTTTACACCAATATGACCTAAACGGCAGTGCCACAAATAAGTTGCACTATCATTATCAACTTTGCATCTTTTGCCTTCAATATTATGAATATGTGTGATACGTCTCCAACGTATCTATAATTTTTGATTGTTCCATGCTATTGTATTATCTATTTTGGATGTTTAGTGGGCTTTAATATACACTTTTGTATGATTTTTGGGACTAACCTGTTAACCCAGAGCCTAGAGCCAGTTGTTGTTTCTCCCTTGTTTTTGAGTTTCGTAGAAAAGGAATACTAAACGGACTCCAATTGACCTGAAACTCCATGGAGATTATTTTTGGACCAGAAGAAGCCCACGGAGTACCGGAGATGGACCAGAGGAGTCCCGAGGCCACCACGAGTGTGGGGGTGCGCCCTACCCTCCTGGGCGCGGCCTCTATCTCGTGGCCGCCTCGGGGACCCCCCTTACTTGTTCCCGACTCCAACACCTCTTATATATACCCAAATTTCCAGAAAGAAACCTAGATCGGGAGTTCCGCTGTCGCAAGCCTATGTAGCCACCAAAACCAATCTAGACCCATTCCGGCACCCTGCCGGTGGGGCGAATCCCTCTCCGGTGGCCATCTTCATCATTCCGGTGCTCTCCATGACGAGGAGGGAGTAGTTCACCCTCGGGGCTAAGGGTATATACCAGTAGCTATGTATTTGATCTCTCTCTCTCTCTCTCTCTCTCTCTCGTGTTCTTGAGATGGCACGATCTTGATGTATCGCGAGATTTGCTATTATAGTTGGATCTTATGATGCTTTTCCCCCTCTATCTTCTTGTAATGAATTGAGTTTTCTCTTTGGAGTTATCTTACCGGATTGAGTCTTGAAGGATTTGAGAACACTAGATGTATGTCTTGCGTGGGATACCCGTGGTGACAATGGGTATTCTATTGATTCACTTGATGTATGTTTTGGTGATCAACTTACGGGTTCCGTGACCTTGGGAATCTATGCATAGGGTTTGGCACACATTTTCTTCTTGACTCTCCAATAGAAATTTTGGGGCACTCTTTGAAGTTCTTTGTGTTGGTTGAATATATGAATCTGAGATTGTGTGATGTGCTACTTCTCGAGCCTGCATTGTATTCCCTCGAAGAGGAAAGGGTGATGCAGCACAGTAGCGTAAGTATTTCCCTTAGTTTTTGAGAACCAAGGTATCAATCCAGTAGGAGACCACGCACGAGTCCCTCGCACCTGCACAAACAAGTAAGAAGTTCGAAGCCAACGCGATAAGGGGTTGTCAATCCCTTTACGGTCATTTACGAAAGTGAGATCTGATCGATACGATAGTTTAATATTTTTGGTGTTTTTGGATATAAGAACAGAAAGTAAAAACAACAAAGTAATGTAGATTGTAGATTGATATGTTGAGAATAGACCCGGGGGCCATAGGTTTCACTAGTGGCTTCTCTCATGATAGCAGATTTGTACGGTGGGTGAACGAATTACTGTCGAGAAATTGATAGAAAAGCGAATAATTATGAGAATATCTAGGCATGATCGTTATATATAGGCATCACGTCCGTGACAAGTAGACTGAAACGATTCTGCATCTACTACTATTACTCCACACATCGACCGCTATCCAGCATGCATCTAGAGTATTAAGTTCATAAGAACAGAGTAATGCTTTAAGCAAGATGACATGATGTAGAGGGATAAAATCAAGCAGTATGATATAAACCTCATCTTTTTATCCTCGATGGCAACAATACAATACGTGCCTTGCTGCCCCTGCTGTCACTGGGAAAGGACACCGCAAGATTGAACCCAAAGCCAAGCACTTCTCCCATTGCAAGAACTATAGATCTAGTAGGCCAAACCAAACCGATAATTCGAAGAGACTTGTAAGGATATTATAATCATACATAAAATAATTCAAAAAAGAACAAAATATTTCTCATAGAAAATCTTGATCATAAACCCACAATTCATCGGATCTCGACAAACAGACCGCAAAAAAAAGATTACATCGAATAGTTCTCCTCGAAGACCGATGAGAACTTGGTATTGAGATCCAAAAAGAGAGAAGAAGCCATCTAGGTACTAACTATGGACCCGAAGGTCTGTGGTAAACTACTAAAAACTCATGGTGAGGCGATGGTGTTGATGTAGAAGCACTCCGCGGATAAGAAGGATGGCAAGGTGAACAAAGGTATATTTTAGATACATGTTACTGATGTGTACCTTACTAATGCTCGTAGTAGCACCTAGGTATATGATACTGGTTCGGTTGCTAATATTTATAACTCAAAACAGGGGCTACGGATTAAACAAAGATTAGCTAAGAACGAGGTGGCGATGCACGTGGGAAATGGTTCCAAAGTTGATGTGACCGCCATCGGCACACTACCTCGACATCAAACTTCGGGATTAGTTTTAGACCTAAATAATTGTTATTTGGTGCCAGCGTTGAGCATGAACATTATATCTGGATCTTGTTTGTTGCGAGACGGTTATTCATTTAAATCAGAGAATAATGGTTGTTCTATTTTTATGAGTAATATCTTTTATGCTCATGCACCCTTGAAGAGTGGTCTATTCTTGTTGGATCTCGATCGTAGTGATACACATATTCATAATATTAAAGCCAAAAGATGCAAGGTTCATAATGATAGTGCAACTTATTTGTGGCACTGCCGTTTAGGTCATATTGGTGTAAAGCGCATGAAGAAACTCCATGATGATGGACTTTTGGAATCACTTGATTATGAATCACTTGGTGCTTGCGAACCATGCCTCATGGGCAAGATGACTAAAACTCCGTTCTTCGGAACAATGGAGCGAGCAACATATTTGTTGGAAATCATACATACTGATGTATGTAGACTGATGAGCGTTGAGGCTCGCGGCGGGTATAGTTATTTTCTGACCTTCACTAATGATTTGAGCAGATATGGGTATGTCTACTTAATTAAACACAAGTCTGAAGCATTTGAAAAGTTCAAAGAATTTCAGAGTGAAGTAGAGAATCATCGTAACAAGAAAATAAAGTTTCTACGATCTAAACGTGGAGGCGAATATTTGAGTTACGAGTTTGGTCTTCATTTGAAACAGTGTGGAATAGTTTCACAGCTCATGCCACCCGGAACACCACAGTGTAATGGTGTGTCCGAACGTCGTAACCGTACTTTATTAGATATGGTGCGATCTATGATGTCTCTTACTGATTTACCACTATTGTTTTGGGGTTATGCTTTAGAGACAGCTGCATTCACGTTAAATAGGGCACCATCTAAATCCGTTGAGACGACGCCTTATGAACTATGGTTTGGCAAGAAACCCAAGTTGTCATTTCTTAAAGTTTGGGGCTGCGATGCTTATGTGAAAAAGCTTCAACCTGATAAGCTCAAACCCAAGTCGAAGAAATGTGTCTTCATAGGATACCCAAAGGAAACTGTTGGGTACACCTTCTATCACAGATCCGAAGGCAAGATATTCGTTGTTAAGAATGGATCCTTTCTACAGAAGGAGTTTCTCTCGAAAGAAGTGAGTGGGAGGAAAGTAGAACTTGATGAGGTAATTGTACCTTCTCCCAAATTGGAAAGTAGTACATCATAGAAACTAGTTCCAGTGATTCCTACACCAATCAGCGAGGAGGCTAATGATGATGATCATGAAACTTTAGATCAAGTTACTACTGAACCTCGTAGGTCAACCAGAGTACGTTCCGCACTAGAGTGGTACGGTAACCCGGTTCTAGAAGTCATGTTACTAGACCATGATGAACCTACGAACTATGAGGAAGCGGTGATGAGCCCAGATTCCACAAAATGGCTTGAGGCCATGAAATCTGAGATGGCATCCATGTTAGAGAACAAAGTGTGGACTTTGGTAGATTTTCCCGATGATCGGCAAGACATTGAAAATAAATGGATCTTTAAGAGGAAGACTGACGTCGATGGTAGTGTTACTGTCTGCAAAGCTCCACTTGTTGCGAAAGGTTTTCGACAAGTTCAAGGAGTTGACTATGATGAGACTTTCTCACCTGTAGCGATGCTTTAGTCTATCCGAATCATGTTAGCAATTGCAACATTTTATGATTACAAAATCTGGCAAATGGATGTCAAAACTACGTTCCTTAATGGATACCTTAAAGAGGAGTTGTATATGATGCAACCAGAAGGTTTTGTCGATCCTAAAGGTGCTAACAATTTGTGCAAGCTCCTACGATCCACCATGGACTAGTGCAAGCATCTCGGAGTTGGAATATACGCTTTGATGAGGTGATCAAAGCATATGGTTTTATACAGACTTTTGGAGAAGCCTGTATTTACAAGAAAGTGAGTGGGAGCTCTGTAGCATTTCTGATATTATATGTGGATGACATATTATTGATTGGAAATGATATAGAATTTCTGGATGGCATAAAGGGATACTTGAAAAAGAATTTTTCAATGAAAGACCTCTGTGAAGCTGCTTATATATTAGGCATCAAGATCTATAGAGATAGATCAAGACGCTTAATTGGACTTTCACAAAGCACATACCTCGATAAAGTTTTTAAGAAGTTCAAAATGGATTAGTCAAAGAAAGGGTTCTTGCATGTGTTACAAGGTGTTAAGTTGAGTAAGACTCAATGCCCGACCATTGCAGAAGATAGAGAGAAAATGAAAGTCATTCCCTATGCCTCAGCCATAGGATCTATCATGTATGCAATGCTGTGTACCAGACCTGATGTGTGCCTTGCTATAAGTTCAACAGAGTGGTACCAACGTAATCCAGGAGTGGATCACTTGACAACTGTCAAGAAAATCCTGAAGTACCTGAAAAGGACAAAGGATATGTTTCTCGTTTATGGAGGTGACAAAGAGCTTGTCGAAAATGGTTACGTCGATTCAAGCTTTGACACTGATCCGGATGACTCTAAGTCACAAACCGGATATGTATTTTTATTGAAGGGTGGAGCTGTCAGTTGGTGCAGTTCCAAGCGGAGCGTCATGGTGGGATCTACGTGTGAAGCGGAGTACATCGCTGCTTCGGAAGCAGCAAATGAAGGAGTCTGGATGAAGGAGTTCATATCCGATCTAGGTGTAATACCTAGTGCATTGTGTCCAATGAAAATCTTTTGTGACAACACTGGAGCAATTACCTTGGCAAAGGAATCCATGTTTTACAAGAGAACCAAGCACATCAAGATACACTTCAATTCCATCTTTTGATCAAGTCTAGGAGGGAGACATAGAAATTTGCAAGATACATACGGATCTGAATGTCGCAGACCCGTTGACTAAGCCTCTTCCACGATCAAAACATGATCAGCACCAAGACTCCATAGGTGTCAGAATCATTACTATGTAATATCGATTATTGACTCTACTTCAAGTGGGAGACTGAAGGAAATATGCCCTAGAGAAAATAATAAAGTTGTTATTGGTATTTCCTTATATCATGATAAATGTTTATTATTCATGCTAGAATTGTATTAACCGGAAACTTAGTACATGTGTGAATACATAGACGAAACAGAGCGTCCCTAGTATGCCTCTACTAGACTAGCTCGTTAATCAAAGATGGTTATGTTTCCTAACGATAGATGTAATGCCCAGGATGCGACCATAGCTCCTACGTGTCGAGGCACGAGTTAGAGACATAATCGCATTTTGGAATGATCGCAAGCGTGGTATCTTTGCACAACTCATGTAATGAACATGGATAAAAGAGATAAATAGTTGGCTTACACTTGCCACGTCACACAATTAATTCAACATTCATACATTCATCCAAATAACACAGGGTCCGGCTATGGACGAAATCAAACGAGAAAAGATACCACAACCACAAGTCTTGATGGCCCCTAGTAGGAACCACTACTGATCGTCGGGATACATCACATACATACGACCACGTTCTTCATCGAACTCCCAGTGAAATTCTTGTCCATCTCCTGCGTCGTACTCACTTGTACATGCATCAGGTGTGTGTTGTAATCTGTGAGTCACAAGGACTCAGCAATCCCATTCCCGGGTATCAAAACTAACAAAGCCTTTAGGTGTGGAGAGGTAATAAAGTGGCTACAGCAAGCACTAAGCAACTAGCTTACGAGTTCAGAGCGAGATGAGAAAAGTGCCAACGGTCGCCAAAGATGATCAATAAGTGATCCTAGCTACTCACGTTCATGCATAACCCCACCGTGTTCACTCTCCGAAAACCCCTTCAAAAAGAGACCGTCATGGTTACTCACACAGGTAGTGTATTCTTAAGGATATGGTGTCAAGTTATCTACAACCAGATATTAACAAAATTCCCATGTACCACATAACCGCGGGCATGGCTTTCGAATGTTCTTAACCCTGCACGGGTGCCCCAACTTAGCCCGTAACAAGCTCACAATCTGCGAAGTCGCAACTCCATGTTGGGAAGACTCGAGTATTCTCAGAATCCCGTGCTCAAGATATTTCGACAAAGGTAAAACTAATCCAACAAGACCTCCCGGCATCCCGACACCCTGATAGTAGCCGCGCGTATCTCATCTCAGGCCACGACTAGATAGGACATCCTACAGGTATATACCAGCCCTCGGGTTTCCCCAAGGTGGCCCCACAGTCTGCCCAGTTTGGACCAACACTCATGAGGAGCACTGGCCCGGGTTGTTTATTAAGAACTCAGGTTAATTACTCCCCATACAAGTTTTAGTTGTTAGGAAAATGTAGTACCAAAGTTGGGCCTTGCTGGAAAAGCTTTAAGCAATGTGAATTATCAAGGGGGACGCATAAACCCCAACCGTGTTAGGAACGCAAAATCAACGAACATAACACCGGTTTATCGGGTCCTAAGGTGGCATGAGTGGAACAAAACACCAAGCAGAAGGCCAAGCCTTCCACCCATTACCAATATATATGTGTATTAATTACTTAAGATATATATTGTGTTATCCCAATAAACAAGTCCAACATGGAGCAATCTTCCAACTTCACCCGCATCTAACAACGCTATAAGAGGGGCTGAGCAAAAGCGTACTTAGCCAATCAACGGTTTGCTAGGAAGGCGGGTAGAGTGTTTCATGGCAACATAGGAGGCTGACAAGACAAGAATAGGTATCATGGCAAAACTATAGAGCGAGACAACTAGCAAGGCAAAGATAGAGGTGATATCGGGGAACGGTCATCTAGCCTGGAATCCCGTAAGGAAGAAGAACGAGTCCATGAAGAAGACAAGCGGACGTAGTTGAACGAATCCTCACAACTCTGGAACAAAATCGAAGCTAACAAGAGAAGCAACCGGAAAAAAGCAAACAACATGGTAAACACACAAGCATAAACAATGGCATGATGCACAAACAAGTATGATGCATGTCCGGTTTAAATATGCATGGCATGGCAAAGTTCTCAAACAACCCTACAAATTAAGTGGAGCTCAATATGCAACGAGTTGCATGTTGACAGAACACCACATTCACATATTTAATTTGATCTCGTTTATGTAGACAACAATATTAAATGTTGATTAACATGGCAAGAGGTGAAGCAAATGTAAACTACCTATTTAGGCAAGTTTAAATGAGGCCAGAATGACAAATAAAAATTCCGTAAAATCCCCATGTCATTTAGCAATTTTAATGCAAACAACACTTTTAAACATTTTAAATGTTGTTATCATGATGCGGATGACATACGCAAGTTTTATGCAATTTTATGAAAAGTTGGCATTTAATATAAGATATGAGCATTTGTCGCCATGGCGGAAAGAAAGGGGTGGCATGGTAGCGAAACGGAAACGGTGCCACGGTAACGTTCCGGTGATCTGACAACTTGTCGAGACGTCAGTGCAAAAGAAGTGTGACGTGCGGAACATGTCAAATATTGTGGGGTGATCCCGAATACTGGGTTCCCATGGGTCGACGGCATGGCAAACGAGGGGTAACTCGGATATGGTGCAAACATGTGATTCATCTCATACATCACAAGCATTCATCCACATGGTCATCGGCTCATTGGTTGTACCTTCGGAATGTGCATTCGGGATGGTTCTGGTTCGACGGAAGAGGTACACGTGTCGAAGAGGAAGTAGTTTGATAACCCACAAGTGTAGGGGATCACAACAGTTTTCGAGGGTAAAGTATTCAACCCAAATTTATTGATTCGACACAAGGGGAGACAAAGAATACTCTTAAGTATTAGCAGTTGAGTTGTCAATTCAGCCACACCTGGAAATTTAGTATCTGCAGCAAGGTAGTTTAGTAGGAAAGTAATATGGAAGTAACGGTAACGGTAGCAAAAGTAGTGATAGTGTTTTTGTAGTGATTGTAACAGTAGCAGTGAAAAAGTAAATAAGCAACAAGCAATATGTGAAAAGCTCGTAGGCATTGGATCGATGATGGAGAATTATGTCAGATGCGATTCCTCATGTAATAGTTATAACATAGGGTGACACAGAACTAGCTCCAGTTCATCAATGTAATGTAGGCATGTATTCCGAATATAGTCATACGTGCTTCTGGAAAAGAACTTGCATGCCATCTTTTGTCCTACCCTCCCGTGGCAATGGGGTCCTAGTGGAAACTAAGGGATATTAAGGCCTCCTTTTAATAGAGTACCAGACCAAAGCATTAACACATAGTGAATACATGAACTCCTCAAACTACGGTCATCACCGGGAGTGGTCCCGATTATTGTCACTTCGGGGTTGGCGGATCATAACACATAGTAGGTGACTATTGACATGCAAGATATGATCAAGAACTCAAATATATTCATGAAAACATAATAAGTTCATATCTGAAATCATGGCACTCGGGCCCTAGTGAAAAGCATTAAGCATGGCAAAGTCATAGCAACATCAATCTCAGAACATAATGTATACTAGGGATCAAACCCTAACAAAACTAACTCGATTACATGGTAAATCTCATCCAACCCATCACCGTCCAGCAAGCCTACGATGGGATTACTCACACATGGCGGTGAGCATCATGGAATTGGTGATGGAGGAAGGTTGATGATGACGATGGCGACGATCTCCACTCTCCGGAGCCCCGAACGGACTCCAGATCAGCCCTCCCGTGAGAGAATAGGGCTTGGCGGCGGCTCTCTATCGTAAAACGCGATAATTCTTCCTCTCTGATTATCCCCCCCTTGAAAGTGAATATATGGAGTCGGAGGATACGTCGGTGGAGCAACAGGGGGCCCACGAGGCAGGGGCGCGCCTAGGAGGAGGGGGCGCGCCCCCCACCCTCGTGGCAAGGGTGTGGGCCCCCTGGCTCAGTTCTTTCCGCAGATATTTTTTATATATTCCAAAATTATTCTCGTTGAATTTCAGGTCATTCCAAGAACTTTCATTTCTGCACAAAAATAACACCATGGCAATTCTACTGAAAATAGCGTCAGTCCGGGTTAGTTCCATTCAAATCATGCAAGTTAGAGTCCAAAACAAGGGCAAAAGTGTTTGGAAAAGTAGATACGTTGGAGACGTATCAACTCCCCCAAGCTTAAGTATTTGCTTATCCTCAAGCAATTCAGTTGATAAACTGAGAGTGATAAAGAAAAACTTCGAAAAACTCTGTTTGCTCTTGTTGTTGTAAATATGTAAAGCCAGCATTCAAGTTTTCAGCAAAGATCATGAACTAACCACATTCATAATAACTTTCAGGTCTCATGTCTACTCATATTAATGGCATAATCAACTAGCGACCAATAATAATAAACCTCGGATGACAACACTGTCGGAGATATTGACCACGGGTGTCTTCATCGACCACCCATGGCGTTTCCAGACAAATAAGGGCCGCCTGTCATCCTCTGGCCGCCTGTGCATCGGGCCGCCTCCTAGGGCCGCAATGCCCAGGAGCTGGCTGCCAGCAGGCGGCGGAGCCTGTAATGCCCCGGATGTAATACTTTCCCTTTTGGGCATATAATATATCTTCGGCTTCATCTATTCCATTCCAGGTTCTTTGTCTTTTGGGTTTTCGTCGTTTTGTTGTGTGCGTGTGTGGCATTCATTCATATCATGTAGACATGTGCATTGCATTGCATTTGTGTTGTCGGTTGCATCCGGTTCCACGCGTTCCTTCCGTTGTCCGTTTCGCGTTCCGGAGCTCCCTCACGTGTCCGTGGCGTCCCGTAAGCCTACTTTGGTGTTTGGCCGTGTAACGTTACCGGTTTGGCGTGAGACTTGTCGTGTGTTGTTGTTTTGGTATGTGTAACCCGCCTGTCAAATCTCGTCGCGTTTTGAGTCCGTTTGCTACCCCAACAGTTATTCGTGTGGGCTCAAAGTGCCACCACTTTGAGGCCCAAGACACCCCTCCAACAGCCCACCAAACCACTCCTATCCACTTCTATCATCTAGGCCATCCAAATCTGATCCGGTGGCCGAAAACCGCACTCCATTTGGACAACCCTAGCTACTTGTGCCTATATATTTGTCCACTCCCCCAAATTTTGCCCCAAATCAAGGAAACCCTAGCCCCCACTTCATCCCCTTCCTCCAGCCACCACCTCGCCGGAGACTTCGCCGGAATCTCGCCGGAGTTCGCCGGAGTTTCCTCCACCTCGCCGGAGTTCCTCTCACCTCACCGCCGCTCCTCACCGTTCCCACCTTCTCCTCCAGCCGTTTTTCCTTCGCTAGCGCCAGATCCGCTCGAAGCATCGAGCATCGCAGCCGCCCCGTCGTTTTTCCTTCGCTAGCGCCGCCGCCTGTGGATCGATCCGATCCAGTCGGGTCAACGGCCGAAGCCCCCGCGACCAGATCAGATCGAGCGCCGTCGCGTTGACCGCAGGCCCCGCCTGGGCCGTTCCCTCCACCGATCCCGCATCGCCAGATCTCCCGCTCGGCGCCAGGCGACCCGCCTCCCGTCGCGGCCCAGCGCTCCAGCCGCCCCGCCCTAGGCCGGCCTCCCACCGCGGGCCCAAGCCGCCCCTCCGTCGGCCGCCTCCGCGCTCCACCGCCTCTCCACTGGGCCGCGTCACCAGCGGGCCGGTCCCAGCCAGCAGCCGCGCCAGGCCGGGCACCCTCCATCGGGCCGGGCCCTCTCCAGCGGCCTCCCTCCAGGCGCCTAGCCGGCTGGGCCGCTTCCTCCTCCGCGCCAAGGCCCAGCCCAGGCCACCTCCTCCCGCGCCGCTTCGCAGGCCAGCAGCCAGCGCCGCCGCCGCGGCCCACTTCGTCCACTCCAGGCCCGCGCGCCCGATCCACCGCAGGGGCCCGTTTGGATCCAGATCCAGCCCGATTTTTCTCAGATCTGAAGGTTGACCTCAGATCCCTAGTCCCAAGTATTTTGTTCTCTGATGCTAATTTCAAATGCTGATAACTTTGTGTGTGTTGCTCCGAATTAAGTGAATGAGGTGTTCAGACGTTCGTGGTGACTAGCACTACGATTCATTCCATTGTGCCATGCATGTTTGAGGTCATCTAGATGCTTATTTTTCTGTTGCAAGAGTGCATCCCGATATAAACTGCTGCTATGTGTTGTTTTTATGCCACCTTTGCATAGTGATATCTTTTAGCTCGTTTATCCGAATGATGCAAATGACATGTCCACGTGTTCGTCTTGCCATGCTCTACATGTTGTTTGTGTTAGGTTGCATGATAGATTTATTCTTACCATGTTTATCCTCGTTGCAAAGTGCTATGTGGCTGTTTAGTTATTTAATTTGTTATGAGATGCCATCTTGTTGAGCTCATTGTTATCGTTGTGTTTATCTCCATGATGGATGCTTGTATGTTTCGGAATAACCATCATGTGTACTTTGATGTGGTGCTTACCACTTGCCATGTTTAGTTTCGAGGTGACTTAAACTTTCTCTTATTGATGCCATGATGAAACTGCTGTTTTAACACTTAGTGGTTTTTCACCAAGTCTGGAATCTGTAATGTTCCGATGCCATGTTTGCGTGCTGTTCTAGGACAAACCATGATAGTTTTGGAGTGATTCTTGATGGTTCCTTGTAGTATATATTGTTGGCTATCCATTCATGTTCTCACATGCTTATTTGAGTGGCTGTAGCACATTTAACTTTTGCTCTAAAGTTTCAATAAAATTCTGCTGTCAGGATTTTGTTGTCAAGTTCAATATGTCCAAGCTTGTTGCTATTGATCCGTGTCTCCTTTGGGGGTGCACCTTTGGACTTATTTGCTGTAGGATATGTCTAGTTTATGTTCATGCTCTTTGCCATGGTGTTTGAGTGCTGTAGCTTAATTATCTAGTGCTCCGAAGTTGCTATGTTGCTGTAATTTTCAGCTTTCGCCTATTTCTTGTTTCGGGCATAACTTTTAGCCCGTAGCTCCGTTTTCAGCGAGTCTTATATGAAACTTGATTGATTTTCTGTGTAGATTCATAATATCCTATTGTTATCTTGTTTTGAAGCTTTTGCTTGAATGCTTATTTTCCGTGCGCCGTGTGCTCTCATAGTGCATCCATCATGCATCCATCATTTTTGTGTGCGCATTGCATCTTGTTGATTCGTGCCTTGTGTGATTGTATTGTTTAGAGCCGAAAGCTGAGACCGAGTATGAGTACGAGCACGAGGTTACCAACGAGGTTGAGCACGAGGACCCTTCTTACGATCCGAATGACAACTCTTCAGGCAAGATGACCGAACCCCGATAACATTACTATCTTTGCCTATTGCTAGCAGTTCCGCTATATAGTTTTGCCCCGATGCCCATGTCTTTCATGTCAGCCTCCTACTTGTGACCATGAACCTGTTTAACCACCCTACCTATGCAAATCGTTGCTTGGCTAAGTACGCTTCGCTCAGCCCTTCTTATAGCATTGCTAGTTGCAGGTGAAGATCGAAGATGCTTGCTTCATGTTGAAGTTTTGTTGGGTTATATCACACTATATAAATGCTTAAATGAAATCATCTATATATTGGCAAGGGTGGAAGGCTAAGCCTTTTGCTTGGTGATTTGTTCCACTCATGCCGTTAGGAACCGTATAAACCGGTGTTATGTTCCTTGATTATGCGTTCCTTACACGGTTGGGGTGTATGGGACCCCCTCGATAAACCGCTAAGTGCTAAGTCTTTTCCAGCAAGTCCCAACATTGGTACTATTTGCCTAATAACTAAACATACTTGCATAGGGAGTAATTAACCCTCTTTCTTAATCAACAACCCCCGGGCCAGTGTTTTTCATGAGTGTTGGTCCGAAATGAGCAGACTGCGGGGACACCTCAAGGAAACTTGAGGTCTGGTAAAAACCAGTAGGATGTCTCATCCGGTCGTGGCCTGAGACGAGATATGCGCGGCTACTATCAGGGGTCGGCACGCCGGGAGGATTTGCTGGATTAGCCTTACCTTAGTTCAGAGTATCTTGTGCACGGGATTCTGAGAATACTCGGGTCTTCCCACCTTGGAGTTGCGACTCCGCGGATCGTGGGCTTGTCATGGGCCAAGTTGGAACACCCCAGCAGGGTTATGAACTTTCGAAAGCCGTGCCCGTGGTTATGTGGCAGATGGGAGCTTGTTAATATCCGGTTGTAGATAACTTGACACATTGTTCTAATACACTACCAGCGTGTGTACCGTGACTGTCAATTTCCGAATAGGGATTCGGGAGTTGAACACAGTGGGGTTATGTTTGTTGAGCTTTAGCTAGGATCACTTCGTGATCATCTCTCGACCGAGGCTCTTCTCTTCTCGCACTCTTTCACGTAAGCTAGTGCTAGTTGATGCTGCAGACTCTTATTCTTATTCTTCAGCCTTATCATCTCCCAAGGCTTAAATAGTCTTGTTACCCGGGAACGGGATTGCTGAGTCCTCTGTGGCTCACAGTTACTTCACCACACCAGATGCAGGTCCGATGGTGAGCTATCCAGGTGATGGCACCGAGCTAGATTGGGAGTACGACGAGGAGCGTAGTCGATACTATTTTCGTTATCCTGATGATAAGTAGTGGAGACTTCTACTAGGATTCGATCCGACCTGTGGATTTAAATTATGTTTGGTATCTTGTCATTTGGATTTTACCCTTAGAGGGCTGTGATGTTTTATTGAATGATGATTTGAGACATGTATTGTATTTGCGTGACGTGGCGAGTGTAAGCCAACTATTTTATATTTTCCATCCCCATCTTTTACATGAGTTGTGCAAAGATACCAGACTTGCGATCATTCCAGCATGGGGTTATGTCTCTAAGTCGTGCCTCGACACGTAGGAGATATAGTCCCATCCTGGGCATTACAGAGCCGTAAACAGGCGGCAGCCTAGCGGCCAGTATCTAGAAGACGGCACCGTACCTCCCCCTCGGGGCGTGCGCTGGAGATCCGCATCGAGACTAAGGCATGGCTACAGTTAAGCATGTCCCTAAAAGAATCCACAAAAGCGTGGCTACAGTGAGAGTGTACCTGGCGGACACTCCCTGAATGGCGTATCACTGTAGCCATGATTATCAATGACCTGACCTTGGTCAAAGGAAGTCATGATCCCACTACCCATAGGCGGAGTGGCCAGCAGGCGGCATGCCCCACCCACCAGCGGGCCACCCAGAAGCAAATGACCTTTGGCAGGCGGCCTGGGGGACGGGCCGCCCTTCAGAAAATGGCTGACCGACCCCTAGGAGTCTGAACCTCATCAAGATGACATGAAAGGACGTGGTGGCAGTGTACGACCAAGAGGCGGCGGCACTTTAGCCACTTCCCTCCTGACGATGCATCCGTCAGCAGAAGGACGCCAACAGTAAAAGACAATCATGCAGGGCCCAGCAGCCGGCGGAGAAGCCGGCGCCCAGAGACACTGACGGCCGGGGTCCACCCCGCCCAGATTATCATTGTACCCCTGGGGGGTAGGCCTATATAAACCCCCAAGGTCCTCCATGTAGAGGGGTTAGACCTGGAGAGAGAGACAAAAAGAGGGACACACAGATAGGGAGAAGCCCTAGCGACAGCTCGCATTCCCTAGAGAGAAGGTAGAGAGCTAGCCTTGCCCTTCTTCCTCCTCTTGTCGACACAGCTCAAGGAGCACCCTTGTAGCTACCATATTGACATTAGTCATGACGCGGAGTCCCCGCAGAGCAGGACTAGGGGTGTTATCTCCACGGAGAGCCCCGGACCTGGGTAAGATCTATAGGCGTCCTAATTATTGCCTTATCCCGCTTCCAGGGCCCGACAACGTACTTATGTCCCCATGCATGATAAGCCATCCTTTGGCATATGTCGCACCAAAACCCCGACATTTGGCGCCCACCATGGGGCAAGGTGCACTGTCATCCGGAGACATGTTCTGGACGGGAACTTTGTTCCTCCCTGGCGAGCGCATCCAGTCCGGCACGCCCAATGGCGTGGATGCTGCGATACTTTGCGGCGCTGAGGCCGCATGCGCTGTGAACAAGCTCGTCGATCTTCTCGGCGAGGTCAACCTCCACGACGAGCCCTCTCCGGTCGCGGAGACAGTCGGCTCGGAGAGCTGCCTCGTCGAGCTGCTCGACAGGCTGCACATCGTCGATGTGCGTGTCTCCGACATGGAGTCCATTGGCTCCTCAGATCCACCCATCGACATGATCGTCGACCTAAACACGGCATCTGCCCATTCCTTCCCCGACCACGTGGTGGTCATCGACTCCCCCCTCCCCCCTGCGACCTGCGACACGAGCGTCAGCACCGTCATGGAGGTGCTGGCCACCAGCCATGATGAGCCTTCCAACGGGCATGGCCAGGGCCCGCTGCGGGCGTCGATGCAGAGTCTCTCTGCCCCCATCACCGCGGGAATATACGGCGCGGCGCTGGAAGCGCTCTGTGTCTCGCTCCTCGACAACGCCGACAAGTTAGCCGCCTCCCGGCGCCTCACTGAAGCTTACCGCCACGAGATCAATCGTGCCATAGGCGGCACGCCAGCTGCTGGCGAGCCCAGCCGATCCGGTGCCGTCCGTGACCGAGGCGGGGCCCTGGCCAGCATGCTGGTGTCAGGACCGGATTTTCGGAATAAATCTCCCAGAAAATGTCCCTTGTGCTCACCAGCCCCAGGATTACTGTTAGCTGATGAGGCACCACTTGATACAGCAATTCCAAGCAAAAATACAAAATATGTATTACAAGACCATTCTGGCCTGTGAATTACCACATAAGGTTTCTAGTGGCTGATGGCAGAAGCAGTTTGTGGTTCAGCGCTATCTGTGGGACTCCATTCCCCACGGGAACAACTGACCAGGATAACTCCTATCTTCGCGAGGCTGCTATCACCATTGCGTAGGTTTCGGGGCGGTCGTCGCAACGCTCCTCTCCATGCAAGGAATCTGGCCAAGACAATAGCCAGGGACAAGCCAGTGAGTACTTTGAATGTACTCGCAAACATTATGAACACAGGTGCAATATAACAAAAGATAATCATGCCTGGAAATATTTGATAATCACTACGCCTGTCACGAAATAATAATCCACGATGCAAGCAAGTTACTCATATGAAACATGAATATGCAATCAGGGAGAAAAAAATAAAGCATGCCTCAGTCGGGCGTCTGAGCGACGTCACATAAAGGGCTTATAAATAAAAGAAATAACAAGCATGCCGCAGTCGGGCGTCTGAGTGACAACACATAAAGGGCTTATAAATGAAAGAAATAACAAGTATGCCATGGTCGGGCGTCTGAGTGACACCACATAAAGGGCTTATAAATAAAAGAAATAGCAGACATGCCACAGTCGGGCGTCTGAGCGACACCACATAAAGGGCTTATAAATAAAAGAAATAATAGACATGCCAGAGTCGGACGTCTGAGCGACACCACATAAAGGGCTTATAAATAAGAGAAATAACATGCATGCCACAGTCGGACGTCTGAGCGACACCACATAAAGGGCTTATAAATAAAAGAAATAACATGTATGCCACCGTCGGGCGTCTGAGCGACACCACATAAAGGGCTTATAAATAAAAGAAATAACAGTGAATATCCAGGAAGTAGAACCATCCCAGGGATACTCAATAACTCAGATAATATAAATGGCTAGTCCATAATAATAATAATAACAATCATCATAAGTCACAAGTCATGACCCATGTTTTGGTTTAGTAATCTTTCCTCCGAAGACCGACACTAAGACCGACACTTGACCCATCCCAGACTGAAGTCCTTACCTATGAAGACGGCTATTCGAATAGATTTAATCTCTGCAGAGGGTGTACTCTTTGCCCACGAATAACGGGTTCCTTTAGTCCATCGGGACTAATTCCGTCTATGGTCTAATAATTGAAAACACACCTGACCTGCACACACCAGCCTAACTTACCGGTGCATGGAACCACCCACGACACCAGTTTAAGGAAAACTCTGAGTGGGGAGGCTACAACCTCGATTAGCATGGGATCAAATTTATACCGCGCACTACTAAGGGGTGCCCCCCTCTCGGTCCCAACCGGAAACACCCATGCCCCCGGACTAGGTGACATGCCTACTAGATGCATCCGGTATCTTCCACCATGGCCTCTCTGTACGATGTGTGCTAGAAAGGGGTTGACAACTTACTGAACCGTACCCTACTTATGGCAGGGATAAGTGGTAGTACGAATCAAGTATGGGGGTTACTGGAACAAGACTCGATCTATGGTCGACTCAGGAGGTTAAAGCATCACCTGCATGATTAGCATAACAAATATGATCAACTCTAATAGACAGAATCACCATTCATCATACCTTATCATGTCTTACTGACTATACTCGTCTCAACGAAATATCAGTAACGAGCTCGTGTCTACCCAAGACAAAGACTCTCCCGGATTCCTTCCGGTAGGCATGAAAGGTAGACGAGGGCGATTACTATCACAGTATATTATGTTCCAACAGCAAGGAAAACTTCATCGTGCACCCATGAGCATGACCACATCATCACATAAAATTAACGAAACTCTGTGTCAAGGTGGTGTTGTAATCGTATCAAACAACACACAACAAGTATTGGGCCAGGGTTCAGAGTGCTTGCCTTCAAGTTGTGGAGAGGCAGGGTGCATTCCAAAACTTTTGCAAGTTTCTTCCCTCTTCAAAATCCTATTTAGGAAATTTTGAAATCAACACATAGTTCCAAAACAGTACAAAAATGTTGTTTGGAAATTTTTTCAAATAAATATGAAAATAAACTAGACCAAATTTGAGGAACAACAGAAAAAAAAATCAAGTCATTTGGACTTATATTTAAAAATTTATAGCCAGTCAAAGTTTAGTCAAAATTTTGTTTTTAAATAAAACCAGAAAAGAAAACGTTTCGGGAAGAATACGCTTTCGAGGCAGGGAAAACATACTTCAGGGGTTTACGCTTCCACTTAAACCAGCGCGGGCCGGCTCGGGTCACTGACAATGGGTCCCTCGGGCCCACTGGTCAGGTTTGACCAGTCACCGCGCCTTCTTCCTCCTCTGTCTGAGCGGGGCAGGGTTTCCAGCGATCGCTGTCGACGAGCCACGGCTCCTCGCGGGGTTCTGAGGGCGGGGATGGATCCACCAGTCTGGGGCGGTCCTCCGAGTGGTTGCTAGGTCGGCGGGGGTAGAGGGAATTGCCGGCGGCGAGTTCCGCGGCGGAGGTGGCCTCGGATGGATTTGGGGGTCTTGGCTACGGTGGCTCCTGGTCGTAGTTGAGTGCTTGGTTAGCTCCGCACGAGCAAGGGGAGTCGGGTGGTAGTGCTGGATGGACGGGGGAGGGTCTACTCGCGGCGAACATAGCTGGGGTGCGGTGGCGGCCGAACTGGCCGGAGACGAGGAAGACAGCTCTTCCCCCTTCGATTGCTGGCCACGGGAGTTCTAGAGAGGTGGCTTGAGGTCTCCTGAGTGCTTGGACGAGCTCCGGGGCTCCTATTTATAGCGTTCGAGGTCGGTTCCGTGGCGGCCGGGGATAAGCTCGTTGGCGAACCACCGTTCTGTTGCAGCAGGGCGAAGTGGAGGCGACGGGTGCTAGCGGACTGGCTTGAGGATAAGCTCGAGCTGCTCTAGGGGGCAGCTGGTGCGCTGGAGTGGCTTGGGCGGCACCGTCCATGGCAGGGGCGTACTGTGGTCGCCGGCGTGCCGCCAAGGCCGACCTGACGGTGGCGCTGTAGGGCGTCAGGGTGGCCCTGCGCTGAGGGAGGGGTCGGGGCGTGTTGGCTGCGAGTGGGAAGGGACCAGAACGAGCGTGGGGAGACGGTAGTGGGACGCGGCGACGCGTGCGCACGCACGTGCAAAACGCGCGCTCCGGGCACGCACGACAACTGCTCGGCAAAATGCCAAGGCATGCTAGGAGGTCTGGGTGGGGCTGGGGATTAACAGGTCTAGGTTAGAGGCATCTAGGAGTTTAGTGGACAAGATTGCTGGGTCAGTGGATCAAGTTTGCAATGGAAACTAGCAATCATGCCCAATCTGGCTATGCTCAACAGGTGTTCGACAGAATGCCAAGGGCATCTAGGCTACTCTTGGGGTGGCCAAAATCTCCAGACCAGTGTCTCTCTAGGTGTAGGTGATGATGGTAAGGTTAGTTGGTCAAGACCAGAAACTTGCTACTGTAAGTTTTTGAGAAAAACAAATCTGGACAGAAACTAAAAGGCATTAATGCATGGACCAAAATGTTCCAAATGGTCCAATCTTCTAGACTTGAGGGTTTTGTAGGGAAAACTTTAAGCATGAAAAAGTTCATGGTTAAAAGGGCAAGCTAACACATGGCTGTAGTAGAAAATGCCAAACTGGACCAGATAGCAAAAGAGGATGTTTTGCTCAAATTTTTCAAGGAACACCAATGGGTTTTTGCATAAAGAAGAGTTATACACTACTACTAACATCCCATAATTTTGGTGGAATTTTTAAGAGAGTCTATCGAATGGTTGTAGTGCAAAAGAGGCTTCAAAAACTCAGGAAAAATCATTTTAGAAGAAGTAAATCTCAGGAAAAATAATTATAGAAATAATTCTCTTGGTAAAAGATTTTTTTTTCCAGGAGAGGTTAAGCAAGTCCAATAATATATTTGAAAAGTTTTCACTTGGGGTAAAAACTCCATAATATCAAAGAAAAGGAGTGGTTCTGAAATCAAAGAAAATCCAGAAAATGAAAAGTTTATTCTCCTGGAAAATTTTACTAAACAAATCATGTTTAAATTTTTTAGGGTGTTACAGCTGGGGGCCCCGCGACCAGTATACTCCACCCCGTTGGAAAACCTAAGGGTTGCCCAGGCGGCAGTTGACGAGCTGAACCACTTGGAGGGAGATGAGCTTTGCTGCATGACACAGCGCGTCCAGCAGCTCCTCGACACGGCTGCCGAGCAGCAGGAGGCCCGTCGCTAGGCTCTGGAAGCCAACGTGCAAGTAGACAACCGCCCTCTTCGGCGGGAGCAAGGGGCTACGTTCCGTTCGCCTACAGTCGGTGCTCACAGCTGGCGCGACTCCGAGCCGCCTGCGAGCCACAGCCGGCAAACTCGCATCACCATCGAGCGCGATCAAGACGGTCGCCCGAGGGCTGTAGAGCGGTGAGACGAGCGCTCGCCTCCCCCTCGCCGGGAGAGGCGTGTATCCCCGCCGCCTGTCGACCATCCGTCCCTCGGAGGCCGCCTGGGCCGCCACGAGTGAGTTGGGGAGAATGATGCCCGCCACCGCCTTGACCAACTGTCCAGGTCCCAGGCGGCCGAGAAAGAAGACGCACTCGGCCCGGCTTGTTTCGGCCCCCGCATCCGTGACGAGCCTTTCCCCAATGGCTTCTCACTCCCCCGAGACACCCCCAAGTACAATGGATCCGTGAAGCCAGAGGACTGACTGGTGGATTATTCCACAGCCGTCAACATAGCAACCGGCAACAAGCATGTCGCAGTGAAGTATGTACCACTCATGCTCCAGGGCACGGCCCGTACGTGGTTAAACAACCTCAAGCCCAACAACATCAATAGCTGGCTGGACTTCACTGACGTATTCACTCTCAACTTCACCAGCACCTACAAGCGGCCGCCCAAGCCACGACAGCTCTCCCTATGCGTCCAAGGTCCGAACGAGTCCGCTCGTGAGTACCTGACGTGTTGGGCTGAGCTGCGCAATTCCTGTGAAAGGGTGCATGAGGTACAAGCCATCGAGTACTTCACGGCCGGGTGAAGGGAAGGCACCTTGCTCAAGCAGAAGCTCCTCTGCGACGAGCCCACCATGCTGGACGAGCTCCTAAGCATAGCAGACAAGTACGCTACATTAGATTCCTCCATGAAGTCCGAGCTGCATGTAGATGCTTCCGGAAAGATGGCTCCACCGGCTCCTTGGATGCCGGCTGGAGAGTCCATTCGGCGCCAGCAGCAGACAGTCAACAAGCGCAAAGCCCCCCCGCCGACTTTCAACAGCCGGCTGGTGGCAGCAGTTGAAGGCTAGCAGCCAGAAGCTCAAGCCAGTCCCAAGCGCCAGAAGGGCGGCAAGCCGGCCTGGAGGCCCGCCTTCTCCTTTGTGAAGGAAATATGCCCTATAGGCAATAATAAATTTATTATTTATTTCCTTATATCATGATAAATGTTCATTATTCATGCACTACTAGAAAAAGGGCTACTAATGGCGCACCGGTTTTTCCCATTAATGGCGCACCTCTGGTGCGCCATTAGTAGCACGCCATTACTATTATTTACTAATGGCGCACTTCTGGTGCGCCATTACTATCTGGCATACTAATGGCGCACCACTGGTGCGCCATTAGTATAGTGCACGGTGCGCCATTAGTATGCCTCGCAGGGGGTCATCTATACCCAGGTGCTTTGGCATACTAATGGCGCACTACATAGAAGTGCGCCATTAGTAAAAAAATTTCAAATTTTTTTTTTCAAATTTTTTATTTTTTTTCTTAATCTCAGATCATTATGGCTTAATATGGGGTCAATTTGCTTAATCTCAAGTTAAATCGCACTCTGTGGTCAAACTTCCCATAAGGTCACCCATCCTCACACTACTCCAGCCCGAGCACGCTTAACTTCGTAGTTCTATCCAACCCCAGCACCAACTCACTTCACACGCACTTGTTGATATATCTATCATATCAATCCTATTAACCCTTCTTGATGTCTAGGAGTTTGTTAATGTTCATGAGTATGATGAAATTTTGAAAATATATTTCAAACCTCCCGTTCATATTACGTATCATATTTTTGAAATAAAATTATAATTTTTTTTCGAAAATTTTATATTTTTTTTCTGTTACTAGTGGCGCACCTAGCAAACGGTGCGCCACTAGTAAGTTTGAAATTTTTTGAATTTTTTTGCCTGTAGATCTTAAAAGCCCCGTAACTTTTTTTCTGTTAAGTTTTTGGGGATTTTGAAAATGTAACTTTTCGAGTAGATGATTTTTCATATAAAAAACTTTTTAATCCGAGTTCGTATGCAAAAGTTATACCCGTTTTACTAAATTCCAGACATATTTTGCAAATAAAGTCAAAATTCATATTTGTAAATTTTCCCAACAAGTAGACCACGTATCACATGGGAAACTTATTTTCTTTTATTTTTTTGACTTTTACATCATTTTCTTTTATTATTTTTTTGAACTGGAAAAGGCGGTCCACGGGGGGGGG
>LR738713.1:42478138-42495601 GCA_902687465.1 Secale cereale | reverse complement strand
ATTAGTAGTTCAACTACTAATGGTGCACCACTCCCACGGTGCGCCATTAGTATTTTTTGAAAATAAAATAAAAAAAATAAAAACAAAATATGAAAAAATAATACTAATGGCGCACCGTGGGGGTGGTGCGCCATTAGTAAGTTGAACTACTAATGGCGCACCACTCCCACGGTGCGCCATTAGTATTTTTTGAAAATAAAATATAAAAAAACAAAATTTGAAAAAAAAATTACTAATGGCGCACTGTGGATGTGGTGCGCCATTAGTAGTTCGCACTATCCACTGGTGCGCCATTAGTAGTTTTGAGAAAAATATGAAAAAAAAATTGTTACTAATGGCGCACCACGTCAACGGTGCGTCATTAGTATTTGGATACTAATGGCGCACCAACACATGGTGCGCCATTAGTATATACTAATGGCGCACCGCATGTCTGATGCGCCATTAGTGTCAATTCCATCTATAGCCCTTTTCCTAGTAGTGATGCTAGAGTTGTATTAACTGGAAACTTAGTATATGTGTGAATACATAGACTAAACAAAGTGTCCCTAGTATGCCTCTACTAGACTAGCTCGTTGATCAAAGATGGTTATGTTTCCTAGCCATAGACTTGAGTTGTCATTTGATCAACGGGGTCACATCATTAGGAGAATGATGTGATGGACAAGAACCATTCGTTAGCTTAGCACTATGATTGTTTAGTTTTACTACCATTGCTTTCTTCATGACTTATACATGTTCCGATGACTAAGAGATTATGCAACTCCCGAATACCGGAGGAACACCTTGTGTGCTATCAAATGTCACAACGTAACTGGGTGATTATAAAGATGCTCTATAGGTGTCTCGGAAGGTGTTCGTGGTGTTGGCATAGATCAAGAATAGGATTTGTCACTCCGAGTGTCGGAGAGGTATCTCTGGGCCCTCTCGGTAATACACACCATAATAAGCCTTGCAAGCAAATGACTAATGATTTAGTCACGAGATGATGTATTACGGAACGAGTAAAGAGACTTGCCGGTAATGAGATTAACAAGGTATGGTGATACCGACGATCGAATCTCGGACAAGTAACATACCGATGACAAAAGGAACAACGTATGTTGTTATGCGGTTTGACCGATAAAGATCTTCGTAGAATATGTAGGAGCCAATATGAGCATCTAGGTTCCGCTATTGGTTATTGACCGGAGATGTGTCTCGGTCATGTCTACATAGTTCTCGAACACGTAGGGTCCGCACGCTTAACGTTTGGTGACGATCGATATTATGAGTTTATGTGTTGTGATGTACTAAAGGTAGTTCGGAGTCCCGAATGAGATGGGGGACATGACGAGGAGTCTCGAAATGGTCGAGACGTAAAGATCGATATATTGGACGACTATATTCGGACATCGGAAAGGTTCCGAGTGATTCGGGTATTTTCGGAGTACTGGAGAGTTATGGGAATTCGCTGGGGAGTATATGGGCCTTATTGGGCTTTAGGGGAAAGGGAGAGAGGAGGCTGCGCCCCTCCCATGGCTTGGTCCGAATTAGACTAGGGAGAGGGGCTACGCCCCCTCCTTCCTTCTCTTCTCTTTCCCTTTGCTTCTCTCCTACTCCTACTACTTGCAAGGGCTCCTACTTCTACTAGGAAAGGGGGAATCCTACTCCCGGTGGGAGTAGGACTCCCCTAGGGTGCGCCATAGAGAGGGCCGGCCCTCCCTCTCCTCCACTCCTTTATATACGGGGGTAGAGGCAACCCATAGACACACAAGTTGATCAGTTGATCTCTCCCAACCGTGTGCGGTGCCCCCCTCCACAGTAACACACCTCAGTCATATCGTTGCAGCGCTTAGGCGAAGCTCTGCGACGGTAACTTCATCATATCCGTCACCACGCTGTCGTGCTGACGAAACTCTCCCATGAAGCTCAATTGGATCAAGAGCTCGTGGGACGTCATCAAGCTGAACGTGTGCTGAACGCGGAGGTGCCGTACGTTCGGTACTTGATCGGTTGGATTGTGAAGAAGTTCGACTACATCAACCGCGTCACTAGACGCTTCCGCTTCCGGTCTACGAGGGTACGTAGACACACTCTCCCCTCTCGTTGCTATGCATCTGGTAGATAGATCTTGCCTGATCGTAGGAAATTTTTTAAATACTACGTTCCCCAACAGTGGCATCATGAGTCAGGTCTATGCGTAGATGATATGCACGAGTAGAACACAATGAGTTGTGGGCGATACTAGTCATACTGCTTACCAGCATGTCATACTTGCTTCGGCGGTATTGTGAGATGAAGCGGCCCAGACCGACATTACGCGTACGCTGACGCGAGACTGGTTTCACCGTTATGAGCACTCGTTGCTTAAAGGTGACTGGCGGGTGTCTATCTCTCTCACTTTAGCTGAATCGAGTGTGGCTACGCCCGGTCCTTGTGAAGGTTAAAACTGCACATACTTGACGAAACATCATTGTGGTTTTGTATGCGTAGGTAAGAACTGTTCTTGCTAAAGCCCGTAGTAGCCACGTAAAACTTGCAACAACAAAGTAGAGGACGTCTAACTTGTTTTTGCAGCGAATCTTGTGATGTGATATGGTCAAGACATGATGAGTTATACGTTTTTGTATGAGATGATCATGTTTTGTAAAGTTATCGGCAACTGGCAGGAGCCATATTGTTGTCGCTTTATTGTATGAAATATAGTCGCCATGTAATTGCTTTACTTTATCACTAAGCGGTAGCGATAGTCGTGGAAGCAATAGTTGGCGAGACGACAATGATGCTACGATGGAGATCAAGGTGTCGCGCCGGTGACGATGGTGATCATGACGGTGCTTTGAAGATGGAGATCAAAAGCACAAGATGATGATGGCCATATCATGTCACATATTTTGATTGTATGTGATGTTTATCTTATTATGCTTCTTATTTTGCTTAGTACGACGGTAGCATTATAAGATGATCCCTTACAAAATTTCAAGGTATAAGTGTTCTCCCTGAGTATGCACCGTTGCGAAAGTTCGTCGTGCTGAGACACCATGTGATGATCGGGTGTGATAAGCTCTACGTTCAAATACAACGGGTGTAAGCCAGTTTTGCACACACAGAATACTCGGGTTAAACTTGACGAGCCTAGCATATGCAAATATGGCCTCGGAACACTGGACATCGAAAGGTCGAGCGTGAATCATATAGTAGATGTGATCAACATAAGATGTTCACCATTGAAAACTACTGCATCTCACGTGATGATCGGACATGGTTTAGTTCATTTGGATCACGTGATCATTTAGATGACTAGAGGGATGTCTATCTAAGTGGGAGTTCTTAAGTAATATGATAAAATTGAACTTTAATTTATCATGAACTTAGTCCTAGTAGTATTAGCATATCTGTGTTGTAGATCAATAGCTCGCGATATAGCTCCCCGTTTATTTTATATGTTCCTAGAGAAATATAAGTTGAAAGATGTTAGTAACAATGATGCGGATCCGAGGATTATCCTCATTGTTGCACAGAAGTATTATGTCCTTGATGCACCACTAGGTGAAGAACCTATTGTAGGAGCAGATACAGATGTTATGAACGTTTGACAAGCTCGGTATGATGACTACTTGATAGTTTAGTGCACCATGCTTTACGGCTTATAACCGGGACTTAAAAAACGTTTTGAACGCCACAGAGGATATGAGATGTTCCAAGAGTTGAAATTAGTATTTCATACTCATGCCCGTGTCGACAGGTATAAGACCTCTGACAGTACATTGCCTACAAGATGGAGAAGAATAGCTCAACCTGTGAGCATGTGCTTAGATTGTCTGGGTACTACAATTGCTTGAATCAAGTGGGAGTTAATCTTCCAGATAAGATAGTAATTGACAAAGTTCTCTAGACACTATCACCAAGTTAGTAGAACTTCGTGATGAACTATAATATGCAAGGGTTGACAAAAGTAATTCCCGAGCTCTTCGCGATACTAAAATCGGCGAAGGTAGAAATCAAGAAAGAGCATCAAGTGTTGATGGTTAACAAGACCACTTGTTTCAAGTAAAGGGCAAAGGGATAGAAGGGGAACTTCAAGAAGAATGACAAGCAAGTTGTCACTCCCGTGAGGAAACCCAAAGCTAAACTCAAGCCTGAAACTAAGTGCTTCTACTGCGAAGGAAATGGTCACTGGAAGTGGAACTGCCCTAGATACTTGGCGGATAAGAAGGATGGCAAAGTGAACAAAGGTATATTTTGATATACAGATTATTGATGTGTACTTTACTAGTGTTCATAGCAACCCGTGGGTATTTGATACCGGTTCAGTTGCTAAAATTAGTAACTCGAAACAGGAGTTGCATAATGAACAGAGACTAGTTAAAGGTGAAGTGACGATGTGTGTTGGAAGTGGTTCCAAGATTGATATGATCATCATCGCACACTCCCTATACTTTCGGGATTAGTGTAGAACCTAAATAAATGTTATTTGGCATTTGCGTTAAGCATGAATATGATTTGATCATGTTTGTTGCAACACGGTTATTCATTTAAAGTCATAGAATAATTGTTATTCTGTTTACATGAATAAAGCCTTTGATGGTCATACACCCAATGAAAATAGTTTGTTGGATCTCGATCTTAGTGATACACATATTCATAATATTGAAGCCAAAAGATGCAAGGTTAATAATGATAGTGCAACTTATTTGTGGCACTGCCGTTTAGGTCATATTGGTGTAAAGCGCATGAAGAAACTCCATATTGATGGACTTTTGGAATCACTTGATTATGAATCACTTGGTGCTTGCGAACCATGCCTCATGGGCAAGATGACTAAAACTCCGTTCTTCGGAACAATGGAGCGAGCAATAGATTTGTTGGAAATCATACATACTGATGTATGTGGACCGATGAGTGTTGAAGCTCGTGGCGAGTATCGTTATTTTCTGACCTTCACTGATGATTTGAGCAGATATGGGTATATCTACTTGATGAAGCACAAGTCTGAAACATTTGAAAAGTTCAAAGAATTTCTGAGTGAAGTAGGGAATCATCGTAACAAGAAAATAAAGTTTCTACGATCTGACCCTGGAGGTGAATATTTGAGTTACGAGTTTGGTCTTCATTTGAAACAATGTGGAATAGTTTCACAACTCACGCCACCCGGAACACCACAACGTAATGGTGTGTCCGAACGTCGTAACCGTACTTTATTAGATAAGGTGCGGTCTATGATGTCTCTTACCGATTTACCACTATAGTTTTGGGTTATGCATTAAAGATAGCTGCATTCACGTTAAATAGGGCACCATCTAAATCCGTTGAGACGACGCCTTATGAACTGTGGTTTGGCAAGAAACCAAAGTTGTCATTTCTTAATGTTTGGGGCTGCGATGCTTATGTGAAAAAGCTTCAACCTGATAAGCTCGAACCCAAGTCGGAGAAATGTGTCTTGATAGGCTACCCAAAGGAAACTGTTGGGTACACCTTCTATCACTGATCCGAAGGCAAGATATTCTTTGCTAAGAATGGATCCTTTATAGAGAAGGTGTTTCTCTCGAAAGAAGTGAGTGGGAGGAAAGTGGAACTTGATGAGGTAATTGTATCTTCTCCCGAATTGGATAGTAGTACATCACAGAAACTAGTTCTAGTGATTCCTACACCAATTAGTGAGGAAGCTAATGATGATGATCATGAAACTTCAGATCAAGTTACTGTTGAATCTTGTAGGTCAACCAGAGTACGTTCCGCACCAGAGTGGTATGGTAACCCTATTCTGGAAGTCATGTTACTAGACCATGATGAACCTACGAACTATGAGGAAGCGATGATGAGCCCAAATTCTGCAAAATGGCTTGAGGCCATGAAATCTGAGATGGGATCCATGTATGAGAAGAAAGTGTGGACTTTGGTTGACTTGCCCGATGATCGGCAAGCCATTGAAAATAACTAGATCTTTAAGAGGAAGACTGACGCCGATGGTAATGTTACTGTCTACAAAGCTCGAATTTTTGCGAAAGGTTTTCGACAAGTTCAAGGTGTTGACTAAGATGAGATTTTCTCACCCGTAGCGATGCTTAAGTCAGTCCGAATCATGTTAGCAATTTCCACATTTTATGAAATTTGGCAAATGGATAACTAAACTGCGTTCTTTAATGGATTTATTAAAGAAGAGTTGTATATGATGCAACCAGAAGGTTTTGTCAATCCTAAAGGTGCTGGCAAATTGTGCAAGCTCCAGCGATCGATCTATGGACTGGTGCAAGCATCTCGGAGTTGGAATATACGCTTTGATAAGTTTATCAAATCATATAGTTTTATACAGACTTGCGGTGAAGCATGTATTTACAAGAAATTGAGTGGGAGCACTACAGCCTATCTGATAAGTATATGTGAATGACATATTGTCGATCGGAAATGATGTAGAATTTTCTGGAAAGCATGAAGGAGTGTTTGAAAGGAGTTTTTCAAAGAAATACCTCGGTGAAGCTGCTTACATATTGAGCATCACGATCTATAGATAGATCAAGACGCTTGATAAGTTTTTTCAATGAGTACATACCTTGACAAGTTTTTGAAGTAGTTCAAAATGGATCAGTAAGAGAAGGAGTTCTTGCCTGAGTTGTAAGGTATGAAGTTGAGTAGGACTCAAAGCCTGACCTCGGCAGAAGATAGAGAAAGAATGAAAGTCATTCCCTATGCCTCAGCCATAGGTTCTATAAAGTATGCCATGCTGTGTACCAAACCTGTTGTGTACCTTACCATGAGTTTGGCAAGGAGGTACAAAAGTGATCCAGGAGTAGATCACTGGACACCGGTCAAAATTATCCTTAGTTACTGGCTAACTAAGGAAATGTTTTCTCGATTATGGAGGTGATAAAGAGTTCGTCGTAAAGAGTTACACCGATGCAAGCTTTACACTAATCCAAATGACTCTAAGCATCAATCTGGATGCATATTGGAAGTGGGAGCAATTAGCTAGAGTAGCTCCATGCAGAGCATTGTAGACATAGAAATTTGCGAAATACATACGGATCTGAATGTGTCAGACCCGTTGACTAAACTTCTCTCACTAGAAAAACATGATCACACCTTACTACTCTTGGGTGTTAATCACATAGCGATGTGAACTAGATTATTGACTCTAGTAAACCCTTTGGGTATTGGTCACATGGCGATGTGAACTATGGGTGTTATTCACACAACGATTTGAACTATCGGTATTAAATCACATGGAGATGTGAACTAGATTATTGACTCTAGTGCAAGTGGGAGACTGAAGGAAATATGCCCTAGAGGCAATAATAAAGTTATTATTTATTTCCTTATATCATGATAAATGTTTATTATTCATGCTAGAATTGTATTAACTGGAAACTTAGTACATGTGTGAATACATAGACAAAACAAAGTGTCCCTAGTATGCCTCTACTAGACTAGCTCATTGATCAAAGATGGTTATGTTTCCTAGCCATAGACATGAGTGGTCATTTGATCAACGGGGTCACATCATTAGGAGAATGATGTGATGGACAAGACCCATTCGTTAGCTTAGCACTATGATCGTTTAGTTTTACTACTATTGCTTTCTTCATGACTTATACATGTTCCTATGACTATGAGATTATGCAACTCCCGAATACCGGAGGAACACCTTGTGTGCTATCAAACGTCACAATGTAACTGGATGATTATAAAGATGCTCTACACGTGTCACCGAAGGTGTTCGTGGTGTTGGCATAGATCAAGAATAGGATTTGTCACTCCGAGTGTCGGAGAGGTATCTCTGGGCCCTCTCGGTAATACACATCATAATAAGCCTTGCATGCAAATGAAAAATGATTTAGTCACGAGATGATGTATTACGGAATGAGTAAAGAGACTTGCCGGTAACGAGATTAACTAGGTATGGTGATACCGACGATCGAATCTCGGACAAGTAACATACCGATGACAAAAGGAACAACGTATGTTGTTATGCGGTTTGACCGATAAAGATCTTTGTAGAATATGTAGGAGCCAATATGAGCATCCAGGTTCCGCTATTAGTTATTGACCGGAGATGTGTCTCGGTCATGTCTACATAGTTCTCGAACCCGTAGGGTCCGCACGCTTAACGTTTGATGACGATCGGTATTATGAGTTTATGTGTTGTGATGTACCGAAGGTAGTTCGGTGTCCCGGATGAGATCGGGGACATGACGAGGAGTTTCGAAATGGTCGAGACGTAAAGATCGATATATTGGACGACTATATTCGGACATCGGAAAGGTTCCGAGTGATTCGGTTATTTTTCGAAGTACCGGAGAGTTAAGGGAATTCGCCGGGGAGTATATGGGCCTTATTGGGCTTTAGGGGAAAGGGAGAGAGGAGGCTGCGGCCCTCCCATGGCTTGGTCTGAATTGGACTAGGGAGAGGGGCTGCGCCCCCTCCTTCCTTCCCTTCTCTTTCCCTTTCCTTCTCTCCTACTCCTACTACTTGGAAGGGCTCCTAGTTCTACTAGGAAAGGGGGAATTTTACTCCCGGTGGGAGTAGGACTCCCCTAGGGCGCGCCATAGAGAGGGTCGGCCCTCCCTCTCCTCCACTCCTTTATATACGGGGGTAGAGGCACCCCATAGACACACAAGTTGATCAGTTGATCTCTCCCAACCGTGTGCGGTGCCCCCCTCCACAGTAACACACCTCGGTCATATCGTTGAAGCGCTTAGGCGAAGCTCTGCCACGGTAACTTCATCATATCCGTCACCACGCCATCGTGCTGACGAATCTCTCCCGTGAAGCTCAACTGGATCAAGTGCTCGTGGGACGTCATCAAGCTGAACATGTGCTGAACGCGGAGGTGCCGTACGTTCGGTACTTGATCGGTTGGATCGTGAAGAAGTTCGACTACATCAACCGCGTCACTAGACGCTTCCGCTTCCGGTCTACGAGGTTACGTCGACACACTCTCCCCTCTCGTTGCTATGCATCTGGTAGATAGATCTTGCCTGATCGTAGGAAAATTTTAAAATACTACGTTCCCCAACACTTTGAGCTAGCCCTGGATGCCCCTTGCAAGTTTCACAGCAATGCCACTGGCTCACACGGATTGCCAGAGGCGAGGCTCTGCCCCCGCCGCCTGCTGGGCAGGCGGCTCCCCCTCCAAAGCCGCAGGCAGCTCGCCCAGGCGGCCAGGTCCTGGATGAGTTCCCAGAGGAGAACAGAGGCTATGTCATCTTCACCAGCCAGGTGGACAATAGGCATAGCCGGCGTCAGCAGCACAGAGAAGTCAATGCCGTTGCCTCCGTAGCCCCAGAGTTCATGCATTGGTCTGAGAGGCCCATCAGTTGGAGCCATGAAGATCATCCGGCCGTCATGCCTTCGCCAAGTGCTTATGCCATGGTTCTGGATGCAACTTTATCCACCGACGGACGGGCCTGCCAGTTCTCCCGAGTACTGGTAGACGGCGGCAGCAGCATCAACGTCATATACCGAGACACCATGGAGAAGTTGGGCATCAAAGAGAAGTAGATTCAGCCTACCCAGACCGTGTTCCACGGCATCGTTCCCGGCCTCTCTTGCTCACCAATCGGCAAGGTCAAGATTGATGTCATGTTTGGTGACAAGAAGCATTTCCGACGGGAGCCGGTCTGGTTTGAGGTGGTGAATCTGGAAAGCCCTTATCATGTGATATTGGGTCGGCTAGCCCTCGCCAAATTCATGGCGGTACGCCATTACGCTTACCTCAAGATGAAGATGACGTGCCCTAAAGGAATAATCACTATAGTCAGGGACTATGGGAAGTCCATCGCATGTGCCACTGCCAGCAGCCGGCTGGCCGAGTCCCTTGTCATAGCTGCAGAGAAGCGCCACCTTGATCGGTTGGTGGCAATAGCCGGCGAGCAGCCGGCCATACCATCTGATCCGAAGGTGGCAGAGCCCCAAGGCTCATTCCAGCTGGTCAAAGAAACCAAGAAGATTGCCTTGGACCCAGCACACCCGGAGCGATTTGCCGTTATAGGGTCAAACCTAGACGGCAAATAGGAAAGCGAGCTCGTCGATATCCTCCATGAGAATCGGGACATCTTTGCATGGTCCCCCAAGGACATGCCGGGTGTCCCGACGGATTTCGCCGAGCACAAGCTACATGTAAGAGAAGACGCGAAGCCGGTCAGGCAACCACTTCACCGCCTATCAGAAGAAAAGAGAAGAGTTGTTGGAGAAGAAGTCGCCCGCCTGCTAGCAGCCGGCTGCATTATGGAGGTGTTCTACCCAGAGTGGCTCTCTAACCCTGTCCTGGTGCCGAAGAAGAACAACAAGTGGCGCATGTGCATTGACTACACCTGCCTCAATAAAGCTTGCCATAAAGATCCGTTTGCTCTGCTGCGAATAGATCAAGTGATTGACTCCACAGCCGGATGAGAGCTGCTGTCATTCCTTGATGCTTATTCTGGATACCACCAGATCAAACTGGATCCGGCTGACCGCCTGAAGACCGCCTTCCTCACGCCATTTGGAGCCTTTTGCTACCTGACTATGACGTTCATCTTGAGAAATATCGGCTCCACCTTTCAGCGTTGCATGCAGAAGTGTCTCCTCAAGCAACTTCGCAGGAATGCCCACGTTTACGTGGATGATATCGTGGTGAAGACGGAGAAGCATGGTACTCTCCTAGAGGACCTCCAAGAGACCTTTGAAAACCCGCGCTGCTTTCAAATCAAGCTAAACCCGGAGAAATGCGTCTTCAGGGTACCAGCAAGCCAGCTCCTTGGCTTCCTGATGCCTGAACGCGGCATTGAGTGCAACCTAGCAAAGATCAAGGCCATCAAGAGGATGGAGAGGCCAACCCGCATACGAGACGTCCAGAAGTTTACTGGGTGCTTGGCATCGCTCAGTCAATTCATCAGCCGGCTGGGCGAGAAGGCACTCCCCCTGTACCTGTTGATGAAGAAGACCACCTGCTTTGAGTAGAATGACAAGGCGGACGAAGCTCTCCACTAGCTCAAGAAAGCGATGTCCACACCGCCTGTCCTGGCGGCGCCAACAGACAAGGAACCAATGTTCCTTTACATAGCCGCCACCAGCCGGGTGGTCAGCACTGTGATTCTGGTCGAGCGCCCAGAGGACGGCGGAGCCTTGCCTGTCCAAAGGCGGGTCTATTACTTGAGCGAGGTGATGTCAGCTTCCAAGCAGAAATATCCCCATTACCAGAAGATGTGCTATGGTATGTACTTTGCCGCCAAGAAACTCAAGCAGTACTTCCAAAAGCATCCGATCATGGTCGTATGCACGGCCCCGCTTGCTGAGATCATGGGCAACAAAGATGCTTCAGGCCGAGTGGAAAAGTGGGCCATTGACACTACAAAAAAAATATACTTCCGTGATGATACGTGTTTTCACAGTAGGTCACGTTTTTTGTCATGCATGTACATCCATGACAAATTTATGACAGAATGAAGATAGTCATACCTGTGCTGTCGTAGAAGTGTTCCATGACATTACTAAAATTATCATCACGGAAGTGTCCACTTCCATGATGATAAATCGCACGTCACAGAAGTGCTTTCGTCAAGGGTAACCGACACGTGGCATCCACCGTAACGGAACGCCTTTAAGCTATCGGGTCCAGTTTTGGATCCGATAACCCGTTACAGCCCCGACGAATGGGGATTTTCCATATGTAAAATCATGATTGGCCGGAGGAAACACGTGTTGCCTCACCGTTGGGATAGATGTCATCCACTCATTGGACAGGTGGCGCCTATGATAGGTCGACACGTGGCACGACCCAAAAGTGGCCCATTCCGGTGAAAAAGACCGGCCCAGTAAAAAATAGCAGGCCGGCCCATATAAGGCCTACTTGTGTCAGGTCCATTTAAGCCCACGACCCATACGAGATGTGCCAATTCGGTTCGTCAACGGCCCATTAAAGATTTGACACCATTGCAGCCCATCGTCAGTTCGAGCCCGTTAACAGCCCGCTATATATTTGGGCTCAATATCAGCCCGATGAGATTTCGGCCTGTTAACGACCCATTCAGTGGATGTGCCAATTCTCACGATGTACATCTATCAGCCTTTTAGCGACCCATTTAAATATTGGGATAATTCCTAGTCTGGTGTGTCTTTCAGCCTATTGACGACCCATAAATCAGTTGGGCCATTTGTAGTCGGACCTGAGTTTCGGCCTTTTAGCGACCCATTTAAGTGTTGGGACAATTTCTGGCCCGGTGTGTCTTTCAGCCTCGTGACGACACATATATCTGTTGGGCCATTTGTAGTTGGACCTGAGTTTTGGCCTTTTTAGCGACCCATTTAAGTGTTCGGCCAATGCCCGACCCTGTATGCCTTTCAGCCTGTTAACGGACCATAAATGAGTTGGGCCATTTGTAGTCAGACCTGACTTTTGGCCTTTTAACGGCCCATTCCCTTCATGGTCCCATACCAGCCCGGCTTCTCTTTCGGCCTGCTAAAGGCCCACAACACAGTTGGGCCATTTACAATACGACCTGACTTCTGGCCTCTTAGCGGCCCATGCTCTTCATGGTCCAGTACAAGCCTGCTGTCTCTTTCGGCCTACTAAAGGCCCACAGTATAGTTGGGCCATATGTAGACCGAACTTAGTAACGGCCTGTTAACGGCCCATGAAATCAATTGGGCGCACCTATTGCCCGCTTCGATGTCAGCATCTTAACAACCCAGGAGTTAAGAGGGCCGACCATTAACTTTTGGCCTGGTAATGGCCCATTAACTTAATGGGCCCACTAAAATTCGTACATGTCTTTAGGCCAAATTAGATAATTTGTGCCCATTACGATGAGCAATTATGCACAGGACCAAAAATGATCAAGCAAAGGTACGGCATATAGGGAAAAATGTTGCACATCCAACATATATTACAGGAAATTACATCCACTAGGCAATCAAAGATTGATGCCAGTGCAAACAGATGAACAGAACCTAACGATCTACAACGTTACAATCTGCAACCTCAGCACGGATGACGCCCATAAGCATGTGGGCTAGTTCTTGATGCTTTGCTACACTGTCTCTGAAAACATTGATCAGTTGTTGTGTCGCACGACTCTGCACCTCTGACTCCTCCACCATTTCCATCATTCCTTCAGCCATTAATTGGTTCACAAACATACATTTTTTCTATTGCATTCGAGACACAGGATACTGAACAGATTGGGATGGCAATTTTGGCAGGTTTGTATTATTGATAGGGCAGAGTGTCTCGACCACTGCATCATAACATAAATTAGGAGGGGAACCAAACAGATTAATCATGAGTTATTGGCATATTACCTGGCCTAGATTTATTGGAAAGAAACAATGGGGTTGCCTTGCTGTTTTCAGAGTTTGTCTTCTTATCTTCAGCAACCTGCACCAAATTAAGACACTAGCATTGCTATCATTGGCCAAGTCAGATAATAGGAAAGCAACATTGGCACAACAAACGTTTGGGCAACTAGCCAACACCAAATTAACACAATATGGCACAACTATCATCAGCTAGGTAAGGTAATACGAAAGCAACATTGACACAATGAATGAATGGGCAACCAGAGGAGCACTACAATTTAGTAATGTGCATGATATGAGATAGTACACTCATGCAGCTCGGTATGCAAAACTACCAGGCAGTTTTCTTTACAAAAATCAACATTGGCGCCTTTAACATTTTGCTTCAACTAATTTTAGATCAGACAAAGGTTGGATTCACGCCGATTAACAAAATACATGCTGATGTAAAAATATAGTGATATACAATAGGTACTTACATCAGCATTGGAGCACAGAGAATTCCCGCAAGATATTTTCCTCGAATACAATGCCAATGAAGGAAATCTTCTATCATTTAACATTATTTTCTAAAAGAGAGATGAGTAAGAATCATGTAGAAAATATGATCAGAATGCTATAAAATTTCATGATGCGAGGATACGCACACGCTTCTTAGAATGGAGTTGACATTCTTTTGCTGGACTAGAGCGGACTAGTTCTTTGGCCACTGGAATCTGCTTATTATCAGTGGGAGTTGGGTTTCTTTGTGTTGGAGAAGTATCTATGAAAAATGGATTTGGTTTATTATCTACTGGCGTTTGGATCTTTTGCAAAGACCTAGTTTGTAACCCTTCAGATTCTAACATAGCAGTCTTCTCCTTGCATGCCTTATATAGAAGAATGGTGCTTCAGTTATAAAACATGCATGCTACAACAGAGATGGAATAGGTACTGAAGAATAGAAATGCATGACATATTGACATGTATTCCCTCCATCCAGAAATAAATGGATGGGTCTAGGCGTATTTCAGTTCTAGATACATCTAGTTTTATCCATTTCTGCGACATGTAATCCGGACGGAGGGAGTATGATGTAAGAGCTAGGGATACGACAGTACAACACAGTAAAAAACACTGAAAACCCACTGCAGAACCAAAGTAATCAAACCCACTGATATGAGATAGTACACTCATGCAGCTCAGGATGCAAAACTACCAAGCAGATTTCCTTACAAAAATCAACATTGTGGCCTTTAATCATACATTTTGCTACAACTAAATTTAGATCAGATAACGGTTGGATTCACACCGATTAACAAAATACATGCTGATGTAAAAATATAGTGATATACAACAGGTATTTACATCTGCATTGGAGTACAGAGAATTCCTGCAAGAATATTTCCTCACAAAAGATACCAGTGCAGAAATTCTTCTATCTGTTAAGCTTATTTTCTAAAAGAGAGATGGGTAAGAAACAGGTAGAAAATATGATCAACATGCTATAAAATTTCATGATGCAAGGATACACATACGCTTCTTAATTAGAATGGAGTTGACATATATTTGCTGGACTGGAGCAGACTAGTTCTTTGGCCACTGGAATCTACTTATTATCATTATGAGTTGGGTTTCTCTGTGCTGGAGCAGTATGTATAAAAACTGGAGTTGGTTTATTATCTCCTGGCGTTTGGATCTTTTGCAAAGACCTGGTTTGTAACCCTTCAGATTCTAACATAGTCGTCTTCCCCTTGCATGCCTTGTATAGAAGAATGGTGCTTCAATTATAAAACATGCTACAACAAAGAGATGGAATAGGTACTGAAGAATAGAAAGGCATGACATGTTGACACGTACTCCCTCCATCCGGAAAAAATGGATGGGTCTAGGCGTATTTCAGTTCTAGATACATCCTTTTTATCAATTTCGGCAACATGTAATCCGGATGGAGGGAGTATGGTGTAAGAGCTAGGGATACGACAGGACAACACAGTAAAAAAACACTAGTTGAATGTAAAACTGTACGCTAGCGGAATACGTACAGAAAAAACTAAAGCAACATACACGTGTATGATTGGGAAACTAAGATGGCATTGCAACAGAGCACTAGAACAACACTTCAATGTAAAAAAACATGGTATGGTAGACAGATAAAGTACATACTGATGAATAACAATGCATACGATATTCAGAAGCATGATGTCCAAATTAAGCAGATGGCATTGCGATAGAGTAGAATGACAGTACTTGAATTTGAAAACATGTTATCATGAATTGAATAAGTACTGAAAAACAGGAAGGCGTGACATATTTACATGCATGATCAGCATGCTAAGCACATGGCATTGCAACAGAGTAGATACACTCCAGGACATTATATGCATGTTGTACCCATATCACGGGCCAAGTTAGAGCAAGGACCTTGTGGGGTGAAGAGGATTCAACATCTTTCTGCAAGTCTTCTGAAGAACTGCCTTTACATGTTCCATCATATTGGGTATCATTGACATCAAATTTATTGGCCTTTACACTGCTTCGTGAGGTTCTTGTGGATATATCAGTGTGTGCAATTATATCTGACATGCATGGAAGACAACTAGTAGTTAGATTTATGTAATGAGTGCCTGTAGGAGATGACATAAATAGTAGGACTAGGGTTAACTAGCAGCAACAGGTCTCAAAAACTAATGGGAGAACACAGATGAAAGCTACAGAATATGTATCGTTTGTACTCTAGATTAACTAGATGGCACACAAAAGTATTAAAGAACAACATAGGTAATACTAGAAGTGGTATAATACTATAATCATGAGCCTGTGGGATAGCATTGGCTGATGGATGATAACTATGGATCATCGTTACCTAAAGAACAAGTATATTAGCTGAACTATGGAACATCGTTAACTCCTGAACAAGACCCGTAAAAGATCAGCATGAATATATAGTGAAATATGATAATCTATTTTCCATGCTTAGATGAATAACAAAGCCATAAATGTTGCACACAAGTAAGATGAGGGTATAAACTATCTGGCCGCCATCCATAGGAGTGAGCATCATGTGCTTACTTGTCGATGGCCCTGCAGTTGTTGTGGCTGTCCATGTCGGGCACGCGCATTCGATGCAGGGAACTTTTGAGTGGGGACTATAGCTCCCTTCTGGTGTATGCTTCCCTTGTTGGAGCAGCTACGGTGAGTCGGAAGACGGTGTGGCTGAAGATGCAGATAATGCATAATGTTAAGAACGACACATCTCTTTGATCTGAAGAAATACACTAAGAGATCAACAACAAGGTACGAGAGTGGTCACACATCTGTTGACTGAGACTAAATTGGGGTCACACGATTTTATTTTATTTTGGTACTGTCCGATTTACGCCGGATGGCTTGATGGCCGTCTTGTGCCTCCCGGCTGACACTGTTAGGAATCTTCCCCGAAGAGCCAGCGACCAACGACAGAGCAGCTTGCCTGCGCCGTCCATGGCCCCGACAAAAACCCCGCTCCTCGCCCCACCGCATTGCCGTGGTTGCGCCGCCCCCGGGCCAATCCACAAAGACTCCCCGTCATTCAGATCCGTCGGCGGCAGTACCTTGAACCCACGCAACTCTAAGATAGCCATCTAAGCGCTGCTTCCGTGGCAAACTTGCGGCCCCGCACACTTACGTTAGACACCAGCCAACCGACAACCTAGGAGCTCTGCCGCCTCGAGTGGTGCAGCTTCCCATTGGGAATCGATTGGCCCGGAATAAAAATTCAGACAACTGATGCCTAAATTAAGTGATTTGAGATGAGGGTGCAACCTATCTGGTGGCATGGTGAAGTAGGCAGGTCCAGCTGCCGAGTCGGTGAGGCCGGCGCGGTTGCGGTGGCCACTGGCGGTAGGGAAACAACGATGTCGTGTCGGCGACGGCTACAGGGAAGCAGCATCGGGACTCTGGACGGATCTGAAGTTGGAGCCACTCCGGTGCCGTGAACAACGGCGGGGGTGAATCGGCTCCGGTACGGTTCACACGACCGTCGTCGAGGCAGCTCCAGCAGCACGGAGTAAGAGGCACACGGCCCAGTAGACGACGGCAAATGGACAGCGTCTTCGGCATTAGGGAGGAGGGCAGCTGTGAAATTGGTGCGGTGGGTGCGCCATGGAGGAGGGGCTGAGGTTTCATGGCTCGGGAGAATGGAGCTTCCGGGGAGAAGGTGATTTGGCGCCCACGAGGTATGAATGG
>LR738713.1:42409746-42476679 GCA_902687465.1 Secale cereale | reverse complement strand
GGGGGGGGGGTCTTTCTAGTTTGCGTGCATATATACTCCATCTATAGGTGTCTCTCGCACACTATGTATGATTCTCTAGTCCAAGCTAGATATCTTGGGTGCACTCATCGTACGCACACAAATTCCTTGGCTCGTTGCCCGTAACTCTCTCACGCACCACTCTGTCGTCTCGGAGCTCTTCCCCCTCTCTCTCAAACTCTCCATCTACCTGGGTCACACATACACATGCATATCTCACTCGCACTCGATAGGCCCATCTAAAACTCTATCTCTCTTCCTCATTCTCTCTCCATCTCACATGCACACACACACAATCTCATGCCTAGCTAGCCAAATATGGTGGTCTCTCACTCAATTGTATGCACACGCAGTCCCCCCTATATGTATATGACTAGCAAATCTTAGTCTCCATCACCATGTGCATGGTCTATCTCGATTTCTCTCGAGGCATCTTTCTATCGCGCACGCACCTCCCTCGATCTCCCACCCATATAGCCCCCTCACGATCTCGAGGGGGTCTCTCTATTGTAAACACACCCTCTCGTCCTCCCCATGCGTCCATGTTCTCCATGTGTCCCTCTCGACCTTTGTACCTTGTTGGCCAGAGCTCTATTGGACATGTGCTATAGGGGTGTCTCTCTCTGTTGCAAACAATCACACACTAGCTATCTTCATGTATATCCTCACCTCGCTTTTCTATCTCGGAGATGCATGCGTGATATGTTTGCCTAAGAAACAAAAAACATACTCTCTCTCTAATTTATCGTTTGTTGTCACTTTCTCTTTCACACACATGCTCTTTTTGCACACTTACTCATTCTCCTTCACATGCACTTGATCCCTCTCGACTTAGGCACTCTCCTCGGTCCATAGCATATTGATTTATTGAAAAGTCAAACATCACAAAGTTTGACCATGTACGTGGAGAAAAACAATTACATCTGGAACGGCAAACATATACGATTAGATTCACCATGAGATGTAGTTTCGTATGATGTATCTTTGGTATTGAAGATATAAATAACATTTGTGTAAACCTAATCAAAGTTTCCAAAGTTTGACTTCTAAAAAAATTACATGCACTGCATTATCGAGTGGATGGAATATCTATTTCCTCCTCTCAGCTATCTGACGCACCACTCAGCCTTATCGGGGCTCCTCAATCTCTCTCAAACTTTATATCTCCCTGGTTCACACATACACATGTCTCGCTCGCGCTATACATATAGACCCATCCAACACTCTCCGCCCTTGTTCTCTCTCTATGTGACATGCACCCCCCTAATAAGTATCATAATCCCTCACTCCATCATAGGCGCAAGCACTCCCCCCTAAGTATGATTATCTCTCACTAGCCATCAGGAACCCACGTATTGTCTCCTTCCATCCATACATCTATCTCGATATCTCGCGTTGTATCTTCTATCGCGCACACACCTTGTCACTCGATCTACCACCCATGTAGTCCCAGCACGATCTCCAGCAGATCTCTCTATGACAAACATACACTCTCTCCTCCCCATGTCTGCATTTTCTCCGTATGTCTCTCTCGACCTCTCTCCCTTGTTTGTCAGACCCCTCTTGGCCACGTGCTAGGGGTCTTGCTCTCTCGGTTGCAAACAACCACACACTATCTCCCCACCTTGCTTCCGTTGTCGAAGATGCATGTGTGATATGTTTTCATAAGACACACACATTGTTTCTCGACTTTTATCGAGTGTTGTCCATGTCTCTTTCACACACGCACACACACTTTTTTCACTCACTCTTTATATTTCTCTCTCTCTCTCTCTCTCTCTCTCTAGTTAGGGACTCTCTCACGTCCATAAGCATATGGATGTTTTGAAAAGTCAAACCTCAGAAAAGTTTGACTAGGTATATGTGGAGAAAAACATTTACATCTGGAAAGATCATTAGATTCATCACAACATGTACTTACTTCATACTATCATTTATCTTTGGTATTGTAGATATAAGTAATTTCTTTATAAACTTGGTCAAAGTTTCAAAAGTTTGACTTAAAAAAATGTTGGAACTACATTATCGAATGGAGGGAGTAGCTCTTTCTCTCTATCTCTCACGGGCCTCCCCTCTCACACGAACACTCTATATCGACGGATTATACGCTCACCGTGTCAGCGTATAGCTCCGTATATTGTTTAGTTTACCGGTCAACCAGTCCACATGTTGCCTTGTCAGCTCATGTTCTGTATCTTTGTGTGCTGGCCCGCAGTGGGTGAAAATAAGTAAACTAGAGGCCCATCTGACACGCGGTGAAGTAAGCAAAGTTGAAACCACTCGGGGTAGCACCCCGCACGCTAGTAAATTGAGGGCGCATTGAGGACTGAGGCAATAAAAAACACTTTGTTTGGGAGAGTGAGAGGCTAGTGTAGTTGGTTTGATTGATTTATTTATACATGTGCGTCTGTGTGCACAGCGGTGCCAACTCTCTCACATCGCGAGAGCAGTGCCAAAATATTTTGATTTGACATTGATGCGTATTATGTGGCATACTTTTGCGAAATATGGCATCGGCCACATAGTGGAAGGCAACAAATGTCCAAGCTCTTCACGTACTCCTAGGTAAATGAGAGGAAAGAGAAAGAGAGAGAGAGAGAGAGAGAGAGAGAGAGAGAGAGAGAGAGAGAGAGAGAGAGTGAAAAAATATCACTAGCCAGCCAACCCTATCGTATGAGCGAATGATATTGGTACCTCTTGATGACACGACAATCTGATACATCCAGCTGCTCTAATATGTTCTCTTCTTTTGCAGATAAAAAAAGACCCGGAATTGAAAAATGTGATGCACTATAACAATCTCATCGAATGCCTTGATCTCCATCTTACAGAAATTGATTTGATCGACTATCGAGGCAGCACATCTGAGATTAAATTGGCCAGGTTCTTTGTTCTGGAGGCAAGTGTGCTCACGGTAATGAGGTTTGGCGTTCTCTGGCGCGACAATGAATGGCGTGCTGATCACCGCAAGCGTCTAAGCCTAAATGACAAAGGCTCCGCATAAGCTGAATTTGTTTTTGAAACATCAAGTGGCCAGAGACTCGAAAAGTTATTTTCCCATTAGTGACTTGTCAGGGCGGTAGATTTTAGTTTGTACGATAATGCTGCATCCACCTAAAGTAACGAAAGTTCTTACGTAAACTTCCTAGTAATTCCCTCTTCGTAGGTGCAACATTACTCCCTACATTTGTAATATCAGTTTGAAACTTGTAATATTGCCGTGTCCTATTCCTGCATTTTCAAAATCCTGTGAATCAAACAGGTCCTGAGTTGGTGATGATGTTGTGCCTGCCATCTTTCACCAATAGCCGTCGAATCTAGATCTGACGCATACAAACCAAACTTCTCCAGTTTTGCAAAAAGATGCCCGCACTTGTTCCCTATTTACAAACAACTCCTTGTCTCTCACAATCAGCCTTATCTCCTCCCCACCACATCTAGAAGGCCATGAAAAAATCTGGCGCGATGGCCGCTCCCGGCGCCGTCCATCCCCCAATCTTGGTGTTCCAGCAATGCACGTGCATCTACGCATGGGAAATTATGTCGAACATGACTAGTTGTAAGCATGCTAGGTCTACAGCCATGATGATAGTGACTGTAGACGGTGAGGCTGACTATGGTGTGCCGAACATGGCAGGTGTCATCTCCAGCGTACGGTCTTGTCACTTCACTGTGAGGAGCAGCACGTAATAATTTGACCAACGGGTAGTACAGTGAGACTACATTGGTACTACTACTACTACTAGTACTAACACCACTGTCTGGATTTAGTAGTACTACCACGTCCATCTGGATTTAGTATTTGACTAGCAATATCTAGTAATGCATGTCACCAAAAATGTACTACTCCCTTTGTAAATAAATACATGGTGTATTGTTTTATTCCTATCGGCGATATAACTTAATGTCTTTTTGCTACTTAATTGGATTGCATGCAATTAACTAACCACTGCATGTGATGTTTGGTAGTCTCAAGTCATTGACAGCATGCACGGGCACGAAGGGGGACGCAACTTCATTGACTTACTGCACCTGCTTTGGGTGTATGACACGTGGGCCCAACGGGTGGCTGGCCAACCTGTCATACAGCCAAAGGCAGGTGGAGTAGAGGGGCGAGGAGTAGATGGCCAACACGCACGTGAATTCAACGCAGTCTGCACTTCTCATATAAAGGCTCCCGCCAGTCCAATCTACGAAATCCTACGCACCTACGCACCCAAGGGCAAGAGTGATCACTCCAATCGCAAGAACAGTTGACTAGAAGCTAGACCCATGGAGGCGATGAGCGCGAGCATCAGCCGGCTGTGCCAGATGGTCCATGACGCCGGCCTGCGGCCCGGCACCAAGGAACGTCTCCAGGTAGTGCTTGAGGCCGCCAGGGCAATTGACCGCTTGGACGACAGCTTCGTCTCCTTGTTTGATGAGGTCCTCGTCGGCTTCCTCGACAAGTTCACCGTCGTCAAGAAGCTCGTGGATGACCTTGACGTACGCCTCCAGCCCACACCTGCAGGCTCTGCGATGCCTGCCACCCTCAACGGCCTCTATGGTGCCAACCTCTTCGACGCACTGGTGGCCCTGTGACTGCCCGCCGTCGCGCCGGAGAATGTCCAGGTTGAGGTCGCGCTCGCCGCGCAGCGCCTGGCGCAACAAGACACCATCGACATAATCACCCACGTCTACGCGCAAATCTTCCACAAGGACTACTACATGCAAGAGGAGGACGATAGGACGCTGGCCTTCTTGGACCGCAGGGCAACCTTGGACGGCATTATTCAGAAGCACGTTGAGCTTGCCGCCAACGCCGCTGCTCCTCACACGTCGGTTGGTGACCCAGTGCACTAGGGCGTGAGGATGTCGTTGATGGATCCGTATGTATCTTTATCTTTCCCTCAAATCCATGTAGTAGTATATGGTACTACTAGTAATTATCTTACCTTTTGCATCAACTTCATAATTTTCCTACGTACTCCATGCATGAACCGCGCCAGAACCAAACTTCTCATTACTCTAAGGAAAATCGTTATTTCTATCTATCGGTCGTGCCATGGAGCAGAACCAAAATTTACAAGTTACAAGTTCAAAAGGAAAAGCCTGCCGTGTTCGCGTCGTACCCCCACACGGTTGGTCTGACACGCCGCTCAAGGGGGAATGCGTGCTGTGTTGCATTTTCACTTACAAGTGGGACCGCAGTTGAGCAAACCGACTATCGGCAAACCCCCACCCCACCCACCTCGCGATGGCTGAGAAAACAGGAGGGAGAAGAGATGGTTGTAGCACGGACTCCAAGAAAATTGGTGTCAGATGGGACTCGTGTGGGTGGCGTGTGCCGTTCTGCTAGACATGAATTCTAGTTATGGTCCATGCCACCCCACTATATCGAGGTGCTGGTTACGTAGAACAAATTTCCTGGAGTCCATGCTCAGCCCTCCTCTATCTATCTTCTTAGCCAACCAGCAGATGCGCGGAGCCCATCGTCTGTTTGCTCATATGCGGTCCCACATTTCAGTGAAGACATAAGAGGACCCACTGAACCTGCACATCTTTCACCTTGACGTGCTGGTGATGAAAAACAAATCCAATAAAGATATTTGGTGGCCACTTTTGGAGTTACTCAAGAGTAGTAAGATTCTATTTACGGTTTAACCCAAGATGCACATCACGTGGCTTCAACTACCACTCTATTTTCTTGCATGACACGACCTGGATGCTGGATGTCCCATGTGTCGGCAAAAGGAGGAAGAACTCGACCAAATCTTCGGTTGTGCTCTCGGATTAGACTAGTTGTGCTAACTTAAAATTTTATTATGTAGAATGGATGCAAGTTTTTGTATTGGGAAGAAGAGTACAACGATATATTGATAGAGCGCAATTTAGTAGATGTTTTAGCACTTTTAGCTAGCATAGATGCTAGAGATGAGACTAGTGCACTTGTTGATAGAATATAGGCTAGACACGTCTACTTCTTTACACTCAAAGAAAAAAGAAGCATGCGGGATCGAGCCTCCGTAGATCAACAATGAATTTATCAAGAAGGCACTAATCCAACTTATAGGAGCAGTTATGGAAGTTCGATATCTTCTAAAATGTATTCTTGTGGTTCTTGTTTTTCTAGTCAAAATTTTGGTGATGTATTTCCATGTACCAAAAAATCAATGATGAAAAAAAGATATGTGTTTCCAAAGAAAAATGTACGTGGCCGGGATGCGTCCGCGTGTTCGGCGCACGGCCACCACATCCGAGAAATGGCACCGACACAACCCCATTGCCCTACCCAAACGGACGGAATCCGGGCAAAACGAAGGTCCGTTTCGGGTCATGCGTTGGAGTTGGCCTTACAAGTGGGACCGCAGTTGAGGAACCGACTATCGGCAAACCCCCACCTCGCCCGCCGCACAATGACTGAGTTAGAGAAACGACGAGGTTGAAGAGATTGCTGTCGCACGGCTCCAACAAATATGCTGTCAGATGGAAGTGGTGCAGGTGGCGTGTGCCGTACTCTTGGATGTGAATGCTTGTTCTGGACCATGCCACCCTACTACTCCTACTACTTATAGTAGTAGTATCAAGGATTCGAGGTGCTGGTTACGTACAGCGAACACATTAACATATGGCCCATCTCACACTGTGGCCAAATTTCCTGGAGTCTGTGCTAGGTTAAAAAGTGTTCTTTGTGAGGATGGGTGGCTGGTCTCAAGTTTAAAACATGTTGTATTACGTACGTAGACGTAGAGATAGTGCAGCATGTGAAGCTAGTACAAATAGTGTACTATTGTTGATTGGCCTCATCCGATAACCTGTTGCAATGCATGTACAATTATGTATTCAGAATTTTTTTCCTCGTCGCGGCACCCACTCACAGAAGCGACTCAAAAGCCATTCATAAATTTAGTAAGTTTATCACATGCATATCATTTTATTACCTACAACATGACCCACAACGATAACGAGGATACATTATAAATACTAAAGTTTTCATCACACAACAAATAACAAGAAATGAAATGAACTTCAACTCAACCAATCCTCGACGTTGTAAATGCTTGCTTTGAACCACATGTGATTCTCTGGGAAGGGCTAGCTAGTGTCAATCTCGAGACCAACGCAGGACTAATCATCTAGGCTGAAGTGGCCTACTATATCATGACCAGGGTAGGGAGCCATCGCAATGTCCGACGTATAGATATAGTTGCTTCTCAGAAATGGTAGTAACATTGTGTCAACAGCAATTGGATCGCCTTTCACCATCATTGGATAGTTTTGTCCAAGGAAGAGCGAGTTTGCTCCAAGACTATCAATACTGTACCACGGAGAAGGTGTTGGCGCTAGCACACTAGTATCCATCCCGAATACCGTGCAATGGGTGTTGGAATTGGTCCGGAGAGTGGAACCATGGGAGACAACACCTGCTCCCTTAGTAGTAACATCAGTAGTGGGTTGTATATAGACAAGAAGTGGTGATCCATTGGAATTAGTTGCCAGTCGCAAGTGAGCATACGGGCCCTACTCGTCCTCATGCTCGTGATCATCACCATCGTCATCTCCCCCTTGGTTATAAAATTTTTCAAGTATAGGTGGTGGAATGTTCACAGGAGCTTGGAAACACAAGAAGATGGTTAATTAGTAGAGAAGGGAAAATTGCTAACTCGCATGCATGTGGATGAAACAATTATAATTACGGTGGAAGACAAACGTACCGAAACAATAAGGATCCCATGCAAAAACTATGCCACGAGTGGTGGCAGCAAATACAAGCCTCTCATCTTCAATTGCATCACAGTACACATCCGTGTATAGAAACTGTATTTTGAGAAATATCCATCCAGTCGAACCACGATGGACGGCAACAAACTTGACGAAGATAGCAACAACATTATAGTTCTTTTAATCCCAAGAGCGGATGGGAAATCGAGAAATTGCTATCTTCTGTAGACGACAGTCATCATGATCATATTTGAATGTACGTTGATCATCTGTGTGCTCAACCTCAGGGCACTCGGAGATTTTTGGAAGTGGAATCCGTTGACGAGTGTACACATTCACAAGTTCCCACTCGCAATTGTACCCAATATAAACAACCCAATCTCCATTTGCGCCTGCCCAATGCTTTGCCCTCAAGCGATGGCATCTTAACATCGTAGTATCATTATCAAGCGGCATCAACTTGCACAAGGTGAGGCTTCCCTCGTCCCCGCGCCGGTCAGCAGGGTCACGGAGAAAAAGATAGGGGAGATCAAACCACTCCTGGACCCTTGGGTTCCTTGTAATGATGTTATTAGTTCAGTCGAGAATGTTCTTGAACGAACCTACCATGCTAGCCGAGGTGATGACGGGGTCGTTTCCGGCTTGTTCCCTCCATGGAGAAGACGATGGAACAATGGCAGAAGGAAGGGTGGAGGAAAATGCAGGAGGGAGGAAGAGCGTGCGACAGCAGTTCCAAATCGAGAGGGAAAGGCGAAGAGTTGGTAGACGGTTGCCAGTTTGCCATGGTACATGAAGAGGCGCCCCGGCCTACATGTCCTTTCAAAAATAGTACAAAAGGACTCGCTGTCGTGTCACTGACATGTTGGAACGGGACCACATGTAAACGAAACATGGTGTGTAGATGCTCCACCCCGAGGTTTGTATCTCCTTCTCGGTCGTCAGGAATCTATGTTCTACCACTCTTTCATTTAAGACATGAGCTTTGTTTGTTAGAAGGGAGACAGAGAGGTTTGGTGGAATAATTGTTGTATTGCTTGAGCCTCGTGGGCATATATATATATATATATATATATATATATATATATATATATATATATATATATATATATATATGAGTACATGATCTACTTGGAGTACAAGGCAAGCCGGAATATTTCCTAGTCTAACCTATGTTTCCGAATACAATCACATTACTCAACATTGTTCATCCTGTTGCCGGCACGCGGGACATCTATATGCCTCCATTTTACAAAATCATACTATATGCCTCCATGACACGCGGGACATCTAGCATCAAGGTGGCGTGTCATGCAAGAAAATGGAGATACGAAGTGCATAAGTTAGTCGTGCACTTCGATGGCACCTAGTACTATGCAATATTTTTTCTCCTCGATGGCACATGAATAGTGCACGTACTCAATGACAGAGAACGGGATGGTAGCCATGGACATGGTCAGCCCTTTTTGAAGAGAGTACTAATAAAAATATATTTCAAGAGAGTACTAATGACAGAGTACGTAACTTTGATGTGTCCCGTCAACTCACAGAACGACGAGAAGCTTGCTTACTACGCCTTCTCCCTCGCCAACGCGTGTGCGGTGGCTCACAGCACGAGGAGAAACTTTTGCTTACAAGCGATGGACGTGCAGCAGTTCATTTGGTGTCAGATTGCCAGAAGTAGTACCATCATTATTGTTCGACTTCCGGAAGAGGAGAAGAGCCAAGTGCAAGGGCACCTACTAACCTACAGTACTACTATAGCCAAAGCTGGTCCATCTTTTTAGAGCATGGTTAATTAATATAGGAGGCTCTTGCAGCGTCACATCATTTAGAGCAAGTACTCTCTTCGTAGGATCAAAGGAAGTGAAACAAAAGTTGGAGTGGATGCTAGATTGCCAATTAAAACATGATTACATAGGAAAAAAATCCTATAGCATTCTATCCTATGAATCAAACAACCAATGTTGGAAAATTATGAGGGGGGCGTCTCTCCAACAGTGTTCCTCGGCTCGCACCTAGCATCACGGTGGTCGAACTTGGAGTCATTCATCTGGTACACGGGACCACATGTTAATGAATCATGGTGTGTAATTTCTCGTGCAAAATGCGATCTAGCCAGGTTGGCCCGAGGTGCCGCATTAGTTATCGACCTTTATTTTTTTAATGGCATGCCGTTCAGTTTTGAAGCATGACTAACTACTACTATTTGCAGAGAAAATATAAACTACTCTACCACTACTCCACCTCTAGTACTAGTTGTATAAAAAAGATATATAGGCTGCAGCTTCAGAGCTTTCCTCCTAAGGGCTGCCCACTTGCTTCTCACACTTTCATCCTCTCTCCAGATCTAAAAAAGACGGCCTCTCTCTCCCTGCTCACCGATGGTCACAGATCCGCCGGGGAAGAAAAGGATGTGCAGCGTTGACGCACTCGTCGTCGGCGAGCGAGGTCACGCACTGACGACAAGGCCGTCCTCTCAGACCTAGCGCCCGCGCAGGATGGCCTCTGTCCCCAAGTTCGGTGCCGTAGTGCATGCGGAGGACGACGACCACGAGCGAAGCCACTTCCCGCTGACCCTTAGGTATGCTACCTCTTTTCGAACCATACCCTTGTTCTATTGCCCCATCTGCCACGTCGCTGCAAGTGGATCTTTTTCCCCTCCACCATCTTCCCAATTTACTATCCTCTGCTCTACTGGTCACGCAGACGAAAACCTTAATTTGCACTATTAAAGGAAACCCTACTTCATACAGACTAATCCATGTCTAGGTTGAATAAGGAAAGGGAGGGAGACTGTACTGTCCAAGAGAGTAGGCATCGAACCCGCATCTAGGTTGAAAAGGGGAAAATCAGTAGCTAAGGAACGAGTCTCGTGTCTCTTGGTTGAAGAATGGAAGAAAGGCATGACAACGCAATAGAGAATGACCTGGTCGATCGGTTTGTTGTCCTCACATAGGAAAAAGGTGGCTAAACATAAGAAAAATGGGACTTAATCCACATATGCTGCCTAGATATTTGTTGCTCTGGGCAACCATACATCCCTCACCACTCTATGCGTCCTTGGAGGTACATTGTACTGGTGCGCCCACTGTCTGAATGGGTCTCCGATGCTCTTATTGCCATTTTTTGCTATTGGTATAACGCCAGCAGTAAAGTCAACCAATGCTACTGCTAAAGTGATGCCACATTTAACTAATGCCGCACTCAGTCTAATGCCACCGATAAATTTAACCAATGCCATTTAACGTCTCTGGATTAGTTTAGGGTTAGCTATTGATTGTGGATGTATTAAAGATTTTTCAGCTAAGGCATTCTAATGTTGTTGCACAGCCAATATACCAACGATGAAACTTGTTACTACCTTCAGATTTTTGCACTGTTAATGCTTATAGATTACATACCTCACTTTCATGAGATAAGTCAATTTTTTTGTACAGTGTCACCAAAATGCAAAGGCGCTGATGTCCGTTTATTTTAGTTAAACTGCACAAAAAATTATGACGACAAGAGGAAAGGTCAAGAGTGGGCACCTCTTTATCCGGCTGTTTTCTTTGATTCGGTTGGTCAAGTTTTATGTTTAATCGACTATCAAGATTGGGATAACAATTTTCAGGTCCACTCGAGTTCGAAATTATATATACCTTCAAGGTACATGGTTTGCAAAAAAATTATACTATCATTAGTTCATAATGCTAGTTACCTTCAGACTTTTGTATTTGGCTTAATGTTGTTGCGAGCTACTATACAAATGCTGGAACTTGTTACCTTTACATTTTGTGTTGTTAATGCTTATAGAAATCTTCAAGTGCTAGCTTATGGAGATCAGTTCAGTAAAACCATTATACTCTACCCCGTAATAAAAAAATTACTCCACTGTTCTACTAGCCAGTGGATTAGTGTATATATGTACTATTTGAATGGTGTTGCATTAGCGTATCGACATATATAAGGTGTGGCAAGCTTTTCCAGAGCAACAAGTTTCAACATTGGTATACTAGATGTGCAACAAGTTTCAGCATTGGTACAGAGGGTGTAGAGTTCACACAAATACTGCCAGTAAAGCTAGCCACACATTTGTAAAGATTGGGATAGCAATTTTTCATGTTCACCTGAGTTCGAAATGATATTTCCCAAAGGTACATGGTTTGCAATTTTTTAATACTGTCATTAGTTAATAATGCTAGTTACCTTCAGACTTTTGTATTTGGTTTAATGCTCTTGCGCAGCTAGTATTCCAATGCTGAAACTTGTTACCTTTACATTTTGTACTAGTTGGTTTTAGTTGTGGCTGATCTTTGCTTTTGGAGCTACATATTTGCATATGATATGTGAATCATTGAGACGCATTAACAGTTCCTTATATCTGTTCGCTCAGTGTTTACATGTTACTGATCGATCACTAGCTAGCCTACTAATGTGCTCCTGGCAGTTTTAGTTGCGACGCAATATCCGAAGTGGCAGTTTTTTTAATAAAAATGTCTACCTCTGAAGAAACTAACGAGCCTCTCTGAAGAAAATGCCATGCGAATCTGAAGAAACTGCCAGCAAAAACATTCGCAAATGCCTTATCTCCCAGTGAATGTTCATCATTTAATGCGATCGTACACGTACACCATCCAACCCAGTGACGTAGACAGGCCTGGGGCAACTAGGGCTATAGCCCCAGGCCTAGTAACAACTTTCCTTGTAATTCTTTCATACAAAGCATATAAAATTATTGAAGTTTATCACTCAACATAGCACAGCCCCAGGTCTAACCTGCTTCTAGCTCCGCCACTGATCCGACCTACTTGATCCTACATGGATAAGTAGCGGATCATGCACGTACTACCTCCTTTCCGGTTTGCAGGGCTCAATTCAAAAAACGACCTACTCGATCCTACACAAATAAATAGCGGATCACGCACGCACTACGTCCTTTTCGGTTTGCAGGGCTTAATTCAAAAATCTCACCAACCAAGGTAGATGATGAGTGGTGGAATGATTTTTGACAAGGAGGGAGTACCTCATCTGGATGATTCGAGTTCGCAAATGCCTTATCTCCCAGCTAATGTTCATCAACTAATGCCCTCGGCTGCGACTCATTGCTTGCTGCTCCGCGTACTAGCTGCGAGCGATTTTGAGTGCCTCCATGCAGCCGGCCGTAATTAAGGCAGCTTACTGATGCGAAAAAAGATGCGCTTTAATTGTTGTGGGCCGTTTAAATCCGTGGAATCATTATTGACAAGGAGGGAGATGATTCGAGTGCACTCGTTTGACCGTCATGCCGGCGTGTGACCCAGCACGGACGGGACGGGACGACACAATCATATTTTCAGTTTCTCTAGTTTTCCACGGCAAGCTGGCGCGCTAAGCCATGCCTAATTAATTATGCATTGAATTCCGATGACCGTCGCACTACCTTCCGCCCATAAGTAGTGTTTCCCGGCCATCTATGGTGGCATCGTGACCCAACTCGCCCTATCCTCATAAGCCCCTACCGGCCCGATGTTGCTCGCCACTTATCCTCGCTCTCGCCACGTCCGCCATGCCCCCGCCCGTCCGTGATAGGCGAGGCCGGAGGCGGTCACCGCCGGAACTAGTGTTCGGTTTTTAACCGAAAGGCAGACGGAGGGAGGAGGCATTCTATCGGTCTTTAGATGGCAATGCGGAGATCGAAGACTTGTTGGAGCCCGACCGCCTGGCAGAGGAGCAGGAGTGTTTGGAGCGCGACCTCTCGGCGGAGGAGCTGCGTATCGTTGATTTGTGCCGCCAGCGGGACATGGAGCAGCAATGCACTGATGCTCTGAGTAGCGAGCAGAGCGCCCGCAACTGGGCCGACTACGTGGAGGCCGGCGCCCGGCAAATAACCCTGGAGGCTGTCGGGCACGCACGCGTTCGCGATGCCAATTTTTACTACGAGCACGTCAAGTGGGTTTCCCACTTAGAAGCCGAAGCTTCGGTGGACCATGCCGACAAGGAAAGGGCCAACGCGCGCGAGCAACGTGCCCTATCGCACCTCTGGCAAGTCTGAGGCGAGGCGGAGGACGCCGGTGCCGGCGTTTAGCGTGTATTGCAGATGGCGGCCGGCATCGTCTAGTTAGCTAAGAGTAAGTCAGTACTTGTACGCTACTAGAGTATTAGTGGGAGTAGATAGTTAACTTGGCTATGATGGTTGTCAACGTGGAAGTTCAGTACTCTATATGTGGATCAGTCCTATTACTTTGCTCTGAATGTTGAACTTTCCGTTTGAACGTATGGAATGGGCTGTTATTTTTTTTAAATGGGTTGTATTTGTCCTCCACGGGTTTAGAGGCTGACTTGTGGGCCTACCAAGTTGACACGTACACAATCAGGAGATGATTGTACGTGGAGAGGATGATAGCAGGGACCGGCCAAGGTCATGGCAGTACGCAAGCAAGTGCCTCCTTATTTCAAGCCATTAAAAAATGACTCTTCCTAATGGATTTCTGACATCTGGGTCCCATGCCATTGTCAACGTAGTCAATAAACGAGAGAATTGCACAACGAGGGGCTGACAGCAGGGACCCAGCAGCTCACCTAGTTTTTTTTGGGTCAATTTGATAAATGCCGATCCAAATCTGGCGTTTCTGATAAATGCCACTGCTATTTTCAAACTTTGAAAAATGTCATTTCATGCCATTTCCAGTGGCATTTTTCGAAGTCTGGAATGGCGCTTTTCAAAGTTCGCAAATTGCAGTGGCGTTTTCCAAAGTTTGCAAAAATTGCAGTGTCATTTTTCAAAGTTTGGAAATTGCAGTGGCATTTTTATGAATCGCCATAAATGGAGTGGCATTTATCTATTTGTTTTTGAGACGGAAGCAGGGTGTCAACTGGGCTGTGCGGGGCACTCTGGCATGTCCAGATAGCCTTCTCTTTTATGTTTACCACAGACCAGCCCAATAGTTTTTTTTCTTTCTGAAAATGGCTAGCCCAGTTTTTTTTATGATTTGCCAAGTAAGTCGCTTTGTCAGGCTTGTTGGGCTGCAAATCTTTCAAGACAAGGGGAGCTTCATTCGGTTGGACGAGAAAATGGCCTATCGGTATTGAGAAATGGGTTGTACATTTTTTAAACACATCAAACCGGCAATTAGTTTCAAATTTATTTTTTTCATTTCGAGATTTTAAATTGCATTAATTTTTATACGTGGACAATTTGTTAGATTTTATATTGATATAGATTTATTTTTAAAATCAGTTTGAATGTGACTCGAAATTTCGGGATTAAAACAGTTTGGACCGCACCAAAATATGCAAAATTTCGTATAATTTTTTAACCGTGGCCACAATATGGGTTGTAATACTAACAAAAAGAAAATGGGCTCAAAAAAAAACCTTAAGAATTAGCAAATGGGATGTAAGTTATTAAAAATAATGGCAGATGGGCTGTATGATGTTTTCCATAGATTTGAGGCTTTCCTAAAAAAAGGTTGACGCACAATCAGTGGTTGTTGGATGTCCATCCAACAGCCATCGTGCTTCTTCAATCTCTGCTCTTCCTGCTCCAGCCGCTCAAACAAGCGCCGGCAGGACTGCCTGCTCTCTCCTCCCCGTGACCGGTTGTGCTACCGCGCAGACCTCACCGCCCCACCGTACTCCCATCGCTGGCCTAGCCATCCCTCTACTCACTCACACCTGTTGTTTTCTCCGGGGACGGCAGACGAACCAGTAAACCCTCGTACTCCTCCTTGTGGGAAACAACTGCTGAGTCTTCCCTAGCTCCGTGTCGTTCCCTTCCTAGGCCTCGTCGTCGTCCACCGCCCTGGTGCTCTCGGCGCAGCCTGGTCAACATGGTGAATGAACGACATCCATCGAAAGTGGACTGTACGTGGAGAGGCTGACAGCTGGGTCCATGGCCGCACGCAAGGAAATGCCTCCTTATTACGCGCAAAATATTGATTCCTCCACCTGACAGCTAGGACCCACGGAAGGGCTTCTGTATTTCGCGAAGAAAATGTCCACCCCCCCCCCCCGCTGACATGTCGCACCCGCCAGCTATATCTTCGCACGCAAGGAAGTGCCTCCTTAAGACGCACAAAAAATGAATACCCCCTGCTAGCTGGGGCCCACCATAGTGGGTTGTTGACTTATGGGCATACTAAGTTGACGGGGACAGAGGGCTTTGTTAAGTTAGTCAATATGAACGATTCTAGCTCCAGTGACCGTACGATGTCCATCCAACGGCCATAGTGCTTCTTCAACCTCTGGTCTTCTTGATCCAGCTGCACAAAGCAGCGCCGGTCATGCTGCCTGCTCCTGCCTCCCGTGGCCGGCTGTGCTGCCGCGGAGGCCTCACCGCCCCCATACTACTCCCACCGCTGGCCAGGCCATCCCTCCACTCACCCACACCCCCTGTTATTCTGCGGCGACGGCAACCTCACACCGCAGCCGAACCAGTGAACCCTCGTACTCCTCTCCGCATGGGCATCCACTGTCGCGTCTTCCCCGGCTAACCGTCGTCCACCGCCTTTGTGCTCTCGGCGCGGCGTGGTCAATGTGGTCAATGACCGACTTCCATCAGAAGAGTACTGTACGTGGAGAGGCTGACAGCTGGGTCCATGACCACAACCCAGTTTTTTTGTGATTTGCCAAGTAAGTCGCTTTGTCAGGCCTGTTGGTTTGCAAATCTTTCAAGACGAGGAGAGCTTCATTCGGCTGGCCGAGAAAATGGCCTATCATTAATGAGAAATGGGCTGTACATTTTTAAAACACATCAAACCGACAATTAGTTTGAAATTTCTTTTTTTCATTTCAAGTTTTTAAATTGCATTGGTTTTTATGCGTGGACAATTTGTTGGATTTTATATTGATATACATCTATTTTTAAAATCAGTTTGAATGTGACCCAAAATCATGGGATTAAAAACAGTTCGGACCGCACCGAAATAGGCAAAATTTCGTATAATTTTTTAACCATGGCCACAATATGGGCTGTAATGCTAACAAAAAGAATATGGGCTCCAAAAAAACCTTAAGAATTAGCAAATGGGGTGTAAATTATTATTAATAATGGCAGATGGGTTGTATGATGTTATCCACAGATTTGAGGCTTTCCTAAAAAAAGGTTGACGCACAAGCAGTGACATTTGGATGTCCATCGAACGGCCATCGTGCTTCTTCAATCTCTGCTCTTCCTGCTCTAGCCGCTCAAACAAGCACCGGCGGGACTGCCTGCTCTCTCCTCCCCGTGGCCGGTTGTGCTACCGCGGAGGCCTCATCGTTCCACCGTACTCCCATCGCTGGCCTAGCCATCCCTCTACTCACCCACACCTGTTGTTATTCTCCGGCGATGGCAGACGAACCAGTAAACCCTCGTACAGTCGTACTCCCCTCCGCGTGGGAAACAACTCCCGAGTCTTCCCTGCCTTCGTGTTGTTCCCTTCCTATTCCTCACCGTCGTCCACCGCCCTGGTGCTCTCGGCGTGGCCTGGTCAATGTGGTCAACGACCGACATGCATCTGAAGTGGACTGTATGTGGAGAGGCTGACAGTTGGGTCCACGACCGCACGCAAGGAAATGCCTACTTATTACGCGCAAAATAATGATTCCTCCACCTGACATCTGGGACCCAACGAAAGGGCCTCATTATTTGGCGAAAAAAACGTTACCGCCGCTGACAGGTCGGACCCACCAGCTATATCTTCGCACGCAACGAAGTGCCTCCTTATTACGCACAAAAAAAATGAATACTCCCCCTGTTACTTGGGACCCAGTATAGTGGCAGGCTGACTTGTGGGCCTACTAAGTTGACGGGGATGGAGGGCTTTGTCAACTTAGTCAATATGAATGATTCTAGCTCCAGTGATCGTACGATGTCCATCCAACGGCCGTAGTGCTTCTTCAACCTCTGGTCTTGTTGTTCCAGCCGCCCAAAGAAGCGCCGGTCGTGCCGCATGCTCCTGCCTCCCGTGGCCGGCTGCGCTGCCACAGAGGCCTCACCGCCCCCTACTATTCCCACCGCTGGCCAGGCCATCCCTGTACTCACCCAGACCCCCTTTTATTCTGCGGCGACGCCAGCCTCGCACCGCAGCGAACCAGTGAACCCTCGTACTCCTCTACGCGTGGGCATCCACTGTCGCGTCTTCCCGGGCTCCGCATCGTCCCCTTCCTAGGCCTCGCCGTCGTCCATTGCCCTGGTGCTCTCGGGGCGACGTGGTCAACGTGGTCAAGGAACGGCTTCCATCGGACGTGGACTGTACGTGGAGAGGCTAACAGATGGGTCCACGGTCGCAGCAAGGAAGTGCTTCCTTATTACGCGCAAAATAATTATTCCTCCACTTGACAGCGGGGACCCACCGGACGGGCCACCGTATTTCGCGAAAAAACGTTTCCCCCTGACTGTTGGGACCCACCAACTACATCTTCACACGCAAGGAAGTGCGTCCGGGCAAAAAAAATGATTCGACCCCTGACTGCTGGGACCCACCAGCTACATCTTCGCATGCAAGGAAGTGCCTGACAGTCGGGACCCACCTGGTCAAAGCATACGTAGCGTTGTCATTGTGGTCGCGAATGTGTACGTACATACGGGTCGATGTAGAGGCGCGCACGTGTCGTAGTAGAGTCGCACACGTAGCATGTACACGTACGTACAGCGGCCAGGGTGCAAGAAAGTAAATACGGCCACATACGTACTTACGGGAGGGATCTCGAACGCCTACTCGCGCGTACGTATGGCCAGGGCTCGTGTACATGGCTGGGTCGGAACAGAGAAACAGCGTCGTCGTCATGTTCATGGGGAGCCAACCGACTGGATCGGAATGGAATGCTTCGTCGTGTTTATCGGGAGGGCTTGGATGGAACAGCTGATGGAAACGAGGCCTGGCGTACCGTAGAACGGAGGAACCAGCCTTGTGTTCGACCGGCCACGTTCGAAACGGGATCTTGTTCATCGAGAGGGGTCTGGCGTACCGCAAAACGGAGGAAACGGACCTCCTACGATCGAAACAGGGGTCCTGTTGATCTAGAGGGGTGTGGCATACTGCAAAACGGAGGAAGCGGACTTGTGTTGGAGCGCTACGGTCGAAATGGGGGTCCTATTCATCAGGAGGGGTGTGGTGTGCCGCAAAACGGAGGAAACAGACTTGTGTTGGAGCGCTACGGTTGAAACGGGAGTCCTGTTCATCGGGAGGGGTGTGGTGTACCGCAAAACAGGACTCCACGGGATAATGTTCATCACCACCGTCGACCCCCTCCAGCCTCCACGGGCTACTGTTCATCCACCGTCGACCTCCTTCAGCCTCCACCTGCGACTGTTCAGCCTCCACCACGCGCTACTCCACTGGCTACTGTTCAACAATCCCTCTCGACGGGCTCCTGTTCAACCACCCCTCCACGGGTTACTGTTCAACCACCCCTCCACCGTCTACTATTCATGCAGCCCTCCACGGGGTGGTCCTATTCATGCAGCCCTCCACGGGGTCCTGTTCATGCAGCCCCAACCGGCTCGATCGAACGGGGTCCTGTTCATGTAGCGGCAACACCACGGGGTAATGTTCAGCCACCCCCACTGGGAACTGTTCATCCAACCCCCCAGCAACGCTCACTGTTCATGCAGAGGCAGCATCGATCGGATTCACTTAGCAGCAGTAGTGAAGGAATCGCTCGATCAGGTTCAGTTAATAGCCATCGATCGATCGATCGGGTTCAGTAACGCGTAGCCTGCAGTGCAATCACTCGGGTTCAGTTAGAGCCCGACGCATCGCTCGGGTTCAGTTAGAGCCCAACACCTCGCACCCACGCACATGCGTGTGCGAGAGAAACGGGCATCGCTCAGCCCCGACCACCCACCGTAACCGGGAACACCCCGATATTTTCCTCGCCCTTGCTTCTACCATAGTTTTTTCCGTCATGGACGGCCCAAAGAATGTCATGCAGCTGCGTCTACGGCCCGCCCAGGACGAAAAGCCCATTTTCTGTCATGGTTTTTTGTCATAGAAGTAGGACCCCACCATATCTGTGATTATACCATGTTTTGTCACAATTATTGTCAAAGAAGTGTCATAAGTATGACAGAAAAAAGTTTCGTTCGGCCCAGAATGTCACGGATGTGTCTTTTTTTTGTAGTGTGAGCTGGCCCCCTTCACCATCTTCTATCAGCCCCGCACCACCATCAAGTCACAAGCGCTGGCCGACTTCCTCGTCGACTGGGCCGAGACCCAGTACCTGCAGCTTGCTACACATTCAACCCATTGGCGGATGCACTTTGATGGATCAAAGATGCGCACTGGCTTGGGAGCCGGCGTCGTCGTTACCTCCCCCAAAGGCAACAAGCTCAAGTACACATTGCAAATCCACTTCGCCGCCTCCGACAACGTGGCCGAGTATGAGCCACTCATTCACGGGCTCCGAATGGCCAAAGAGTTTGGCATCCACCGAGTGATGTGCTATGGTGACTCGGATTTGGTGGTCCAGCAGTCGTCTGGTGATTGGGACGCCAAAGATGCAAACATGGCAAGTTACCACTTCCTGGTCCAGCAGATCAGTGGGCATTTTGACGGCTGCGAGTTCCTCCACATACCACGAGCCGACAATGATCAAGCCGACGCCTTGGCACGAATTGGATCAACTCAGCAATCAATACCGGCCGGCGTGTCCCTCCAATGCTTGCGCAAGCCGTCTATCCAGCCGTCACCAGAGTCAGAATCAATCTTTATGCCAGCCGACCCTGGAGCGGACGGCCCAAAGACCTCAGCAGCTGGCCCGGGGACTGCTGCGCCAGCACCCGGCCCAGGGACTGCTGCACCAACACCCGGCCCGGGGACTTCAGAACCCGGCCTGGGGACTGCTGCGGTCAGCTCAGGAGCTCCAACAGGCGGCCAAGGAACTACAGCGCCAACAGGCGGCCAAGGGACTGCTGGACCAGCACCTGGCCTGGGGACTTCAGTACCCGGCAAGAGGACTGCTACAGCCGGCCCGGGGAGTTCAAAACCACAACAATCGGCTCACTCCAGCCCTCCAATTCCCGGTCCAACCACCCTAGTTTTAGTGGCAGAAGTAACAGAAGTCGCAGCACCATCGTGGGCACAGCCAATCCTCAAATTTCTGCTCAGAAGAGAGTTGCCTACAGATGAGACCTTGGCACGGCAAGTTCAGCGCAGAGCTTCAACATATACAATATTAAATAAAGAGCTCATCACACGCAGCGCGACCAGCGTCTCCCAGCGCTACGTGGAAGTAGAAAACAGTCTGGCCATTTTGAGAGATATTCATCAAGGCGAATGCGGCCACCATGCGGCTTCCAGATCCCTCGTCGCCAAAGCTTTCCGCCATGATTTCTTCTGTCCGACTGCTTTGGATGACACCAAAGACCTAGTCAAGAAATGCAATGGATGTCAGCGCTTCAGCTCCAAGCAACATCTGCCGGCTTCTGCACTCAAGACCATTCCGATCACACGGCCATTTGCAGTTTGGGGAGTGGACATGGTGGGCCCTTTGAAGGCGGCATGCGGCGACATGACTCACTTGCTCGTTGACGTGGACAAGTTCACCAAGTGGATCGAGGCAAAGCCAATCAAGAAACTCAACGGCCCGACCGCCGTGACCTTCATCGCTGACATTACAGTCCGGTATGGCATACCACACAGCATCATCACCGACAACGGCACCAACTTTGACAAAGGAGCATTGGCCCGTTTCTGCGCAACACAGGGCATCCGACTGGATTTAGCGTCCGTTGCTCACCCGCAGTCAAACGACCAGGTTGAGCGTGCAAATGGCCTCATCTTGTCTAGCATCATGCCCCGGCTGGTCGTGCCCTGGGAACGATCGGCCGGCTGCTAGATCGAGGAGTTGTCGTCTGTCATCTGGAGCCTCATAACAACTCCGAACAAATCAACCGGCTTCAGTCCCTTCTTCCTCGACTATGGGGCCGAGGCCTTCATCCCAATAGACGTTGAGTTTGACTCGCGTCGTGTCATCATGTACACGGAAGCCGAAGCAAAAGAAGCACGAGAAGACGGCGTCGACCTACTGGATGAGGCCCGGCTGGTAGCACTCCGCTGATCTGCCATCTACCAGCAGGGTCTCCGTCGTTATCACAGCCGGAGAGTCAGGCTGCGATCTTTTCACGAGGGGGACCTTGTGCTCCAGCTGATCCAGTGAACAGCCGGCCAAAACAAGCTCTCAACCCCTTGGGAAGGGCCCTTCATCATCAGCAAGGTACTAGGCAACGATGCCTACGACCTTATTGATGCACAGAAGCCAAGAGCACGCAAAAGAGATGGCTTAGGCAAGGAGTCAGAGCGCCCATGGAATGCAAATCTCCTTCGCCGCTTTTACAGATAAAGGCAATATTTATCGTACTATCTATTGTATTTTGAGAAACAACGGGATCTCCCTTTACCTATATGATAAGTTTACGCGTGTGAATGTCTTATTTTCATTCCTTTGCCCGGCATCGGGACCGAACAGACGGCCCGGGGGCTTGCCGCCTGGCCCTATGTTTAATTTTTTTCTCCAATAGTCGGACAAGTAATGTGCCAACATCCAAGCCCTCTCCCACCTAAAGGACACAGACTCGCAGAACGCGGCTGTCTGACTGGCGGGAGTCAAATGCAGGAAGTGATGCCCACATGAAAAATGGCTAAAGAAAAATAAGCATAGGGCAAGACGGTCCTTGAGACAAATTGGCCGGCTGCCGAGCAGCCGGCCAGCCAGTTTCTAGCTTAGCCAAACCATGTTCCTGAGGGCGGAATACTTGCCTATTCAGAAAACAACTAAGTCCCTGACCCAGCCACAGACCACGGAGTGGCTGCCTAGCTGGCAGGGCGGCGGTTAAAGGAAATGGCAAAAGCAAAACGCCTGAAGGAACAAAGGACGGTGCTGGCTCTAGAACCCGGCAAACAGCATAAACATGTGCAGCGTTAAGAGAATATTTACATGGCAAAAGGCCTCTACGGCCGCCTTCCAGTAAATATTTTTGGATACACCCAGTCGGTGGAGTTGTTCAAGACTAACTCTACCAAGTCATAAAAGAAACATGAAATAAAAAGATAGAACGACCGCTTAGGCCAGACGTGCAGCCGCGGTTCGGATGGCACCATGGGGTCCGCTGGGCCGGCTACTGAGGGGGCCGCCTGGTGGGTCTTGGCCTAGTCGCCTTCTGTGGCAGACGGCGCGGTCCCACGGGGCTCGCTCGTCGAGGCCTGGTCAGGTTGATGACGAGCAGACGGCTCCTCCTCCAGAAAGCCGCCCTCCTCGTCGTCCTCCTCCTTGTCCTCACCCTCGCCGCTCGAGGTGATCTCCTCATCCAGCTCCTCCGGTGCCGCCACGTCCAACCCAAAGTGGTCGGGTGGCACCACATGGTCGTTTTCATCCAACTCCGGGATGAAGATGGTAGTGTCGGCGTAGTCAGCAATCACGGCGGCGCGATTGATGAGATCCCCTCGTGCCACTGCCAGCTCAGGCTCGGCTTCCAGGCAGAAGGTCGCCAGCTGAGAGAGATCCAGATCGGGGTACCAGCCCTTTGCAAATTACTAGGCGGCCCGCGTGCCGGCTCTCGCTGCAGCGCCCTTCCAAGCCTCGAAGCGGCCGACGGCCACCTCCAGCCATTCGGCGGCTCGGCTGGGAGTGCGGGGTGCCGGGACGTCTGGCCAAAGGGCGGCCAGCACCTGGGACCCGGCGCATTGAAGACAACGGATTAGACGGTGGGATGGCTGGAGGCACGCTCTCACGGCGAGGAGTTGCTCGGTGGGAGTCCGAGGCGCGTTGGGTGTGATCACCCGATCCGCGTGGCGCCTCTCATCGTTTTGGGCCTCAATGGCCTAGCTGGCGTCAACAGAGTGGCCCGGGAAGTACTCTGCGCCAAGAAGAAGACAGAGAATCAGGAAAAAGGAGCTGGCTGATGCGGCAGACGGCGAACATGTGAAAGCGAAGAAAAATCAGCTCACCGTCAACCATGTCCTCAATGGCCCCATAGCCGTCCTTTAGGGCCATCTCCGTTTCGGCCCAGTTCGAGCGTTCAGTCTCGAACTCGGCCCGAAGAAGCTCCTCAGCATCCGCCAGCTTCTTGAGCACTGCCTTGTGTGCCCCCGCCTGGTTGGCTAACTCCTTGGCTAGGCGGTCGCGCTCTTGGGCGGCCAGGCTGCGCTCCTGCTCCTTGACGGCGAGATTAGCCTGGACCCCGCCTAGCTGGATGCGGAGGTCGGTTGCGGTTGCTCACAAGAGAGGAGGAGGAGGCATCAGCATTAGTAAGAAGACAAAGTAACCTTGGAGTTCCAGGCCGCCTGCTCAGAAGCCGGCCCGGAACTCGGGGACTTCACCCAGCGGGTGCGCTGACGCGGCCCCGCAAGGAGGAAAAGGAGACACTTACTCCGGCTCTCGGCCAGGGCGACTCTCAGCTGAACCAACTCTTGGTGCTGGGAGTTGTAGGCGGCCACCCGAAGATTGTGATAATCCTGCAACATGGGAAGCGAGAGACAAGTTAGTTACAAAGCAGCACCTTGGAGTTCCAAGCCGCCTGCTCAGCAGCCGGCTCGGAACTCGGGGACTACACCCAGTGGGTGCGCTGACGCACCCCCACGAGAGAAATTGAAGGAATAAAAATTAAAGAAGAAATCAACGTACCCGGACGACAGTCCGTGTGGCCAAGAACTCCCGCAACGCCCTCTGCAGGGTCTCGCCTTGGGTGTTGAACCGGTCGAGGACGTCCCGGGAAGCGACGTTCAGGACGCCTCCGCTACAAGACGTCCAGCCTGGCGGCGCTGTGCTGGTGGCCTCGTTGTCCGGCGAAGACGAGCTGGTAGCGGCGGCCTCTACCTGCCGCGGGGCTGGGGTCGTTCTCGCCAGACGCGGACGAGCTGGAACCTGCGTGGTGGGCAACGGGCCCACCACCAGCACGCCTTCAACCGGCGACACGTCTGCCCCCCAGGGCCGGCTGTCCCGTGCCTCAGCAGACAACACGGGAGGAGTTGCCTCCACCTCCATGACGGCATGGCCGTCCCCCTCCTTTTCAAGGGCCGGCTGACCACCGCTAGCCGGCGCTTGAACAGACGACTCCGGGGGAGCCGTGTGCTGGAGATCGGCGTGGCTCGCCGACTGCTGGAGGGCCGCTTCCCGCTCCTAGGCCCGGAGGGCGGCATCCGCCTGCGCCTTGGTGGCCGCCTCGGTTTCGGCCTTGGCTGCGGCGTCGGCCTCCTTCTGCGCCGCCTAGGACGGCTCCACCTCCCGGCGGGCCGCGGCCTCCCGCTCCTCCCGCGCCTCTCTCGCATTCCTTTCTGTCACCTCTCGGAGGGCGGCGGCAGGGTCCACGCGACGTGGAGCAGAAGAGGCATCCGTGCCTCGGACCACCAAGCCGACAGGAGTTCGCGAGAGGGAAAGCAAGGCTCTATTCGAGTGATCCCAAGAAGACAATAAAATCAGCCACGAAAAGGGAAAAGGACCAAAGCAAACTCGAAAGAAAAAGAAGAATGCGACGCGGATACGGTCGGCCTGGGCTTAGGGACCGTAAGAAAGGCCATCTTGGCTGCCGCCTCCTGGCGTTTGGTGGTGGCGACCAAGGCCTTGGGCTTCTTGGGCCGGCCATCAGGCAGCCCAGCGGTGGCCCGGCGTTTCGATCCGCCAGCTGCGGTTGGCGACACCATCGAGGAGCTACTGCCCCCAATCGGGTCCGCCTCTCGAACGCGAGGTGGCGCTTCCTCCTCCTCGTCGTCGTCTGGCTAGTCCCCGACGCCGCCTCCGGACGAGCCGCCTGCTGGCTGGCCCCCGCCGCCTGTGACCTCCTCCTCCTCCTCCATGGCGGCCGCCCTAGATCGGGGTCGCTCGTATCGCTCTGGGAGCGGTCTGGCATCAACGGGCGGGCCGGTTGACCGGAGCCCGGCTCCGGCTGGCCTGGGAAGAGCTGCAGGGCGGCACAAGGGTCAGGCGGTGGGGCAAGTGGAAGGAAGAAAGAAGAAAAAAAGAGGGGGACTCACCACAGGCGGCGAATTGCTGCGGCTGTACGGCGGCTTGCCGAACGCCTAGCCAGAATCGGACATCTTGCAATTGGAGATGGAATTCACCAGATTGGCCACCTCCGCGTACGTCATCCGCTTGGTGTAGGTCCGGCTCGGGTCCTCGTGCCTACTCATGTCACAGATCAGGTGCGGGCGGGACTGCAGTGGCAGCACCCGGCACTCTGCAAAGGTGGCCAGCAAGTCCGAGAACACCAAGCCCTCCAATTCCTTCATCTCCTGAAGGCGGCTCATGGCGATGGAGGCCCCATGCATGAGGGAGACAGGTCAGAACTTCCAGGAGGCGGGGGGCTCGGCAGGCGGACCGGTGGCGTAGTCCGGCAGATTGATGAAGTCGTGCTCCGGGTCGATGTTGGAGACGTAGAAGTATGTCTTCTGCCACTGCTTCGCCGAATGCACAAGAGCAAGCTTCGTGGAAGTAGTTCTTGGCCCCGGTGCGCCTCACGGCGACGCACCCGCCGCACTGGGCAGCTTCGCCCCAGAGTGCGGTGCCGAGCTTCAAGTAGAAGAGCTCGCTCCACAGCTCGAGCGTGGGGAGCACCCCGAGGTACCCCTCGCAGAGGACGATGAAGGCAGAGAGCGTCACCATCGTGTTCGGCGTGAGATGATGAGGCTGTACGCCATAGAAGTCGAGGAAGGAGCGGAAGAACCCGCACGTGGGGAGCCCGAATCCGTGGAGGAAGTGCAAGCGGAAGACGACACGCTCGCCCAGCCGTGACGCCGGCCTGATTTCGGTCGACGGCGCGAGGCGCACGGCGACCTTCTCGGCGGGGGGCAACGGCCGCGACCGGCGGAGAAAGTGCACATGCTCCTCGATGATGTCACTGCCGTCCCACTCGCCGGAGCGGTGGACCTGCGCTTCGGTGGCCATGGCTTGGGAGGAGTGCAAACTCTGGCGGAGCAGTGCTTGCAACGGTGGCAAAGTGCGCAAGAAGATGGGAGGAAGAATAAGATGGAGTGGGGGTGTGCGCGTGAGCTGCGCGCGCCCCCTCCCGCGCCTACTTATATGCCCGGGACGACGAAGCTGAGGGGGCAGGGGCGTGGGATTAACTTCGCCATGCCCCATACGACTCGCGCCTTTTTCGCCTAATCCACGCGCATTTAATGCGTGTGGGGTGGCCAATCTATTGCCTCTGCCACAACGGATCCGCGTGCGTGCCAAGGTCCTGTAGTGGCGGGCCCCGGCCTGCCGCTGCGTCCCATCGCGCGCGTGGGCTGGCAGGACGGCACGGCATGATGAAGACGCGTGGCACGCCGCCAACGGGCGGCAAAACCGCACCACGGCCCGCCATCCGCTTGATACCTTCTCCCCGAAGACTCGAAGACGAAAGCCCGGCTGCTAGAAGACAGACTAGAAGCACACCCAATTTTCACACAGAGAGGGAAGCTGTTGGAACCCCGCCGTCCCGCTCGCGACCGTAGAGCTCCACCAGCTTCGGGGACTACTGTCGGAGATATTGACCACGGGTGTCTTCATCGACCACCCATGGCGTTTCAAGACAAATAAGGGTCGCCTGTCATCCTCTGGCCGCCTGTGCATCGGACCGCCTCCTAGGGCCGCAACACCCAGGAACCGGCTGCCAGCAGGCGGCTGAGCCCTAAACAGGCGGCAGCCTAGTGGCCAGCATCTGGAAGACGGCCCCGTAACTCCCCCTCGGGGCGTGCGCTGGAGATCCGCGACGAGACTAAGGCATGGCTATAGTTAAGCCTGTCCCTAAAAGAATCCACGGAAGCGTGGCTACAGTGAGAGTGTACCTGGCGGACACTCCCTGAACGGTGTATTACTGTAGCCATGATTATCGATGACCTACCCTTGGTCAGAGGAAGTCATGATCCCACTATCCATAGGCGGAGTGGCCAGCAGGCGGCAGGCCCCACCCACCAGCGGGCCACCCAGAAGCAAATGACCTTTGGCAGGCGGCCTGGGGGACGGGCCGCCCTTCAGCAGTCGGCTGACCGACCCCTAGGAGTCTGAACCTCATCAACATGACAAGACAGGACATGGTGGTAGTGTACGACCAAGAGGTGGAGGCACTGTAGCCACTTCCCTCCTGACGATGCATCCGTCAGCAGAAGGACGCAAACAGTAAAAGACAATCATGCAGGTCCCAACAGCCGGCGGAGAAGCCGACGCCCAGAGACACTGACGGTTGTGGTCCATCCCGCCCAGATTATAATTGTACCCCTGGGGGGTTGGCCTATATAAACCCCCAGGGTCCTCCATGTAGAGGGGTTAGACCTGGAGAGAGAGACAAAAAGAGGGACACACAGATAGGGAGAAACCCTACCGACAGCTCGCATTCCCTAGAGAGAAGGTAGAGAGCTAGCCTTGCCCTGATTCTTCCTCTAGTCGACACAGGTCAAGGAGCACCCTTGTAGCTACCATATTGACATTAGTCATGACGCGGAGTCCCCGCAGAGCAGGACTAGGGGTGTTATCTCCATGGAGAGCCCCAAACCTGGGTAAGATCCGTAGGCATCTTAAGTATCGCCTTATCCCGCTTCCATGGCCCGGCGACATACTCTTGTCCCCATGCATGATAAGCCATCCTTTGGCATATGTCACACCAAAATCCCGAAAAACACTTTCTCAAAACAATCATAATATGATATAACAAGATGGTATCTCGCTAGCCATTTCTGAGACCACAAAACATAAATGCAGAGCACCTTTAAAGATCAAGGACTGACTAGACATTGTAATTCATGGTAAAAGAGATCCAGTCACAATCATACTCAATGCAAATTAATATCAATACATGCAAATGACAGCGGTGCTCTCCAACTGGTGCTCTTTTATAAGAAGATGATGACTCAACATAAAAGTAAATAGATAGGCCCTTCGCAGAGGGAAGCAGGGATTTGTAGAGGTGCCAGAGCTAGATTTTAAAATAGAGATGAATAATATTTTGAGCGGTATACTCTCGTCAACGTAACAACCAAGAATCTCGATATCTTCCATGCTACACACATTATAGGCGGTTCCCAAACAGAATGGTAAAGTTTATACTCCCCCAACCACCAACAAGCATACTCCATGGCTAGCCCGAAACAACAGGTACCATCCAAACCAGCAACAGCCCTGGGGGAGTTTTGTTTAATTATTATGATTTGAGCATGGGACTGGGCATCCCGATTACCAGCCATTTTCTCATGAATGATGAGCTGAGTCCACTCATCGTGAGAATAACCCGCCTAGCATGGAAGATATAGACAACCCTAGTTGATACATGAGTTGTTCGAGCATACAAAACAGAATTTCATTTGAAGGTTTAGACTTTTTCACATACAAATTTACGTGGAACGGCAGGTATATACCGCATATAGGAAGGTATGGTGGACTCATGTGGAATAACTTTGGGGTTTATGGAAGTGGATGCGCAATCAGTATTCCCGCTTAGTACAGGTGAAGGCTAGAAAGAGACTGGGAAGCGACCAGCTAGAGAGCGTCAACAATCATCAACATGCATTAAAATTAATCAACAATGAATGCAAGAATGAGTAGGATATAAATCACCATGAACATAAATATCATGGAGCCTATGTTGATTTTGTTTCAACTACATGCGTGAACATGCCCCAAGTCAGCCCACTTGAATCGTTCAAAGGAGGATACCACCCCATCATACCACATCACAACCATTTTAATATCATGTTGGCACACAAGATAGACCATTATAAAATCCTAGCTAATTAAGCATGGCATAAGTAGCTATGATCTCTAATTGTCATTGCAAGCATGTTTCATTCATAATAGGCTGAATCAGGAACGATGAACTATCATATTTACAAAAACAAGAGAGGTCGAGTTCATACTAGCTTTTCTCATCTCAATTAGTTCATCATATATCGTCATTATTGCCTTTCACCCGCGCAACCGAACGGTTTGAATAATAATAATAGTGCAAGTGCATTGGACTAAGCTAGAATCTGCAAGCATTTAATAGAACAGAGAAGACAAAGTAATATGGCTCAAGGTTAAATTAACAATAAAGCATATGAGAGCCACTAAAAATTTTCAATCATTGTCTTCTCTTGACCCCCAAAGAAAGAAAAGAAACTATTTACACGGGAAAGCTCCCAACAAGCAAAAGAAGAACGAGAAATATTTTTGGGTATTCTTTTAATTACTACTACTACAGGGATGGAAAGTAAACTAGCTAAAAAGACTGCAACTATTTTTTTGTTTTTCTTAAGGTTTTTCTAACACACAAGAAAAAGACTAAGAAAAGAAATGAAACTAGCATGGATAGTACAATGAAAGTGTGTGAGCACCGACAACTAGAATAAGTGTGTGAGCATGAATGTAATGTCGATGAGAAACACGTACTTCCCCAACCTTAGTCTTTTGGCCTAAGTTGGTCTATGGCCACGGATCTAAGATACTTTCTCCGGTGTACTGAGGAGCGTCCTCTGGGTGCCACTGGTTGGCAATCTCATCCGGATCCCACCCATAAACCGACTGCCAGTAAGGGTCAAGTGGTGGCTCCGGTTCCAGCTCTGAAGCTTGTGACTGGCTCTGGTACTTATAGACGGCATCTAGCAAAATGAGGAATATGCCTGAAAGCAGATCAAACAGAGATGGTGCAGGCAAGGTAATAATCTCACAATATTTTTCATCAAACCTCAATTTATACTTAAGCAACTTCTCCTTGTCTTTAACAATAAAATCATGTGCTATCATACTCTTATAATCTAGATAAGCAGGGGCCAGCAATTTTTCTTCCTTCCCATGATGCCTAATGGGTATTCTAGAGTGTTCAGCAAGGCGGGAAGCAAAGATGCCTCCAAAGACGGGACCTTCTGTGCGGTTCAAACTTAATCGTTTAGCAACAACGGCATCCAAGCTAAAGGTTGTGTCTTGGAACAAAGCATGGCGCAAAATGAAAAAATCAGGGGCACTAAGATTCCCACTGTTCCCGCGACCAATTAAACATCTACTAGCAAATATAGCAAAGTAGCGTAGAACGGGAAAATGTATACTAGTAATTCTAGCCCCTGAAACTTGCCTAGTTTCCCCTACAGCTATCATATCAATAAACCCCTTGACATCCTTGCGATGGGGTTCCTCAAGACTACCAGTAAAAGGTATCTTACATACTTGATAAAAATCAAAGAACGACATCTCCTTAACCTCCTCATATAAACGAAACTCTACTGAAGGTGGTGTTTTCTTAGCATGAAAATGAAAGTTTTGCGTGAAAACATTAGTGAGCAAGAGAAATTGTTCACGCTGGTCGTGGAGGAAGTCGGTGAGGCCTGCATTGTTCGCCAAATAATAGAAGTCTTCATAAATCCCGGCGGCTTCCAAGAACTCATTACAAGGCCATTCACACGGCCGAACTTCCGCAGTGCGAGGAAGATTATATTTGGGCTTCTTATTCCCTTCCTTCTGTTTATCCTTTGAACTTTTACTGGAAGAGCCTATCAACAATCTCCTCATCATTTTCCTCCTCTGAAAATTTCTGAAATTTTTAGTAACTCAAAATAAAAGTGCACCAAACTCAACAAGATTGATAAAAACTACTCCCACAAGTGCCTAGAGACTATATCATGCATTAGAACTACTTGGGACCAAAGAAATTTAACATGCAAGCTCAAGAACAAGGTCACTACAGCAGCAAAAAAATTCAATAAATAAAGCACTGGAACAAAAACTAATTGGACCAATGGAGGAGTCACATACCAAGGAACAATCTCCCCAAACAGTTTTGTGAATGGAGCTTTGAGCTAGGAGATCGAAAATGGCAGCAAGATGAGCTAGAACTCGTCCTTGAGCTGGAGGAAAAAGGAGTGTGTGGGTGCAGGAATAAGTGGAGGGGGCCACGTGGGGCCCACGAGGCAGGGGGTGCGCCCAGTGAGGGTGGGCGCGCTCTGGACCCTCGTGGCCAGGTGCTCGCTCCCCCTCCTGTGTTCTCTGTGCCAAATATTCTCAAATAATCTAGAAAAAAACATATTTCATTTTCAGGGTATTTGGAGAACTTTTATTTTCGGGGTATTTTTATTGCACGGATAAGACTGGAAACAGACAGAAAATACTATTTTTTCTTTATTTAATCTAATTAGCAGAAAGTAAAAGAAGGGTACAGCAGGTTGTGCTATCTAGATTCACACATCTCATGTTCATCAAAAGAAATCCATTAACAAGGTTGATCAAGTCTTGTTAATAAACTCTTTCTGAATAACATGAAACTGGAGAATTTCCGAATAACACTAGGTTACCTCAATGGGGATATGTATGTCCCCAATAATAAGAATGTCATATGTCTTCTTGACAGTAGGAAGAGGAAATTCAAAACCTCCAATAGTAGTAGTTGAAATTTTTCCAATAGAATTGATACTGTGGACCTGAGGTTGTTTCCTCGGAAAGTGTATTGTATGCTCATTACCATTGACATGAAAAGTGACATTGCCTTTGTTGCAATCAATAATAGCCCCTGCAGTATTCAAAAAGGGTCTACCAAGGATAATAGACATACTATCGTCCTCGGGAATATCAAGGATACCAAAGTCCGTTAGAATAGTAATATTTGCAACAGGTATAGCAGTTGATTTATCGGCCATTTGCAAAGATATTTCAGTAGGTGTCAACTTACTCAAGTCAAGTCTACGATATAAAGAGAGAGGCATAACACTAACACCGACTCCAAGATCACATAAGGCAGTTTTAACATAGTTTCTTTTGATGGAGCAAGGTATATTAGGTAGTCCTGGATCTCCTAGTTTCTTAGGTATTCCACCCTTAAAAGTGTAATTGGCAAGCATGGTGGAAATTTCAACTTCGGGTACCTTTCTTTTATTGATAATAATGTCTTTCATATACTTAGAATAAGGATTTGTTTTAAGCATATCAGTCAAACGCATACGCAAAAAGATAGGTCTAATCATTTTAGCAAAGCGCTCAAAATCCTCTTCGTCCTTTTTCTTGGATGGTTTAGGAGGAAAGGGCATAGGTTTCTGAACCCATGGTTCTCTTTCCTTGCCGTGCTTTCTAGCAACAAAGTCTCTCTTATCATAACGTTGATTCTTTGATTGTGGGTTATCAAGATCAATAGCAGGTTCAATCTCTACATCATTATCATTGCTAGGTTGAGCATCATCATGAACATCATCATTAACATTATCACTAGGTTCATGCTCATTACCAGATTGTGTCTCAGCATCAGAAACAGAGATATCATTGGGATTCTCAGGTGTGTCAGCTACAGGTTCACTATAAGCCTGCAAAGTCCTATCATTTTTCTTTTTCTTCTTCTTAGAAGAACTAGGTACATCTAAATTATGTCTCTGAAAATCTTGCTCAATTCTCTTAGGGTGGCCTTCAGGATACCGAGGTTCCTGAGTCATTTTACCACCTCTAGTCATAACTCTAACAGCATTATCATTTTTCTTACTATTTAATTCATTGAGCAAATCATTCTGAGCCTTAAGTACTTGTTCTACTTGAGTGGTAACCATACAAGAATGTTTACTAATGAGTTTCAATTCACCTGTAACTCTAGACATATAATCACTCAAGCATTCAATCATATAAGCATTACGTTGCAATTGTCTACCAACATAAGCATTGAATTTTTCTACTTCACAATAAAATTGTCAAACTCATCTAAGCCTTGGCTAGCAGACTTATAACGAGGAATATCACCTTCATCAAATCTATAAGGAGAATTTACCTTTACTACCTCTGTCGGGTTATAAAGATCATGTATTTCTTCAATAGGTGGTAAATTCTTAACAACTTCAGCTTTAATACCTTTTTCTTTCATAGATTTCTTTGCCTCTTGCATATCTTTAGGACTGAGAAACAGAACACTTCTTTTCTTCGGAGTTGGCTTAGGGGCTGGTTCAGGAAGTGTCCAAATATTTTCATTGGCCAACATATTATTCAATAGTAATTCAGGTTGATCAACTGTTCTGTCCATGAAAATACAACAGCACAACTATCCAGGTGTTCTATGGAAGCATCGATTAGTCCATTATAAAAGACATCAAGTATTTCATTCCTCTGAAGAGGATGATGAGGATAGCATTAAGTAATTGGATAAGCCTCCCCCAAGCTTGTGGGGGAATCTCTTCTTCAATTTGCACAAAATTATATATTTTCCATAAGGCAACTTGTTTCTTATGAGCGGGAAAATATTTAGGAGAGAAGTAATAAATCATATCCTGGGGACTACGCACAGAACCAAGATCAAGAGAATTAAACCATGTCTTAACATCACCCATTAACGAGAACGGAAGTAATTTAAGGATATAGTAATAACGAATCTTTTCCTCGTTAGTAAATGTAACATCCCAAATTTTCAATTTGGATTGTTATACATAGATCATATTTACATTGCATGCTTTTGCATTTTTTGTTCGTGGCGTTCCTCGAAATTCTAAGCAACTCAAGGACCTATGGAGAGAGTTGGGAATTTTACCGTTTTTGTATTTGAGTTCGCTCGAATACCAGTACGAGGACAGTGTGATTCTAATTATTTTTCTCTCCTAAAAATATTTCTAAAAACAAAATATGAGCGGAGATAATATGACTTCTCCAAAATAACAGAAATATTGGAGGAAAAATGTTAAAATCAGTTTTGGTATTTTTCTGGATTTATTCGCGGATTTATTTGCATAGGAAAAATGCGCGTTTTTCAAAATTGCATTTAGGTCCGGGAAAAATGTTCACTTTGTCCTAAATATTACTAGAGGACGGTGAAAATTTATTTCGGGAATTTTGGAGTCCTTTTGGTATTTCTTTCGTTAGTTTTTCTGCGCTAGGACTCTTTTAGAAGAAAAAAAGTGAACCGACTTAGGATTCGTATAGGAGTAGGACTGTGGGCTTTATAAGCCAGCGCCCCGACCCGTCTCGCCCCCAGCCCGCCAGCCGCCCCTGCCCTAACCCTAGCGCGCCGCCACCGCCAGCCGCCGCCCCGCCGCCTGCTGCCGCCGCCGCGCCGCACCCCGCCGCCCCGCGCCGCACGTCGCCCCGCCGCCTCCCGCCGCTGCCACCGCCGCGCCGCGCTGCCCACCGCCCGCGCCGTGCCGCCGCCGCCCCGCCACCGGAGTCGCCGGACCTCGCCGCCGTCGCCGAGGTAGACACCGCCGCCGCCATCGGTTTTTTTTTCAAAAGACCGATCGGTTTTTTTAGGAAAACCCTAGATCTGTTTTTTTTATATTTAGAATAGATCGGTTCGGTTTTTCCGTCGGTTTAGTTATTTATCGGACGTTCGTCCATACGTTCGTTTTAACGAACGGTTTTCGTTAGTTAGCCGCAGACAGCGAACGTTCGTTCGTTAGCCTATTCGTCCGTTTTTCTTTTTCGGGGTATTTATCCACGGTTATTCCGATCGCGATTTCTGCCCTGATCTTGTTTTTCGTTTTTCTTTTTGCTCGAGAGTCGGAATCAGGTGATTCAAAATCCCAGATCTTCGTCTCGAAGCCCTCTTTACGTTTAATCTACTGGAACAAAGTTTTGGCTACTGTAAAAATTGACTTTAGGCCAACTAGTAAACCGGAGCTCATTTCTTTTGTAGTTTGAGTTTCGTTGCCTCTTTCGAGTTGATTCTTTTTGCAAACCGGAGTTCTTAAGTTGAACTTTCTGGTTAGATCTCTTATTTGAATTTTACCCGTGCAGTAGTTAAGTACTTATTGTGTGCTTGTTTGATTGCGATAGAGTACCCGGAGTGCGCCGCTTGCTACTTTGAGTCTCTAGGTTTTGCGGATCATCAGCAAGGCAAGTAACACTTTGATCATACATTCCAATTACCCAGTTTTCATTGCATTAGTCCAAACACTCACACATTGCATGAGTAGGACCAATTAACTTGTGGGACTGGGAAGTAGATTGCGGTAGTACCTATTACCTGCATTACATTCAAACCTTTGGGAGTTACTTCTACGTTTGCTGTTAGGACATGCTATGCTCGTAGACGTCGATTGGGTGAGTGAAATCCATGACAGATGTGAGTTTGTTAATTAATGGTTCAACTTAAGGTGGCAACATTAATACACATCTGGGTGGATTGAGGCACCTGGGTATTCCAGCGATTGCCTGTTTTTTTATGGACCGCCACCCAGGCTCAAAGGGATCATGAGATTATTCATACTAGAAACTTCCATGTGCAGCCACAATGCTATTATGGGCTCTAGCATAGTATCAGTAAGTCGTGCGAACTCTTATAGTGGTGGACTAGCAGATGTAGGGGATGTAGGTTGGTACGGTCCGCCCGATCTTAAGGTGCTAGGGCTTCTGAAATACTATGTCTCGGTCATCCGTTTCTCAAACACCATGCAGTGCGAGAAACCAAACGGAGGTGATCGAGTCTTGTGGGAAAAGTGCACAAACCTCTGCAGAGTGTACAAACTGATCATGATTAGCCGTGTCCCCGGTTATGGACGTCTTGAGTATCTAGTACTTGGATTTTCATGTGCATCTCATCATGTTACTCTAATTTAATATTGTTGGGTTTATTGATTATTTTAATTGGGGTTGAGAGGATGTCTATCTTCTCAACGATGTTTCAACTACCATGATAGTTAATTAAAATCTATTCCTTTGAAGTAGGGAAAAATTGGCTTTACGCAAAAACTTAACCGTAGAGCTTTCCACCAGCCAAATATTGCATATAGTGTAGCCTTATTTTCATTGCATTCTCTTGTGTTACCTTGCCAGCATATTCCATGTGCTGACCCGTTTTTGGGCTGCAACGTTTCATGTTGCAGACTTTTCAGACGACGAGTAAGATGCCTTTTAGGTCGTGGTTCTATACTCAGTGATGCCGCTGGAGTTGATGGACTCACTTATCTTCCAAGCCTTCCGCTGTTATCGTATTAGATGGCCTTCAGCCATATTATTTGTAATAAATTCATCGTTGGACTATCGATGTAATAAGTGTGTGATTGCTACTCTGTTATAAATCCTTCAAGTACTGTGCGTGTCAGCATTACTGATCCAGGGATGACTCTGATGCACAGAGATCAGACTGTTTGAGGACTGGTCGCTACAAGATGGTATCAGAGCACACGCTGACTGTAGGACACGACCACTAAGACAAGCCCTAGAGCACAATTCACTCTTCTCTTTTCTGACTCCTCATCTTTTCTACTCTTTAGGATGGTGGAAGCAAAGCACAAGTTCATGCGACCGGATGATGATACACCCTTTGGACGACACCTGAAGGAAGTCACAAGATATCTCAACATTGGATTACCAAGTTTCACCGGAACCTACAATGCCACTCTACCTGAGGAGGAGCGTTGGTTGATTCAAGCTCAAGTTCCAGGAAGGACGTTCGCACCATTCGCCTCACTCATATCATTTTCCTTTAATGCACCTACATGGAGCCTAGGAAGGAGTATGGCAGCCCACATTGCTATGGGAAGGATTGGAGAAGTCTACAAGCAGGAGCTAAAGGACACCATCTACCAGATTTGTGGACGCCGAGATGAGAATTGGGATATGATCAGCACCCGGAAGGATAGATCCATTGCAGCATTCATCCAGGAGTTGAACCACCACATTCGTCGCCAGGAGCACCAGATGTGTGCAGGGATGATAGATTTGAAGAAAGCCCTAAATAGGAATTTGGAGCTAGAGGAAGAACTCAAGTCTACACGCTACGGATATGAGGAGGAGATGAAGATACTTGTGGAGAAGAATGATGATTTGACCCGGAAGTTAGGGATACTCATGGGAGAAGAAGACGAGGAAGAAGAACCCCGGGAGATACCACCGGAAGAATATATCATCATAGATGACACGGATTCGGAAGCTGAGGATAGCAAGGATGAAGACTATGAAGATGAAGCTGGAGCAGATATTATGGAATCCTCTGCCGATCAATATTTTTAGATGACCACCCTGTGACTAGTAGTTTACCTCCATATATTAGTTTTAGAGCACTTTTGTAACGATCGTTAGATTTGTAAGACCTTGTTTGAAATTGATTGGTGTGATATGATTGTGTGTTTGACTCATGTGCATATGCGTAGTGGTTTTCCATTAGACCTCTTTTCTATTCTAATCTCTTCCCTCTACACCCATCAGATGCCTCCAAGACGTGAATTTGAGTTTCCCCCTGAGCTCACCCAGTTGATCCAGCAGCAGAACACCCTGATGCAATTTCTTGTCCAGAACTCTCAGAACAACCAGAACAACAACAACAACAACAACCCTCCACCACCACCACCTGTGGACAACCTGACACGTTTCTTAAGGTTGCAACCACCCGTGTTTGCTAGCAGCATCGAACCAATTGTGGCTGATGACTGGCTATGCAAGATTGGAAGGGACTTGACCACCGCCAATTGCTCGGATGCTGAGAAGGTGCGATTTGCCGCACACCAGTTGTCTGGACCAGCCGCAGCATGGTGGGAGAATTACACAGCCACTTACCCCGTAGCCAATGTGACTTGGGATCAGTTTCAGCAAGCTTTTCGTACCGCCCATGTCTCAACTGGAGCAATGAGTATGAAGAAGCAGGAGTTTCGCAATTTGCGCCAAGGCAATCATACTGTGGCTCAGTACGTGGATGAGTTTAGTACCCTATCTCGTTATGCCCCAGATGATGTGGCCACAGATGCCAAGAAGCGGGAGAGATTCATGGAAGGGCTGAATGATGAGATGAGTGTACAGTTGATGGTGGCAACTTTCAATAACTGCCAGAAGTTGGTTGACCGCGCCCTAATGATTGAAAGGAAGCATCAACAGATTGAGAGTCGCAAGAGGAAGTATGGGCAAGGAAAGTATAACTCTGGAGCTCAGCAGAAGCCCCGTTTTACCCCTAAAGCGGTAGGACAGTTTCAGCATACCCATGGAGGAGGTAGCTCGCACAATCACAATGGCACCAATAATGGCAATGGAAATGGGAATGGAGCCAATGGAAACCAGAACCGCCCTACACTATCCACACCCACCAAGAGGGATTTCAGCCATGTCACTTGTTACAAGTGCGGGAAGAATGGACATTATGACAATGAATGCCCAGAAGTTAAGAATGGGAATGGCAATGGAAGCGCCGGGAAGAAGCCCAACCCGTTCAACAAAGGACAAGTGAACCACGTGACTGTGGAGGAGGTAGAGGAGCAACCAGATGCGGTTATAGGTAAGTTCTTAGTTAAGTCCTTTACTGCACTCGTTCTTTTCGATACTGGTGCATCGCATTCATACATTTCAAGGGGATTCGTGGATAAGTATAAGCTGCCGACCCATGCCCTTAGATCGCCCATGTTAGTAACCTCACCAGGAGCGGAGTATATGGCTAAGTCATGGTGTGATCAGTTGCCCCTAAGGATTGGTAATTACATTTTCCCTTCGGACCTAATAGTATTGGAATCTCAAGGACTGGATGTGATATTAGGCATGGATTGGTTATCTAAGTATGATGGGAATATAGAATGTGCCAGTAAGACCATTTTGCTTACTACGCCGGAAGGAAGAAGGATCAAGTATGTATCCCGACATGAATCAAAGAGGAGTAGGTTAAATTCCTTGTCAGGAGTTGTTCAGGAGGAAGTGCCAGTAGTGAAGGATTATCCGGACGTTTTTCCAGAGGAGTTACCTGACATGCCACCGGATAGAGATATAGAGTTTTTGATTGAACTTTTGCCAGGCACCGGGCCAATTTCTAAGAGACAATATAGGATGTCCGCAAAGGATTTGGAGGAAATTAAGAAGCAGATTAAGGAGTTACTGGATAAAGGATTCATACGCCCAAGTTCTTCGCCTTGGGGTTCGCCAGTACTTCTAGTGGAAAAGAAGGATGGATCGTTAAGAATGGTTGTCGATTACCGAGGATTGAATGAAGTAACGATCAAGAACACGTACCCATTGCCGATGATCAATGATCCGTTCGATAGATTACAAGGAGCTAAGGTATTTTCCAAGATCGATCTGCGATCAGGGTACCATCAACTGAAGATCCGGGAGCAGGATATACCTAAGACGGCCTTTACCACTAGGTATGGGTTGTACGAGCATACCGTTATGTCGTTTGGTCTGACGAACGCACCGGCATACTTTATGAACCTGATGAACAAAGTGTTTATGGAGTATTTGGATAAGTTCGTCGTAGTGTTCATAGATGATATTTTGATCTTCTCGAAGGATGAAGAGGAGCATGCAGAGCATTTGCGTTTGGTATTGGAGAAGCTCAGAGAACATCAGTTATATGCCAAGTTTAGCAAATGTGAGTTTTGGTTGAAGGAAGTCGGATTCCTCGGACATGTTATATCCGGAGAAGGAATAGCAGTAGATCCCGCTAAGGTGGACACCATGACCAATTGGGAAGCACCGACAACAGTTGGAGAGATCAGGAGTTTTCTTGGACTCGCGGGATACTATCGAAGATTCATCGAGAATTTCTCAAGGATTGCAAAGCCAATGACGGAGTTGTTAAAGAAGGACACCAAGTTCAGTTGGACAGAAGAATGTGAGGCCAGTTTCCAGGAATTAAAGAAAAGGTTGGTCTCATCCCCTGTGTTGATTCTTCCAGATCAACATAAGGATTATGAGGTGTACTGTGACGCTTCACGTCGAGGACTTGGAGCTGTTCTTATGCAGGAAGGAAGAGTTGTTTCGTATGCTTCACGACAACTAAAACCTCATGAGCTGAACTATGCCACCCACGATTTGGAGTTAGCAGCCGTAGTGCATGCATTGAAGACGTGGAGACATTTTCTCATTGGAAACCATTGTGAAGTATATACGGATCACAAGAGTTTGAAGTATATATTCACTCAGAAGGAGCTGAATCTTAGGCAAAGAAGATGGCTGGAACTCATTAAGGATTATGACATGAGATTGCATTATCATCCCGGAAAGGCTAACGTAGTAGCTGTTGCGCTAAGCCGTAAGAGCCATGTCAATACCCTAATGATGGAGGAGTTTCCAAAGGAGTTAGCCGAGGACCTACGAGAACTACATTTGGAGATAGTTCCGAGAGGCTATGTAGCAACACTAGAAATCCAGTCTACCCTGATGGATAAAATCAGAGAAGCTCAGAAGGTTGACAAGGAGGTTGCCTCTATAAAGGAGAGGATGAGCGAAGGAAAAGCTAAAGGATTTCGTGAGGTTGAACACGACACCCTATGGTTTGAGGATCGAATCTATGTGCCCAATGACCCGGAGATTAGGAAGTTGATTCTACAGGAGGCCCATGATTCACCATACTCGATTCACCCAGTAAATACTAAGATGTATTTGGATTTGAAGGATATTTTCTGGTGGACCGGTATGAAGAAGGATATTGCGGAGTATGTAGCAGTTTGTGATGTATGTCAGAGAGTGAAGGCAGAACATCAGAAGCCAGCAGGATTGTTACAACCTATGCCAATACCCGAATGGAAGTGGGAGAAGCTTGGCATGGATTTTATCACCGGATTGCCCAGGACCAAAGCAGGATATGATTCAATCTGGGTAGTAGTAGACCGATTGACGAAGGTAGCCCACTTTATCCCTGTGAAAACCACATATACCAGTGCAAAGTTGGCAAAGATATAGATGACCAGAATTGTATGTCTGCATGGAGTTCCGAGGAGCATCGTATCAGATAGAGGAACCCAGTTTACCTCAAAGTTCTGGAATCAGTTACATGAAACTTTGGGTACCAGACTAGAGTTTAGCACAGCATTTCATCCGCAGACAGATGGACAGACGGAGAGAGTAAATCAGATTTTGGAGGATATGTTAAGAGCATGTGCATTAGATTATGGATCTAGTTGGGATGACAACTTGCCCTACGCGGAGTTCTCATACAACAACAGTTACCAAGCCAGTTTGAAGATGGCACCGTTCGAGGCATTGTATGGAAGGAGATGCCGAACACCGTTGTCATGGGACGAAGTTGGAGACCGACAGTTGTTTGGACCAGACTTAATCAAAGAGTCTGAGGAGAAGGTGAAGTTGATCCAAGATAGACTGAAGGTAGCTCAGTCCAGGCAGAAGAGTTATGCAGACTCGAAGCGCAAGGAGATAACCTATGAGATCGGAGATAGAGCGTACTTGAGAGTATCGCCTCTGCGAGGAGTTAAATGTTTCGGAGTTAAAGGGAAGTTAGCCCCGAGATTTGTGGGACCTTACCGTGTTTTGGAACGCATGGGAGAGGTTGCCTACAAGTTGGAATTGCCCGAAGGATTGTCAGGAGTGCAAGACGTGTTTCATGTTTCGCAGCTTAAGAAGTGCCATGCGGAGATGGCCAATATACCACTTAGAGACACAGTACCCCTGGAAGCAATCCAGTTGGACAGTGATCTGACCTACGAGGAGAAGCCTGTTAAGATTCTCGAATTTTCGATCAGAGTTACTCGCAGTAAGGTTATCAAGTTTTGCAAAGTTCAGTGGAGTCACCAAACCGAGGAAGAAGCCACCTGGGAACGAGAAGATGATCTACGCAAGGACCACCCACACCTGTTCTCTAGCCAAGTCGAATCTCGAGGGCGAGATTCATTCTAAGGGGGGTAGGTTTGTAACATCCCAAATTTTCAATTTGGAATGTTATACATAGATCATATTTGCATTGCATGCTTTTGCATTTTTTGTTCGTGGCGTTCCTCGAAATTCTAAGCAACTCAAGGACCTACGGAGAGAGTTGGGAATTTTACCGTTTTCGTATTTGAGTTCGCTCGAATACCGGTACGAGGACAGTGTGATTCTAGTTATTTTTCTCTCCTAAAAATATTTCTAAAAACAAAATATGAGCGGAGATAATATGACTTCTCCAAAATAACAGAAATATTGGAATAAAAATGTTAAAATCACTTTTGGTATTTTTCTGGATTTATTTGCATAAGAAAAATGTGCGTTTTTCGAAATTGCATTTAGGTCCGGGAAAAATGTTCACTTTGTCCTAAATATTACTAGAGGACGGTGAAAATTTATTTCGTGGATTTTGGAGTCCGTTTGGTATTTCTTTCGTTAGTTTTTCTACGCGAGGACTTTTTTAGAAGAAAAAAAAATTAACCGACTTAGGATTCGTATAGGAGTAGGACTATCGGCTTTATAAGACAGCGCCCCGGCCCGTCTCGCCCCCAGCCCGCCAGCCGCCCCTGCCCTAACCCTAGCGCGCCGCCGCCCCGCCGCCAGCGCCGCCGCCGCCGCCACCGCGGGCCGCCGCCCCGCCGCCGCCGCCGCCACCGGCCGCCGCCGCGGGCCGCCGCCGCGCCGCACCCCGCCGCCTACCGCCGCTGCCACCGCCGCGCCGCGCCGCCCGCCGCCGCGCCGCCGCCGGAGTCGCCGGACCTCGCCGCCGTCGCCGAGGTAGACACCGCCGCCGCCATCGGTTTTTTTTTCCAAAAGAACGATCGGTTTTTTTAGGAAAACCCTAGATCTGTTTTTTTTTATTTAGAATAGATCGGTTCGGTTTTTCCGTCGGTTTAGTTATTTAGCGGACGTTCGTCCGTACGTTCGTTTTAACGAACGGTTTTCGTTAGTTAGCCGCAGACAGCGAACGTTCGTTCGTTAGCCTGTTCGTCCATTTTTCTTTTTCGGGGTATTTATCCGCGGTTATTCCGATCGTGATTTCTGCCCTGATCTTGTTTTTCGTTTTTCTTTTCGCTCGAGAGTCCGAATCAGGTGATTCAAAATCCCAGATCTTCATCTCGAAGCCCTCTTTACGTTTAATTAACTGGAAAGAAGTTTTGGCTACTGTAAAATAGACTTTAGGCCAACTAGTAAACAGGAGCTCGTTTCTTTTGCAGTTTGAGTTTCGTTGCCTCTTTCGAGTTGATTCTTTTTGCAAACCGGAGTTCTTAAGTTGAACTTTCTGGTTAGATCTCTTATTTGAGTTTTACCCATGCATTAGTTAAGTGCTTATTGTGTGCTTGTTTGATTGCGATAGAGTACCCGGAGTGCGCCGCTTGCTACTTTGAGTCTCTAGGTTTTGTGGATCATCAGCAAGGCAAGTAACACTTTGATCATACTTTCCAATTACCCAGTTTTCATTGCATTAGTCCAAACCCTCACACATTGCATGAGTAGGACCAATTAACTTGTGGGACTGGGAAGTAGATTGAGGTAGTACCTATTACCTGCATTACATTCAAACCTTTGGGAGTTACTTCTATGTTTGCTGTTAGGACATGCTATGCTCGTAGATGTGGATTGGGTGAGTGAAATCCATGACAGATGTGAGTTTGTTAATTAATGGTTCAACTTAAGGTGGCAACATTAATACACATCTGGGTGGATTGAGGCACCTGGGTATTCCAGCGATTGCCTGTTTTTTTATGGACCGCCACTCAGGCTCAAAGGGATCATGAGATTATTCATACTAGAAACTTCCGTGTGCAGCCACAATGCTATTATGGGCTCTAGCATAGTATGAGTAAGTCGTGCGAACTCTTACAGTGGTGGACTAGCAGATGTAGGGGATGTAGGTTGGTACGGTCCGCCCGATCGTAAGGTGCTAGCGCTTCTGAAAGACTATGCCTCGGCCATCCGTTTCTCAAACACCATGCAGTGCGAGAAACCAAACGGAGGCGATCGAGTCTTGTGGGAAAAGTGCACAAACCTCTGCAGAGTGTACAAACTGATCATGATTAGCCGTGTCCCCGGTTATGGACGTCTTGAGTATCTAGTACTTGGATTTTCATGTGCATCTCATCATGTTACTCTAATTTAATATTGTTGGGTTTAATGATTATTTTAATTGGGGTTGAGAGGATGTCTATCTTCTCAACGATGTTTCAAATACCATGATAGTTAATTAAAATCTATTCCTTTGAAGTAGGGAAAAATTGGCTTTACGCAAAAACTTAACCGTAGAGCTTTCCACCAGCCAAATATTGCATATAGTGTAGCCTTATTCCTTTGAAGTAGGGAAAAATTGGCTTTACGCAAAAACTTAACCGTAGAGCTTTCCACCAGCCAAATATTGCATATAGTGTAGCCTTATTTTCATTGCATTCTCTTGTGTTACCTTGCCAGCATATTCCATGTGCTGACCCGTTTTCGGGCTGCAACGTTTCATGTTGCAGACTTTTCAGACGATGAATAAGATGCCTTTTAGATCGTGGTTCTATACTCAGTGATGCCGCTGGAGTTGATGGACTCACTTATCTTCCAAGCCTTCCGTTGTCATCGTATTAGATGGCCTTCAGCCATATTATTTGTAATAAATTCATCGTTGGACTATCGATGTAATAAGTGTGTGATTGCTACTCTGTTATAAATCCTTCAAGTACTGTGCGTGTCAGCATTACTGATCCAGGGATGACACTGATGCACAGAGATCAGACTGTTTGAGGTCTGGTCGCTACAGTAAACATGATGGCTATATTATTCAACTTAGTAAGATGTTCCACAACAGTTTCAGATTCATAGCCATGGAAAGGATAAGATTCAACCAAAGTAATTAAATCAGGATCAATGGAGAAATCATAAACCTTATCAATAACAAAGATAGGTGAAGTAGCAAAAGCAGGGTCATATTTCATTCTAGCATTCAAAGACTTCTCTTTCAGCTTAGATAATAATTTCTTAAGATCATATCTATCGTTGCAAGCAAGAAAGTCTCTAGCGGTTTCTTCATCCATAACATAACCCTCGGGAATAACATGCAATCCATATCTAGGGGGAGAATCTTCATCATCACTTTCATAAATATTATCAGTTTCAATATTTGCATTCTCCCTAACCTTAGCAATTTGTTCATCTAGAAATTCACCTAGTGGCACAGTATTATCAAGCATAGAAGGAGTTGCATCATACATAGCAAAAGTAGCATCATCAAGAACATGCGACATATCAGATTCAATAGCAGGAGTAGGTGTAGCAAATTTACTCATAACAGAGGGTGAATGAAGTGCATAGCTAGATGGCAGTTCCTTACCTCCCCTCGTAGTTGAGGGAAAGATCTTGGTTTTTGAGTCATTCAAGTTCTTCATAGTGATCAACAGATATAAATCCCAAGTGACTTAAAGAATATAGCTATGCTCCCCGGCAATGGCGCCAGAAAATAATCTTGATAACCCACAAGTGTAGGGGATCACAATAGTTTTCGAGGGTAAAGTATTCAACCCAAATTTATTGATTCAACACAAGGGGAGCCAAAGAATACTCTTAAGTATTAGCAGTTGAGTTGTCAATTCAACCAGACTTGGAAATTTAGTATCTTCAGCAAGGTAGTTTAGTAGAAAAGTAATATGGAAGTAACGGTAATGGTAGCAAAAGTAGCGATAGTGTTTTGTAGTGATTGTAATAGAAGCGGCGGAAAAGTAAATAAGCAACAAGCAATATGTGAAAAGCTCGTAGGCATTGGATCGGTGATGGAGAATTATGTCGGATGTGATTCCTCATGTAATAGTTATAACATAGGGTGACATAGAACTAGCTCCAGTTCATTAATGTAATGTAGGCATGTATTCCGAATATAGTCATACGGGCTTATGGAAAAGAACTTGCATTACATCTTTTGTCCTACCCTCCCGTGGCAGCGGGGTCCTAGTGGAAACTAAGGGATATTAAGGCCTCCTTTTAATACAGTACCGGACCAAAGCATTAACACATAGTGAATACATGAACTCCTCAAACTACGGTCATCACCGGGAGAGGTCCCGGTTATTGTCACTTCGGGGTTGACGGATCATAACACATAGTTGGTGACTATTGACTTGCAAGATAGGATCAAGAACTCACATATATTCATGAAAACATAATAGGTTCAGATCTGAAATCATGGCACTCGGGCCCTAGTGACAAGCATTAAGCATGGCAAAGTCATAGCAACATCAATCTAAGAACATAATGGATACTAGGGATCAAACCCTAACAAAACTAACTCGATTACATGGTAAATCTCATCTAACCCATCACTGTCCAGCAAGCCTACGATGGGATTACTCACGCACGGCGGTGAGCATCATGGAATTGGTGATGGATGAAGGTTGATGATGACGATGGCGGGGATCTCCACTCTCCGGAGCCCCGAAAGGACTCCAGATCAGCCCTCCCAAGAGAGATTAGGGCTTGTCGGCGGCTCCATATCATAAAACACGATAATTCTTCCTCTCTGATTTTTCTCTCCCCGAAAGTGAATATATGGAGTCGGGGGATACGTCGGTGGAGCAACATGGGGGCCCACGAGGCAGGGGGGCACGCCCAGGGGGAGGGGGCGCGCCCCCCACCCTCGTGGATAGGGTGTGGGCCCCCTGGCTTGGTTCTTTCCACAGATATTTTTTATATATTCCAACATAATTCTCCATTGAATTTCAGGTCATTCCGAGAACTTCTATTTCTGCACAAAAATAACACCATGGCAATTCTGCTGAAAACAGCGTCAGTCCGGGTTAGTTCCATTCAAATCATGCAAGTTAGAGTCCAAAACAAGGGCAAAAGTGTGTGGAAAAGTAGATACGTTGGAGATGTATCATAGTTGTACTCGCGGTCTTTGGCAACGGTAGTCGGAAGTAGTCGTTCACGTTGCGGCGGTAGTTGTACATGCACGTAGACGTTCGGGTTTTCCGTAGATGTTCATGTCATCATTTCGTTTGGTGACAGAGTCAAACTTGGCGCATCCGGGTCGAGGTCTTGGTGAGTCGCATGTGGAGGTACTTGGCGAACTTGCGGTGGCCTTGGCGATCCAGCAGCGGGAAGCAGCCGGAGGTGCACGGAGAAGCATCCGTGGCAGGCCAACAAGCGAAACATCCCGCGGCGACGGGGCACCGGCGAACAGAGGTAGCAGAGGAGCTGCAAGAGCGGGGCTCAGGGGAGAAGGAAAGGCGGCGCGTGAGGAGGCATTGCCTCGCGGCGGCGGACGCGAACGAGGAGAAGGCTCGTAGAAAACTCCGATGAGTCGAGCAGTTGGCCGGACGCAGAAAAGTGGAGGCGCATAGGAGGAGGCTTCAGAGGTGGCGGAGGACGTCCATGGAGGCGCGACGTGCTGACCAAGGCCGGCCAGACCTGGCCATCCCGAGGTGAGGCGGCGCAGCTTGCGGGGGCGCGAAGCAGAGGGTGAGCTGGGAAGGGCGATGTAGGGCGCAGCGGCGGACGGGCCATAGGCGAGGTGGATGTGGTGGAGGAGAAGGATGGCGACGCGTCTGAGGCGGGGGAGGAGCATGAGTGACGTCCTTGCGGGCCGGCACGGTGGCCTCCATGGCCGACGGCCGTGCAGTTCGCTTAGAGAGAAGGGGCATCATGAGATGGGGCCTGCGGAGGGGAGGAGGCATGGTAGAGCGGAGAGCTTGGGGCGCTGGTGGCGGCCTCGGGAAGGGGAAGAGGGGCTTGGCACGACGAAGCTTCGCCCTGGCGGCTCTAACGGGAGGAGGACGAGGGGGATTGAGAGGAGGGAGAAAGGTGGTGGCGCTGAGGGGCTCGACGGGTAGGAGGGGTCGAGCAGGGGTCGGCTAGGGTTAAGACAGAGGGTCTGACTGGGACTTGGGCCAAGGGAGGCCTAGTGGCCGGCTGGGCCTGGCTGCGGCTGGGCTCTCTTTCTCACTTATTTCTACTTCTTATTGTTTTCCCAAAAACAGAAAAACAAACAAAGAAGAAAAGAGAAGTAAGGAGGTGCTAGGGATAGTGTAAGGACACGGGGTTAATTTTCCTGGACTCATAAAAATGAGCATGATCCAAGAAAATTACAAGTGGGCATGGTAGAAAGATGTAAATTCAAACTCATTTGAATTTTATCCAAATGGTTTGAACTAGGAGTAGGTTTTTGAAGTGTCCAAAATGTTCGGATTTTTTGGAGGAACCTCGATAAAATGGATAAGAATTGTTGGCAAGGTTTGAGAGTCAAAACATGGAGTGAAATAGGCATGGGGAAGATTTGCAAGTGTGTTTATGAGTGATTTCAAATTAATGAAATAATTTTAGTAGCTCTATAAATATTAGGAGGATATGTTATAAAGAGAAATCACCATGTGAGTTCCATCGGTTTAAATGGATCGAAGATCCACACAATTTATTTATTTGAGTTTTTAAAAATTAAATTACATGATGGCATGATGATATGATGCAAGAACAAATAAAATGAAGCAAGCAAAATGAAACACATGGCGAAACGCGGAATAGCTGGAAGTCTTCTGGAGCGTCGGTCTTAGAGCGTCACAACTCTCCCACACTAACAGAGGATCTCGACCCGAGATCCTGGAGATGGCACCGGATAGAAGAGGATAAAGGAAGAGGTAAAACAAAGTTACTTCTTCGACAAACGAGTGAAACCACGAACCTTGAGAGGTTGAAAACTCGAAGAAATGACACGACGGAAATGAAAGAAATTGAAACGCTTTGTTGGACAGGAGGAACAAGGAATACGACAAGAATGAAGAGCTTAGGTGACAAGATAGACAATGAAACCACTCTGGTTAAAACAAGATAGAGAAGGAATATGAATAAAGTACTTCGAATAGCACTATGACTGTAAATGGAAGGAATTAACATGTACTTTAGAAGATGGGATGATACTTGATGAAATCAACAACACACTACCTGCGAAACTATTGAATGAATGGCACAAGGGGTAAGAAAGGCTTCACATAGCACTCCGGTTGAAAAGAGAGGAAAAACTTGATAGGATGAGAGAACTTGAATGGAGGACATGACAAACCTGATAAATGGACCGGCAAGGAAAAGAACATGATCTTGACAAAAATAGATGATGGAACGAAGAAATCAATATTACAATACCTCCGGAACAAAAGAATAGAAGCTAGATTGTTAGGAAGAACGAATCATTGAACGAAGTTGTTGGAAATTCAACAAAAAAAGACTAAGCTTGTTGTGGGCTTATGGAAAACATCTCAAAATTTTGAGGTGACAACCGGCCACTAACGGAAACCAATTGTTGCTAGAGATCAACGAAGAGATGAAAACTTCTTTCACCGAGAGGATACATGAAGAATTTGGGTCATTTATAAGCACCACAATAGCAACAATCATTAGGGAATGCTTTTAGGTGAAATACAACCCAAGATTACTCCAAAGAATAAATTGAAGGGTTGGAAAGATCTCCTAAACAAAGAAAATGATGGGTTTAAATATCTCATTCCTAACAACTTGTGAATCATGAAACATGAAGGGATATTGTCAAAAATGACATACCACCATCTGAAACAATAAGGTAGAAAGAATTGTACTTCAAAATGCAAGATGAAGAATACTTGAGCTCCTCCAACAAGAATCTTGAAGAACATTTCGAGAATGGAAGAAATCTTTGACGAACCACCATGTTGAACCTTCGGTAACAAAAGGATGAGAAATGAAGGATGAAAAGAATAAGATTGAAGCCTTGCAATGATTTAGAAGGATCTTCACGACGAGAACATTGAGAGAGCTTAGAACACCGGGAGACAAAACGAACAACTTGAAACGAAGAATTTATTCCTCATGAATAAACTCTAAACAAAGGGATTAATCCACTTGGATGACTTAAGAATAAGAATTATGTTATGCGTACCCATCACCAATTTAAATTGATGACAACCAATGGATTTGGCATACTACATATTCTTGTTGCAAAGAATTAAAGAGGGATCTCGCACAAACTTGAGAAACTATATAACGAATCACTGGTAGGATTTGGGAAGAACGAGTGAAATGATATGAAAATGTAGGAAGAGGAATGTCCAATGAACCACCGTAAGAATTGAAACCGAGTGGTGAAAGAGAACGAATCGCCGTGAAGAATTAGAAAGTGAATGAACATACATGAGGCAATTTAGGTATACTAGTCGTCAACCCGTGCTACGCAAGGGCTAGATTAATGTTGAAGAACACATAAATTCTATAATTATTACCAATTATCACATGGGTATATGCTTTTGAAATTATTATCATCAAGAAAATCAAATAATTCTCCATCGGTACCCACAGGATAAAGCGGATCAAATTCATTGATTCAATTACTGGTAAGACGCTTTACATGTAAACACATACTGAAAAGCATGCATTTGATAATATTTCATGGTAATCCGTGGAAAAACAGTTAGTTAATGATTAGACGCTTCATATGTCTATATGGGTTTGAACATTCTATACTGCTGGTTCTTTTGATTGGTAGGCGGATTTTAGTTATATTAGTTCATAAATAGTCTGTCATTTTTCTAGATTCTTATTTTAGGTGAAATGGTCTTTATTTTTGTAGACCAACTGTTGTGGCTCATGATATGCTTCTACCGAGCACCAGATTTGATCATCAGAAGTGGCGGGAGTATATGCACATGTGATCTCTCCGTTCAATTAACATAACATGACTTCTCTATTTCTTCAGTACTCAACTACCTAATTATCTACATGATTCAGCTTAGATAATTTAATTGACTCGAAAGTATCATCACAACATGTATGAGTGATTAGTGCCAAATGTGGAAACTATTTATATAATTCAAAGAAGTAAATAATACCAAGCTACTTGTATGTATGAAAGAGGAAGGACCGTATATAAGTAAAAAAAAATTGGGGGGGGGGGGGAATCTTACAAGACCTTTCATACACTGTGCGTCAACATTTTGTCTTGGGAACCTAGAAATGATCACTTTCATGAGAGCCTCCCATGTAAAAGGAAGCTACCTTGGTAGCAAAAACTTTGTTATCACTGTGATCAAATGCTTAAGAAAGTCTAGTTTACTAAATCTTAAAGCAAGTGCAAATGATTGGAATTGCCTTTTGAAAGAAGTAACACTAAAATCCAAACAACATAACATAGATATGTGAGGGTCAAATGATTGAATGAGACAGGAAGTTCAATCTGACTTATTTAAGCTAATACTAAAAGATCTGGGGCTAGATCATAACTTTGTATTACTCGTTGAATTTTAGTACATGGCGAATCCCTTGGAAATCACCTCCAAACTCTGTCTCTATTGGCCGACACTCAATATTACTCTTTCTTGTTGTCTTGAATTGACGTAGGTCTGGACCCAAATGAAAGGAACCCTATAAATTGAATATTTCACAGCTATCTTTGTAACTAATTTTAACATCCATATCACAATTAATGCATCATAATTTATTTACTTTTGACTAATATGCAGGCGCGAAATTAAATTTTGGTTCTGTCAAAACTTTAACCTAACAATAGACACTAAGCTTATAGACATAATCACAATTAATCCTTCTTAGATAGTGTGGAGGAACTGGGTCAAGAAACGCCTATATACCTCGATAAACATAATCGAACATGCAGCCATAGTTAATATAACAACTTGCTTCAACTGGTTATAACTGGAAACAGCAAAATATATATGTTGACATGGGTTAACACGAATAGGTCAGGGCAGCTTTTCATCAGGCATTGTAAAACAAATAAAAGATACCCCTGACAAAGCAATGTAGAAGATAGATATTACATTAACTGCACCAACAGAAAGCTCTTCTTGGTTCGTACATAGTAAGCAAAACATATAGTATTCTTACTATCTATCAGAGGAGTAGGATGGTAGAAATAAATCCACCAAGAAGAATAATAATTAGAAGTCCAAGTAATGGGATAATGCAACGAAATTTATAATTTTCATCCGACACAAAAAATTCAGCAATAAGAAAAATATGCTCGTCGTGTTTCAACTTGGCCTTTAGCAACACACACACACAGACACACACAGCGAGATATTTTTTATTATTGTGTTCAAGGTTTGTACATACAGAGAACCATGGTTTTATATTTGTAATATTCCAGCATTCAGCTTAAGATAATAATTGAAATGAATATTGTAGTAACATTAATTAAAATGCACTTACACAAATGGAAACAATTTTAATGGAATATTCCTCAGTTGCCACGGGGAACATGTTCCCTAAGTCAGTGTAGTATACTCTATACGCCTTTGATACCATAATTTTTTTGAAAAGCACCGACAGGTCAGCATCTAGAAGTGTAAATCAGTGAGAGAGAGAGAGAGAGAATGAACATAGCCACTCCAATGTACATCAGAGAAAACATAAAGATTACATAGACAATTGCAAAAATTACAACGTTAACTAATCATCGAATCACCAGACCTATGCCATTTGTATTCTGATGAAGTATTATACATGGATCGTTAGCAGAACTACATATTCACTTACTGAGTCAACCTATATGGTAACATGATGAGGTAAACTGACGAACTAATGCAAAAGCAGTACTCTCCAAAGAAATTAAAGCATGAAATATTAACTAAAAAGGTCGGAAGTTGTTCAGCAAACAAAAAAAATGTACATTAATCGGCACATAATAACATTGTAACTGGACCACATAGAAGAGCTCTGGATACTAACTTCCAAAATTAACAATGCTATTAAAAATGTACATTAATCTTCCATGGTTGCAGACTGCACCATTGCAGAAAGCAGACGATCAATTCATAGTGGCAACTATATCATTGACAGTATCTCAGTGTCTCGTTGTTTCTAGATCAAATCAGTACATGGGTACCATGGGAAAAAGGAGATCAAGTTGCTTACATGATATATTAGTTAAAGTGGTGTTACAGCCGAGTATAGAAGGTTTGATGATACATTACTTATCTGCCCCAATATGGTGTCGATGACACAAACTTCAGTGGTTGTTGCTATAGCCGGGAAGGGGTGACTTCTCTATGTTGGTCTGGCTGGGTCAAAATATTATGAAACATGACAACCTGAGAAAGCTACTATTATTCTTGCTTTCAGGTCAAACCATAAAGGAGCACATGAGTAATTTAAGATACTAAGTATACAATGCAGCAACATTCGAATCAGAAAACCTGGGTGCCATTGGCCGCTGATGATGGTATTGTCGTCAGCAACATCACACATCACAGGCTTTTGTACATCCCCTCATCCTTCCTATAATTCTCAGCATGGCGGACCTAGTGCAGTTGATCTATCGCTAATTTGCCATGCTTCCATTCTCAACCTACACAATATGTGTGAAGTGCATCTGAAAACAGTGAAAGTTATCTCTTGTTGGTTGTGGCAGTAGTATTTGTGGCACTAGTTTCTCTATCTTTCCAGATCAATGATTAGGCAACTTCCAATTCCTTTTGTCATGTAAGTATCACGAACTGCATAGGGTTAGTATATAAGCATCACGAACTGCATAGAGTTAGTAGTTGAATTGGTTAGAAAGTAAGAGATTAAATTATTAAGGTTAGGTAGCCTTGACCAATTAATTGTAAAAGTCCTATTTTCATCTGCTACTTGGAGGTAACAAAAATTTTAATCGTAAGAGGGTGCATACCTGGACCTGCAACAAAAAGGGCATGGTCTGGATGTGTAGCGAAAGGGGCATGGGTTCGATTTGCACCAACAGGGGCATGAACCTGGGGTCTCCTCTTCAAGCATGGTGCAAAGGAAGACATCTTCTAGGATTCCATTGGATGCATCCATTAAAAGAAACAAAGGGCGATATGATTTGCATGCGGCAGAGGCAAGATCATCCGTAACAACTCGGCGGAGGGCCAGTCCTGACACCGGCAGCGGCGACCAGCCAAGAAGCCCTACCTACTATGAGAGCACGGAGATCCCGAGTATGAGCATGAGAACTCTGTAAGAGAAGGCAACATCCGGACGTCGCGCAGTAGCATGGAGATGAAGAGGAGGAGAGAGGAGACGTAGATGACATGGAAGAAACACGCGTGGAAGAGGGGTCGTTATTATGATCCCATAGTCATTATGCGTAGATTTAATTTTCACAAAGTCAAGATGCGTCGATTAGCAGCAAACTTGTTTATACTCCTATGTAAAAAATACAACGTGGACTTCCTGGTTAATTAGATGGGAGATTAAGCCCGGTTAGTTATCTCATACCTTGAGATTAGTAGCGTAGATCTGTTTTTATATTAGACCTACGAACAGATTGATATTTTTAGGGGAGTACGATCAGATTGATATACGTTCTATGATCTAGAGGTTGTGTTTTTTTCCTGCTGTGTCTGGTTAGATTAAAGAGTTATCAAAAGATCTAGACCGTAATAATTTGGTCCCACATCAGATAAACGGCTCCTAATTACTGATTAACATGGTAATTTCTTGGGAGTCTGTAATTAGTATAGGTATAGATAGATGAGAACAAAGAGATCGCGAGTAGAGTAAAGAATACTTGAATGATGCACCGGAAGAATTTGGAGACGAACGAAGAGGCATCAATGGAGAATAGTTGGAGGACGAATTTGAAAATTGAGAACGAAGAAATCTTCTGAAATGATGGCCTTCGAAGGATGAAAATGGACATGACTCATGAAATGCTTCAGATGGTAATGAAAAGAATTTCTCACGATCAGAAACAAATATGAGGATGGCATCAAGCTAGAACCATGCATCTTCAAGAGAACGGGCAAGATTTAGGAGAAATTCTTCGTAGGTCTTCAAGCTGGGAATGACGACAAGATGCACCACCATGAATTGTTGAGGCACTCCGGAATGAAGAATAAAAAGGTTGAACCAACGATGAAAAGAATATGAAAGCGAACTTGGAGGATACATTTGACTGATGAGAAATCATACTTACGTCACACTTTGAAAAGAACTCCATAATAACTCCGGATAATTAGAAGAGTCAGGTAAGATCCTGGAAAAAGACTTGTGGGTTAGGGCCCACTCAAAAGAAACATCATCGGGAAAAGATTACTTGAAAGAGAGATTGCACCGGTTGAATTAAATGGCTTGAATGAGATAACAGCCTCAAGACAGCTTGAACAGATTCGGAATGGAAACACAAATCTTCCGAGATATCTTGTACCCTCCGGATATGAATAGAGAGAGTTGAATAAATAAGAGAGCCTTGGATAAGAAATTCCAACATGGGAAAACATGTGAAACAAGAGGAAGGACATAATCAACACCAAAGCTTTAATTAATTCCACCGGAGAAGAAACGAGAACGGAGAATGATAAACTTGAAGCTCCTGAGCGTCTTCCTGAGAAATCACTGGATAATGAAATTAAAAGAAAAGAATGAAGAAACATCACATGAATAAAATAGATACTTGACTTGATATTTCTTTCTCCGAGAAGAAGGGTGGGAGGGTGGGAAAAACAAAGGCAACTTGAGATGAACGAAACATACACCATTGAGAAAAACCCAGAATTGGTCTTGCACATATTGAAAGAACCAGGTTAACTTGAAGAGAAGCACGCCGGTTGAGAAGAATTTAACATAACAATATCGATGATCAAGAAGGACTAGCACTCCCATAGAAATATGAGAACACCGCTTAGGAAAGGTATGGAACCAACACTTGACTTCGAAGCAACTCGAATACCACAATCAAAACAAAATGAAGGATATATATGTTGCAACATAATCTTCACAATATCATTTGAACAGAGAATTGAACGAATGAATTCCATAAGCTTAAATTACACATCAACTTGTTGAGAAGCCACTTGAGAGAAAGAAATGATAGAATAAAACAACAAGGTAACAGATGGAACAAATATATAATAGAGGTTTCGTCCCACATGTTCTTGTTGATGCCCCATGGCACGTGTTACAAAGGGCCTTGCAATCCCCGAGTCAGCATAGCCAAGGACTCTTTAAGAGGCAACCCCCAATGTAACAACGACCATGATAACCTCTTCACTAGATGTTGAACCCCAACCTCATATCATGCACCCGTTGGAAGATTACCTAAGAGCTACTTGAATCCTACCTATTAATTCCCGAAGCTTTTCGGTTACGCAATCTAGTGTTGGGGATACAGGGGAAGCACCGCATATCACACAACTAATAAATCCTACATCCAGTTGTATCCATCCGTCAACACATAACCAGGCACCTTCAGAAACCGTTTACCTCGGACCTTCGAAACGCATCCGCTATTCTAGCTGTGGCAATACTCCCGAACTATCCTACCAGTACTGGGTGACGTCGGGGTTATCTCACCACCAGACACGCATAGAAGAGTTTTCGATGTCGGCCGCCTCTGGTATTCTAGAACTGCAACCATACACAATGGGACGACAATACCTCAGAGCTCAACTCCGCGGGACTCGGCCTAAACAGACGGGAGGCATAAAGACAGAATTCTCGTCACAAAGATATCTGAACAATCCAAACAATACCCGCGTGATCCTAAAAAAATTGGTGAAAATTGAGGATAGTGATGTTAAAACAACGTCAGAAATCCTCACCAGAGCGACTAAGGGGATGAGGAGTAAAAAGAAATCCTACTCTTCGATATATATATATATATATATATATATATATATATATATATATATATATATATATATATATATATATATATATATATATAACTCAAAACATTTGTGTGTGTGTGTCTAGACTCCACCAACAGCGGTTCGATCAATCAGGGGGCTCCTAAGTCGGAGAAGGCTCTGAATACCAACTTGTAATGCCTAGGATGCGACTATAGCTCCTAAGTGTCAAGGCATGAGTTAGAGACATAATCGCATTCTGGAAAGATCGCAAGCCTGGTATCTTTGCACAACTCATGTAATGAATAGGGATAAAAGAGATAAATAGTTGGCTTACACTCGCCATGTCACACAATTAATTCAACATTCATACATTCATCCAAATAACACAGGATCCGGCTACGGACGAAATCAAACGAGAAAAGATACCACAAGCACAAGTCCTGATCGCCCCTAGTAGGAACCACTACTGATCGTCGGGATATGTCACATACATATGACCATGTTCTTCATCAAACTCCTAGTGAAGTTCTTGTCCATCTCCTGCATTGTACTCAGTTGTACCTGCATCTGGTGTGTGTTGTAATCTGTGGGTCACAAGGACTCCGCAATCCCATTCTCGGGTATCAAAACTAACAAACCCTTTAGGCGTGGAGTGATAATAAAGTGGCTGCAGCAAGCACTAAGCAACTAGCTTATGAGTTCAAAGTGAGATGAGAAAAGTGCCAGTGGTTGCCAAAGATGATCAATAAGTGATCCTAGCTACTCATGTTCATGCATAACCCCACCGTGTTCACTTTCCGAAAACCCCTTCGAAAAGAGACCGCCACGGTTACTCACACAGGTAGTGTATTCTTAAGGATATGGTGTCAAGTTATATACAACCGGATATTAACAAAATTCCCATGTGCCACATAACCGCGGGCATGGCTTTCAAAAGTTCATAACCCTGCAGGGGTGTCCCAACTTAGCCCGTCACAAGGTCACGATCTGCAGAGTCGCAACTCCATGTTGGGAAGACCCGAGTATTCTTGGAATCTCGTGCTCAAGATATTTTGATAAAGGTAAAACTAATCCAGCAAGACCTCTCGGCGTGCCGACACCCTGATAGTAGCCGCACGTATCCCGTCTCAGGCCATGACCGGATGGGACATGCTATAGGTATATACCAGCCCTCGGGTTTCCCCAAGGTGGCCCCGCAGTCAACCCAGTTTGGACCAACACTCATGAGGAGCACTGGCCCGGGTTGTTGATTAAGAACTCGGGTTAATTACTCCCTATGCAAGTTTTAGTTGTTAGGAAAATGTAGTACCAAAGTTGGGCCTTGCTGGAAAAGCTTTAAGCAATGCGAATTATCAAGGGGGGGCCCATAAACCCCAACCATGTTAGGAACGCAAAATCAAGAAACATAACCCCGGTTTATCGGGTCCTAAGGTGGCATGAGTGGAACAAAACACCAAGTAGAAGGCCAAGCCTTCCACCCATTACCAATATATATATATATATATATATATATATATATATATATATATGTATTCTTTACATAAGATATATATTGTGTTATCCCAATAAACAAGTCCAACATGGAGCAATCTTCCAACTTCACCTGCAACTAACAACGCTATAAGAGGGGCTAAGCAAAAGCGTACTTAGCCAATCAACGGTTTGCTAGGAAGGCGGGTAGAGTGTTTCATGGCAACATAGGAGGCTGACAAGACAAGAATAGGCATCGTGGCAAAACTATAGAGCGAGACAACTAGCAAGGCAAAGATATAGATGATATCGGGGAATGGTCATCTTGTCTGGAATCCCGCAAGGAAGAAGAACGAGTCCATGAAGAAGACAAGCGAACGTAGTTCAACGAATCCTCACAACTCCGGAACAAAACCGAAGCTAACAAGAGAAGCAACCGGAAAGAAGCAAATAACATGGTAGACACACAAACATATACAATGGCATGATGCACAAACAAGTATGATGCATGTCCGGTTTAAATATGCATGGCATGGCAAAGTTCTCAAACAAAACTACAAATTAAGTGGAGCTCAATATGCAACGAGTTGCATATTGACAAAACACCAGATTCACATATTTAATTTAATCTCGTTTATGTAGACAACAATATTAAATGTTGATTAACATGGCAAGAGGTGAAGCAAATGTAAACTATCTATTTTGGCAAGTTTAAATGAGACCGAAATGACAAATAACAATTTTGAAAAATCCCCATGTCATTTAGCAATTTTAATGCAAACAACACTTTTAAACATTTTAAATGTTGTTATCGTGATGCGGATGACATATGCAAGTTTTATGCAATTTTATGAAAAGTTGGCATTTAATATAATATATGCGCATTTATCGCCATGGCGGAAAGAAAGGGGTGGCATGGCGGCGAAATGGAAACGGTGCCACGACAATGTTCCGGTGATCCGACAAATTGTCGAGACGTCGGTGCAAAGGAAGTGTGACGTGCGGAACATGCAAAATATTGTGGGGTGATCCCGGATACTGGGTTCCCACGGGTCGACGGCATGGCAAACGAGGGGTAACTCGGACATGGTGCAAACATTTGATTCATCTCATACATCGCAAGCATTCATCCACAGGGTCATCGACTCGGCGGTTATACCTTCGGAACGTGCATTCAGGATGGTTCGGATTCGACGGAAGAGGTGCACATGTCGAAGAGGAAGTAGTTGTACTCGCGGTCTTCAGCAACGTTAGTCGGAAGTAGTCATTCACGTTGCGGCAGTAGTAGTACATGCACGTAGACGTTTGGGTTTTCCGTAGATGTTCATGTCGTCGTGTCGTTCGGTGACAGAGTCAAACTTGGCGCATCCGGGTCGAGGTCTTGGTGAGTCCGCATGTGGAGGTACTTGGCGAACTTGCGGTGGCCTTGGCGATCCAGCAGCGGGAAGCAGCCGGAGGTGCACGGAGAAGCATCCGAGGCAGGAAAACGAGCGAAACATCCAGCGGGGACGGGGCACCGGCGAACAAAGGCAGCAGAGGAGCTGCAAGAGCGACGCTCAGGGGAGAAGGCAAGGCGGCGCGTGAGGAGGCACTGCCTCGCGGCGGCAGACACGAACGAGGAGAAGGCTCGCAGAAAACTCCGGCGAGTCGAGCAGTTGGTCGGACGCAGAAAAGTGGAGGCGCATAGGAGGAGGCTTCAGAGGTGGCGGCGGACATCCATGGAGGTGCAGCGGGCTAACGAAGGCCGACCGGAACTAGGCATCCCGAGGTGAGACGGCGGAGCTTGTCGAGGCGCGAAGCAGAGGGTGAGCGGGGAAGGGTGATGCAGGGTGCAGCGGCGGACGGGCCAGAGGCGAGGTGGCTGCGGTGGAGGAGAAGGACGCGGCGCGTCTGAGGCGGGGGAGGAGCATGAGTGACATCCTTGAGGGCCGGCATGGTGGCCTCCATGGCCGACGGTCGTGCGGTTCGCTCAGGGAGAAGGGGCGCCATGAGATGGGGCCTGCGGAGGGGAGGAGGCACGGCGGAGCGGAGAGCTTGGCGCGCCGGCGGCAACCTTGGTAAGGGGAAGAGGGGCTTGGCGTGGCGAAGCTTCGCCCTTGCGGCTCGAACGGGAGGAGGACGAAGGGGATCGAGAGGAGAGAGATAGGTGGCGGCGCTGAGGGGCTCGACAGGGAGGAGGGGTCAAGCAGGGGGTCGGCTAGGGTTAAGACAGGGGGTCTGACTAGGTCTTGGGCCTGGCTGCGGCTGGGCTCTCTTTCTCACTTATTTCTGTTTCTTATTGTTTTCCCAAAAACAGAAAAACAAACAAAGAAGAAAAGAGAAGTCCGGAGGTGCTAGGGATAGTGTAAGGACACGGGGTTAATTTTCCCGAACTCATAAAAATGAGCATGATGCAAGAAAATTACAAGTGGGCATGGTAGAAAGGTGTAAATTCAAACTCATTTGAATTTTATTCAAATGGGTTTGAACTAGGACTAGGTTTTTGAAGTGTCCAAAATGTTCGGATTTTTGGAGGAACCACGATAAAATGGATAAGAATTGTTGGCAACGTTTGAGAGTCAAAACTTGGAATGAAATAGGCATGGGGAATATTTGCAAGTGTGTATATGAGTGATTTCAAATTAATGATTGATAATGGTGTTTGCAATAATATTGAAAGTGGATTTGGAAGAGTGTCAACTTTAGATCCCACATATTTGGAGAATTTTCAATATTATGATTTTTTTTTGTTGATAAAAGTGGGTTTGGAGAGGTCATGACTTTAGTTAATGTTGATCACACTATTTTGGAAGAGTGTCAACTTCGTATGCATGTGGATCGTGTTGAGAATATATTTTGTGATAGCTATATTGTTGAATTTTCTTATGATCCTACATGCAATTATTATGAGAGAGGAAAATATGGTTGTAGAAATCTTCATGTTACTAAATCACCTCTCATTATGTTCAGATTGCTATTGTTTCTTTCTTCTTCCTTGCATATGCTAGATCTTGCTTGTCTTGCTAATTTTTTTCCTATAAAATTCCTATGCATAGAAAGTATGTTAGACTTATGATGCTCTCTTTGTGCTTCAATTCTTATCTTTCATGTGAGCATCGTTAAAATTATCATGCCTAGCTAGGGGCGTTAAACGATAGCGCTTGTTGGGAGGCAACCCAATTTTATTTTCTTTGTTTTTGCTTCTGTTTAGGAATAAATATTGCATCTAGGTTATGTTTAGATGTGGTTTTGTGTTTTAATTAGTGTTTGTGCCAAGTAGAACCTTTGGGAAGACTTGTGTGAAGTTTATATGATCATGCTGTAAAAAATAGAAACTTTAGCGCTCATGAGATTAGTCACCAGATTTTACTGGAGTGTGCTATTTAGTTTAATACAGATGATTGATAGACAAATTCCCCATGTTTACCAATTTATTTCAATTTTTTTGGAGTTACAGAAGTATTCGAAAGTTACAGATTACTACAGACTGTTCTATTTTTGACAGATTCTGTTTTTCGTGTGTTGTTTGCTTACTTTGATGAATCTATGAGTAGTATTGGAGGATATGAATCATAGAGAAGTTGTAATACAGTAGGTTTAACACCAATATAAATAAAGAATGAGTTCATTACAGTACCTTAGAGTGGGGGTTTGTTTTCTTATACTAACGGAGCTCACGAGATTTTTGGCTTAGTTTTGTGTTGTGAAGTTTTCAAGTTTTGAGTATGGCTTTGATGGAATATGGAACAAAGAGTGGCAAGAGCCTAATATTGTGGATGCCCAAGGCACCCCAAGGTAAAATTAAAGGACAACCAAAATCCTAAGCTTGGGATGCCCCGGGAAGGCATCCCCTCTTTCGTCTTCATCTATCGGTAACTATACTCGGGACTATATTTTTATTCACCACATGGTATGTGTTTTGCTTGGAGCGTCATGTATGATTTGAGTCTTTGCTTTTTAGTTTGCCAGAATCATCCTTGCTGGACACATCTTTTTAGAGAGATAAATATGGTTTAGAATTTATTAGTATACTCTATGTGCTTCACTTATATCTTTTGAGCTAGATAGTTTCGCTCTAGTGCTTCACTTATATCTTTTAGAGCACGGTGGTGGTTTTATTTTGTAGAAATTCTTGATCTCTCATGCTTCACTTATATACTTTTGAGAGTCTTTTAGAACAGCATGGTAATGTGCTTTGGTTATAAAACTAGTCCTAATATGATAGGCATCCAAGATGAATATAGTAAAAACTTTCATATAAAGTGCATTGAATATGATGAGAAGTTTGATACTTGATGATTGTTTTGAGATATGAGGATGGTGATATTAGAGTCATGCTAGTGGAGTAATTATGAATTTGAGAAATACTTGTGTTAAAGTTTGTGATTCCCGTAGCATGCACGTATGGTGAATCACTATGTGATGAAGTTAGAGCATGAGGTATTTATTGAGTGCCATCCTTTGTCTGGAGGTCGGGATCGCGTGATGGTTAACTCCTACCAACCCTTCCCCTAGGAGCATGCGTTGATTACTTTGTTTTGATGAATCGTAAATTTTTGCAATAAGTATATGAGTTCTTTATGACTAATGTTGAGTCCATGGATTATACGCACTCTCACCCTTCCACCATTGCTAGCCTCTCTTGTACTGCGCAACCCTTGTCGGTACCATACACCCACCATATACCTTCCTCAAAACAGCCACCATACCTACCTATCATGGCATTTCCATAGCCATTCCAAGATATATTGCCATGCAACTTTCCACCATTCTGTTCATATGACACACTTCGTATTGTCATATTGCCATGCATGATCATGTAGTTGACATCGTATATGTGGCTAGGCCACCATGCATAATTTCTCATACATGTCACTCTTGATTCATTGCACATCCCGGTACACCGCCGGAGGCATTCATATAGAGTCATATTTTGTTCTAGCTTCGAGTTGTAATCTTTGATTTGTAAGTCAATAAAAGTGTGATGATCTTCATTATTAGAGCGTTGTCCCATGTGAGGAAACGCCAAATAAAAAAAAGATGGCCCAAAAAACTAGAGAGGGGCTAAAAAAGAGAAAGCCCCTCTAAAAAAATGAGAGAAAGAGAGAAGGGACAATGCTACTATCCTTTTCCACACTTGTTCTTCAAAGTAGCACCATGATCTTCATGATAGAGAGTCTCTTGTTTTGTCACTTTCATATACTAGTGGGAATTTTTATTATAGAACTTGGCTTGTATATACCAACGATGGGTTTCCTCAAATGCCCTAGGTCTTCATGAGCAAGCAAGTTGGATGCACACCCACTTAGTTTCCATTGATGAGCTTCCATACACTTATAGCTCTAGTGCATCCGTTGCATGGCAATCCCTACTCACTCACATTGATATCTATTGATGGGCATCTCCATAGCCCATTCATACGCCTAGTTGATGTGAGACTATCTTCCTCCTTTTTGTCTTCTCCACAACCACCACTCTATTCCACCTATAGAGCTATATCCATGGCTCACGCTCATGTATTGCGTGAAAGTTGAAAGGTTTGAAACAATTTGAGTATGAAAACAATAGCTTGGCTGAAACCGGGGTTGTTCACGATATGAATATTTTGTGTGATGAAGAGGGATCATAGCCAGACTATATGATTTTGTAGGGATAACTTTCTTTGGCATGTTATTTTGGGAAGACATAATTGCTTTGTTAGTATGCTTGAAGTATTATTATTCTTATGTCAACATAGACTTTTGTCTTGAATCTTTCGGATCTGAACATTCATGCCACAATAAATAAATTACATTGAAAATTATGTTGGTTAGCTTTCCACATCTAAAATTCTGTTTTTATCATTTACCTACTCGAGGACGAGCAGGAATTAAGCTTGGGGATGCTTGATACGTCTCCAACGTATCTATAATTTTTTATTGTTCCATGCTATTATATATTCTGTTTTGGATGTTTAATGGGCTTTATTATACACTTTAATATTATTTTTGGGACTAACCTACTAACCCAAGGCCCAGTGCAGATTGTGTTTTTTTTTGCCTATTTCAGGGTTTCGCAGGAAAGGAATATCAAATGGAGTCCAAATGGAATGAAACCTTTGGGAGAGTTATTTTTGGAATCGTATCATCACGAAAGACTTGGAGTACACGCGAGGGAACGAAGGAGGCGGCCATGAAGGTCCAGGGCGCGCCCCCACCCTCGTGGGCCCCCTCAGGCTCCCTCGATGCCCTCCTTCCTCCTATATATATCCATGTACCCTAAAAACATCGAGGCAATAGAGAAAACCCTAATTCCACCACCGCAACCTTCTGTTCCCGTGGGATCCCATCTTGGGGCCTGTTCTGGAGCTCCGCCGGAGGGGGGATCTACCACGGACTGCTTCTACATCAACACCATAGCCTCACCAATGAGTTGTGAGTAGTTTACCACAGAATTTCGGGTCCATAGTTATTAGCTAGATGGCTTCTTCTCTCTTTTTGGATCTCAATACAAAGTTCTCCTCGATCATCGAGAAGATCTATTCGACGTAATCTTTTTGCGGTGTGTTTGTTGAGATCCGATGAATTGTGGGTTTATGATCAAGATTATCTACGAGAAATATTTGATTCTTTTCTGAAATCTTTTATGTATGATTATAATATCCTTGCAAGTATCTTTGAATTATTGGTTTGGTTTGGCCTACTAGATCTATAGTTCTTGCAATGGGAGAAGTGCTTGGCTTTGGGTTCAATATTGTGGTGTCCTTTCCCAGTGACAGCAGGGCAGCAAGGCACGTATTGTATTGTTGGCATCGAGGATAAAAAGATGGGTTTTATATCATATTACTTGAGTTTATCCCTCTACATCATGTCATCTTGCTTAAAGCATTACTTTGTTCTTATGAACTTAATACTCTAAATGCATGCTAGGATAGCGGTCGATGTGTGGAGTAATAGTAATAGATGCAGAATCGTTTCGGTCTACTTGTCACAGACGTGATGCCTATATATAATGATCATGCTTACATATTCTCATAACTATGTGCTTTTCTATCAATTGCTCGACAGTAATTTGTTCACCCACCGTAGAATTCCGCTATCATGAGAGAAGCCACTAGTGAAACCTATGGCCCCCGGGTCTATTCTCAACATACTAATATTCCATCTACTTTACTTTGCTTTATTTACTTTCTGTTCTTATATCCAAAAATATTATACTATCCTATCTATCAGATCTCACTTTCGTAAGTGACAGTAAAGGGATTGACGACCCCTTATCGCGTTGGCTGCGAAGCTCTTATTTGTGTGTGCAGGTGCGAGGGACTCGCACGTGGTCTCCTACTGGATTGATACCTTGGTTCTCAAAAACTAAGGGAAATACTTCTGCTACTGTGTTGCATCACCCTTTCCTCATCGAGGGAATACACCGCAAGCTCGAGAAGTAGCAATTTGCAAAATTGTTTGCTACAATCTTAGTTATACCTGCAATTGTGTTTATACAGGATAGAGCCGTGCCATTTAAGTGGTGCCAAGATATATCCAGGGAAGGGTATCGGATTCATCCTGTTTGGACTCTCGAGTAAGCTTATGTACCCATATCATTCATGTGAATGGAATGAAATAAGTAGAAGTTTGCTAAAATTGTGTTTCACATTCTTTGCGGGTACCCAAAATCAGGTCTTCCTATTCTCCAACTCAAAGTACAAGTGTTGTTTCCACAACCACTTACATGGACGGCCAGGGACTGGAAGCACGAGAAGAACGTACACGGTAACAAGCCAATTTCCTTGAATGATATACCCCCATATACCTCAGCATATGTGTCATAATCTTAATGTTATCTCCTATTAGAGTGATCCGATTAGGCAGTGTAGGTATAATGATCTGGTAGGTAATTGGGCTGCTTAAATGTTTCCTTCCGATTAATAGTTTCATTTACCAATAGCTCATGGCAACCAAAGAATTAAAGTCACATCCAATCAGTCTCATGGATTAAATGATTTAGTTACCGCACTGTCAGTTAGTCGGCTTGTTATTCACAACATGAATGTTATATACTGCTTGATCATGTGTAAGTTTCTTTCCTTTTGCTCTGTTGTAAATGGATGTATTGTTTGGGCAGTTTTCATCGTTGTTTAGATGATTTTAACCAATACTCCGTGTACTCGCTTGCTTTGTTTTTTAAGCAACTAATTGTATGGGCATATGAAGTTCTGGCTTTGTAACACCTCGGTGTAATGATGCTACAGTAACCCTTGGGGTTAAGATAATCATTTTGCTAAAACAATGCTTAATCACTTTGGTCATTATCTCTTTGCAAATTTAGTCAAATTCAAACTCTAATGTTAAGTGAAATTCAAAATTTTCTCAAACATGAAAGCTAAAATGTTCAGCATGTGCCAAATAATCCATGACTAATATTAGTGGTGGTCCAACATTTTTGCAATATACTTAAAGTGTCCTACACTATTTGAAGGAGATGATGTTAACTAAAAGAAAAGAAAAGTCAAAAAAAGACACAGACCCCTCCCCTACTGGACCCCTTGGCCAACTAGGCCCTCCGGCCCAGTTTTCACCACCCCTGCTGGCCCAACTGGGCCAAGGCCTAGCTGCCCCCCCTCACTCCATTATCCCCTGACACCCGCAAACCGTAACCCCCGTCGCCCCACTTGCCCCTCCCCCCCCACGTTCGCCTCCTCCTCCTCCCCAATCCAGATCGGGATTGGGGGAACGAATGCACAGTCGCTCCCGAGCCCGACGCGCCCCGCCGCTTGACACCGATGCCGGAGCCG
>LR738713.1:42394463-42409422 GCA_902687465.1 Secale cereale | reverse complement strand
CGCTCCTACTAACTGATGCTCAAGCTGCTGGCGGTTGTGGCCTTGCCAGACGACCGCGCCGTCTGCCCCCGGCGTGTGGCCGCGCCCCCTACTCCCCTGCGAGCCGCTGCGCTGCTTGCCCTCCGCACCTGGGCCCCGACACCACTCACAAACGTCGCCGCTGACTTCCTCGCCAATCCGGCTGGCTACAGGCCCTAGCTGGCCGCGCCCGGGCCCGGCGCCTATGGTCGCCCCGCTCCCCTTGTCGCGTGGTGGCTGTCGCACCCCCCTCCACTGGCCATCGCCGGTGATGCCCTCCGCCGGAGCGGCGCCTGCCACCGCCTAGTGCCGCCTCTCCGCGGCTCCGCCGCGCCTCACTCGTCTTGTCGTCTGAGCCTCACCGGCATTGCTCGGCCGCTAGTTGCGCCCTGGTCCGAAGCCCAGCGCCCGAGTGGCTCTCGGGCCACTTACAAGTGGGGCCCAGCCCCTTTTCAAAAAAAAGAATTTAAAAATAATAATTATAATATTAATAATTAATTAATTAACTAATTAATTAACTTAATTAACCGTTCTTAATTAGTCTAATGAACTAGGTTAGTTTAATTAAAACTGTTAGTTAATGTGTACCTATGACAGACGGGTCCCACCTGTCAGGTTTGACTAGTCAACTGGTTAGTTGACCTGCTGACGTCATGGTGATGTCATGCTGACATCACCTTTCACTATTCTGGGTAATGTTCGATTTAAATAATTTAATAAATCCAGAAAATGCCTAAAACTTTGAAAAATCATAAAAAATAAATCGTAACTCGGATGAACAAGTTTTATATATGAAAGTCGCTCAGAATGACGTGACGAATCCGGACTCGCGGTCCGTTCGCCTGCCACATGCTCCTAGCATAGCGAACATGCAACATCCCCCCTCCGTTTCAACTGTCCGAAAACACGAAACACTGGGGATACTTTCCCGGATGTTATCCCCCTTCGCCGATATCGTGTAGCACCGCGTTAGATCACATCGAGCGCTGCTTTTGCTTGTCATGCAATTGTTTGCTTTATATTTACTGTTTCTTCCCCCTCTTCTCTCCGGTAGACCACGAGACCGATGATGCCCCGGTGATCGACTACGGTGTTGGCGACCCCTCCTTCTTGCCAGAGCAACCAGGCAAGCCAACCCCCCTTGATCATTCCGATATCGGCCACTCTCTTCTCTCTTATGCTTGCATTAGAACTGCTACAACTTTTTCTATGTTCCTATTCTGATGCATAGCCTGTTGTTGATACCTGCTTTCATACCATACATGTTTATACTAAACTGCTTAGTATAGGCTGGTTAGAGATCCATCAAAGAAACCCCACTTTGTCTTGTCTGCCCCACTGGATTTTCAGAAGACCCGATCAACGGGATCGAAGACCAGGCCCCAACACTGCACATCACTTTCCCCTTAGTTGCTCGACAATACTGGGTTACTATCGAGTGCTGAAGGTGAGACCTCATCAGCACTTCTGATGTTAACCTTGTAGGTTAGTTCATCGGTTATGGTCATCGAGGGCGATTTCCTCCTTCTCCACTCCCGATAACGACACTGTCGTTCAACTCCTCAAGAGTGGACCTCGAGGGTGACTCCTCTTTCGTTCACTTTGACGTTAAACATCAGGTGGAATTCCACCGAGTGTGATTTCCTTAGGTTTCCCTTTGGTGTTAGACACACAGTTACTATGGTTACTATGACTTTGTTGGAAATATGCCCTAGAGGCAATAATAAAAGTATTATTATTATATTTCCTTGTTCGTGATAATCGTCTGTTATTCATGTTTGAATTGTATTGTACGGAAACAGCGATACATGTGTGAATATATAGACCACAATGAGTCCATGGTAAGCCTCTAGTTACCAGCTCGTTGATCAACAGATGGTCACGGTGATAACGGTATCACATCATTAGGAGAATGATGTGATGGACAAGACCCAATCCTGAGCATAGCACGAGATCGTGTAGTTCGTAATGCATAAGCTTTTCGGTGTCAAGTATTTATTCCTTAGACCATGAGGTTGTACAACTCCCGGATGCCGTAGGAATACTTTGGGTGTGCCAAACGTCACAACGTAACTGGGTGGCTATAAAGGTACGCATCGGGTATCTCCGAAAGTGTCTGTTGAGTTGGTACGAACCGAGAGTGGGATGTTGTCACTCCGTATGACGGAGAGGTACCTCTGGGCCCACTCGGTAAGACATCATCATAATGAGCTCAAGGTGACTAAGGAGTTAGTCACGGGATGATGGATTACGGATCGAGTAAAGAGACTTGCCATGACGAGATTGAACAAGGTATCGGGAATACCGACGATCGAATCTCGGGCAAGTACCGTACCGATGGACAAAGGGAATAACATACAGGATTGAGTGAATCCTTGACACAGTGGTTCATCCGATGAAGATCATCGAGGAACACATGGGAACCAACATGGGTATCCAGATCCCGCTGTTGGTTATTGACCAGAGAGTGGTCTCGGTCATGTCTACGTGTCTCCCGAACCCGTAGGGTCTACACACTTAAGGTTCGGTAACGCTAGGGTCGTAGAGATACATGCACGTGGAAACCCGAAAGTTGTTCGGAGTCCCGGATGAGATCCCGGACGTCACGAGGAGTTCCGGATTGGTCCGGAGGTAAAGAATGATATATATGAAGTCCAGTTTCGGCCATCGGGTGAACTCCGGGGGTCACCGGGAGTGTCCCGGGACCACCGGAGGGGTCCCGGGGGTCCACCGGGTGGGGCCACCCATCCCGGTGGGGGCCCTAGGCCGCAAGGGGAAGGGGGCCAGTCCCTGGTAGGCTGGCGCACCCTACTGGGCCCTCCCTCATGCGCCTAGGGTTGGAACCCTAGGGGAGGGAGGCGCCACCTTGCCTTGGGGGGCAAGAATCTCCCCTGGCCGCCGCCCCACCCTGCAGATGGGATCTGCAGGGCTTGGCGCACCCCCTGCCCCCCTATCTATATGTGGGGGGGAGAGGGCAGCCGCAGCCAAGTCTCTGGCGCCCCTCCCCCTCCCGTCACACCTTCCTCCTCCTCCGCAGGGCACCGGCGAAGCCCTGCAGGAATTCCCGTTGCATCCACCACCACGCCGTCGTGCTGCTGGATCTCCGACGAACTCTCCTCCCCCCTTGCTGGATCAAGAAGGAGGTGACGTTGCTGCACCGGACGTGTGTTGAACGCGGAGGTGCCGTCCGTTCGGCGCTAGATCATCGGTGACGAAGAACGAGAAGAGTACGACTACTTCATCCACGCTTCTTCGAAAGCTTCCGCTCGCAATCTACAAAACGGTATGTAGATGCACTCTCATATTCTCGTTGCTAGATGTCTCCTTAGATGGATCTTGGTGAAAGCGTAGAAATTTTTTGAATTATGCTACGTTCCCCAACAGTGGCATCTGAGCTAGCTCTTATGCGTAGCATCTTGCACGAGTAGAACACAAAGCAGTTGTGGGCGTTTGAGTTTGCTCAATTTTCTTACCGTTACTAGTCTAATCTTGATTCGGCGGTATTGTGGGATGAAGCGGCCCAGACCGACTTTACACGTACGCTTACGTGAGACTGGTTCCACCGACACACATGCACTAGATGCATAAGGTGGCTGGCGGGTGTCTGTCTCTCCTACTCTAGTCGGATCGGATTCGATGAACAGGGTCCTTATGAAGGGTAAATAGAAATTGACAAATCACATTGTGGTTTTGGTGTAGGTAAGAAACTTTCTTGCTAGAAAACCTATAGAAGCCACGTAAAAACTTGCAACAACAATTAGAGGACGTCTAACTTGTTTTTGCAGCATGTGCTATGTGACGTGGTATGGCCAAAGAAGATGTGATGAATGATATATGTGATGTATGAGATTTATCATGTTCTTGGAATAGGGAATCACGACTTGCATGTCGATGAACTTGACAACCGACAGGAGCCATAGGAGTTGTCTTAATTATTGTATGACCTGCGTGTCACTGAATAAACGCCATGTAATTACTTTACTTTATTGCTCAACGTTAGCCATAGTAGTAGAAGTAATAGTTGGCGTGACGACTTCTTCAAGACACGATGATGAAGATCATGATGATGGAGATCATGGTGTCGAGCCGGTGACAAGATGATCATGGTGCCCCGAAGATGGAGATCGAAGGAGCAAGATGATATTGGCCATATCATGTCACTTTAATTGATTGCATGTGATGTTTATCATGTTTATGCATCTTGTTTACTTAGAACGACGGTAGTAAATAAGATGATCTCTCACTAAAATTTCAAGAATTGTGTTCCCCCTAACTGTGCACCGCTGCTAAGGATCGTTGTTCCGAAGCACCACGTGATGATCGGGTGTGATAGGTTCTAACGTTCGCATACAACGGGTGTAAGCCAGATTTACACAAGCAATACACTTAGGGTTTACTTGACGATCCTAGCATGTACATACATGGCCTCGGAACACGGAAGACCGAAAGGTCGAACACGAGTCGTATAGAAGATACGATCAACATGAAGATGTTCACCGTTGATAACTAGTCCGTCTCACGTGATGATCGGACACGAGCTAGTCGATTCGGATCGTGCATCACTTAGATGACTAGAGAGATGTCATTCTGAGTGGGAGTTCATTAAAATTTGATTAAGATGAACTTAATTATCATGAACTTAGTCTAAATTCTTTACAATATCTCTTGTAGATCAAATGGCCCACGCTCAAGTTTCCCTCAACTTCAACGCGTTCCTAGAGAAAACCAAGCTGAAAGACGATGGTAGCAACTATACGGATTGGGTCCGTAACCTGAGGATTATCCTCATAGCTGCCAAGAGATCATATGTCCTTGAAGCACTGCTAGGTGTTGCACCCGTTCCCCCGGCGACCCAAGACGTTATGAACGCCTGGCAGTCGCGTTGTGATGATTACTCCCTGGTTCAGTGCGGCATGCTTTACAGCTTAGAGTCGGGGCTCCAAAAGCATTTTGAGAATCACGGAGCATATGAGATGTTCGAAGAGCTGAAAATGGTTTTCCAAGCTCATGCAGGGGATGGAGAGGTCCATTCCCGAGGTGTATTCGATGCTGAAATCAGCGGAGGTGGATATCAAGAAAGAACATCAAGTGTTGATGGTCAATAAAACCACTAAGTTCAAGAAAGGCAAGGGTAAGAAGAACTTCAAGAAGGACGGCAAAGGAGTTCTCGTGCCCGGTAAGCCAGTTGCTGGGAAGAAGCCAAAGAATGGACCCAAGCCTGAAACTGAGGGTTTTCATTGCAAGGGAACGGGGCACTGGAAGCGGAACTGCCCCAAATACTTAGCAGACAAGAAGGCCGGCAACGTCAAAGGTATATATGATATACATGTTATTGATGTGTACCTTACCAGCGCTCGTAGTAGCTCCTGGGTATTTGATACCGGTGCAGTTGCTCATATTTGTAACTCTAAACAGGAGCTGCGGAATAAGCGGAGACTGGCGAAGGATGAGGTGACGATGCGCATCGGGAATGGTTCCAAGGTCGATGTGATCGCCATCGGCACGCTGCCTCTACATCTACCCTCGGGATTAGTTTTAAACCTCAATAATTGTTATTTAGAACCAGCTTTGAGCATGAACATTGTATCTGGATCTCGTCTTATGCGAGATGGCTACTCATTTAAATCTGAGAATAATGGTTGTTCTATTTATTTGAGAGATATGTTTTATGGTCATGCCCCGCTAGTCAATGGTTTATTTTTTATGAATCTCGATCGTGATGATACACATATTCATAGTGTGAATGCCAAAAGATGTAAAGTTGATAATGATAGTCCCACATACTTGTGGCATTGCCGCCTTGGTCATAATGGTGTCAAACGTATGAAGAAGCTCCATTCAGATGGACTTGTAGAGTCTCTTGATTATGAATCATTTGACACGTGCGAACCATGCCTCTTGGGCAAGATGACCAAGAATCCGTTCTCCGTAACAATGGAGCGAGCAACCAACTTGTTGGAAATCATACATACCGATGTGTGCGGTCCAATGAGTGTTGAGGCTCGCGGAGGCTATCATTATGTTCTCACCCTCACAGATGACTTGAGTAGATATGGGTATATCTATTTGATGAAACACAAGTCTGAGACCTTTGAAAAGTTCAAGGAATTTCAGAATGAGGTTGAGAATCAACGTGACAGAAAAATAAAGTTCTTACGATCAGATCGTGGGGGTGAATATTTAAGTCATGAATTTGGCATGCACCTTAGAAACTGTGGAATGGTTTCACAATTGACACCGCCCGGAACACCTCAACGTAACGGTGTGTCCGAACGTCGAAATCGTACTTTGTTGGACATGGTGCGATCTATGATTTCCCTCACCGATTTACCGCTATCTTTTTGGGGTTATGCTTTAGAGACTGCCGCATTCACTTTAAATAGGGCTCCGTCGAAATCCGTTGAGACGACTCCGTATGAACTTTGGTTTGGCAAGAAACCTAAGTTGTCGTTTCTGAAAGTTTGGGTTGCGATGCTTATGTCAAGAAACTTCAACCTTAAAAGCTCGAACCCAAATCGGAAAAATGCGTCTTCATAGGATACCCAAAGGAAATGATTGGGTACACCTTCTACCACAGATCCGAAGGCAAAGTTTTTGTTGCCAAGAATGGATCCTTTCTGGAGAAAGAGTTTCTCTCGAAAGAAGTCAGTGGGAGGAAAGTATAACTTGATGAGGTGACAGTCACCCCTCCAGAACCGGAAAGTAGCGCAACGCTGGAAATTGTTCCTGAGGTGCCTGCACCGACAAGGGAGGAAGTTAATGATGATGACCATGAAGAAACAGATCAAGTTACTTCTAAACTTCGAAGGTCCACAAGGGCACGTTCCGCACCAGAGTGGTACGGCAACCCTGTCCTGGAAATCATGTTGTTAGACAACGGTGAACCTTCGAACTATGAAGAAGCGTTAGCGGGCCCGGATACCAATGAATGGCTTGGAGCCATGAAATCTGAGATAGAATCCATGTATGAAAACAAAGTATGGACTTTGGTGGACTTGCCTGATAATAATCACGCCATAGAAAATAAATGGATATTTAAGAAGAAGACAGACGCGGATGGTAATGTGACCATCTATAAGGCTCGGCTTGTCGCTAAGGGTTATCTACAAGTTCAAGGGATTGACTACGACGAGACTTTCTCTCCCGTAGCAATGCTGAAGTCAGTCAGAATCATGTTAGCTATTGCCGCATTCTATGATTATGAGATATGGCAAATGGACGTCAAAACGGCATTCCTTAATGGCTTCCTCAAGGAAGAGTTGTATATGATGCAGCCGAAAGGTTTTGTCGATCCAGAGAACGCTAACAAGGTATGCAAGCTCCAGTGCTTGATTTACGGGCTAGTGCAAGCGTCTCGGAGTTGGAATATTCGCTTTAATGATGTGATCAAAGCGTTTGGCTTTATACAGACTTATGGAGAAGCCTGTATCTACAAGAAAGTGAGTGGGAGCTCTGTAGCATTTCTCATATTATATGTGGATGGCATATTGCTGATGGGAAATGATATAGAATTCTTGGAAAATGTAAAGGCCTACTTGAATAAGAGTTTTTCAATGAAGGACCTTGGAGAAGCTGCTTACATATTAGGCATCAAAATCTATAGAGATAGATCAAGACGCCTCATCGGACTTTCACAAAGTACATACCTTGACAAGATATTGAAAAAGTTCAACATGGATCAGTCCAAGAAGGGATTCTTGCCTGTTTTGCAAGGTATGAGATTGAGCAAGGCTCAGTCGCTGACCACGGCAGAAGATAGAAAAAAGATGAGTGTCATTCCCTATGCCTCGGCCATAGGTTCTATCATGTATGCCATGCTGTGTACCAGACCTGATGTGAACCTTGCCATAAGTTTGGTAGGGAGGTACCAAAGTGATACCGGTATGGAACACTGGACAGCGGTCAAGAACATCCTGAAGTACCTGAAAAGGACTAAGGATATGTTTCTCGTTTATGGAGGTGACGAAGAGCTCGTCGTAAAGGGTTACGTCGATGCTAGTTTCGACACAGATCTGGATGACTCTAAGTCAGAAACCGGATACGTATATATTTTGAATGGAGGAGCAGCCAGCTGGTGCAGTTGCAAGCAAAGCGTCGTGGCAGCATCTACATGTGAAGCGGAGTACATAGCTGCTTCTGAAGCAGCGCAGGAAGGAGTCTAGATGAAAGAGTTCATCACCGACCTAGGAGTCATTCCAAGCGCGTCAAGCCCGACGACTCTCTTCTGTGACAACACTGGTGCCATTGCCATTACCAAAGAGCCCAGGTTTCACAAGAAGACCAAGCACATCAAGCGCCGTTTCAACTCCATCCGAAATTATGTTCAAGATGGAGATATAGATATTTGTAAAGTGCATACGGATCTGAATGTTGCAGACCCGTTGACTAAACCTCTTCCACGGGCAAAACATGATCAACACCAGAACTCTATGGGTGTTCGATTCATCACAATGTAACTAGATTATTGACTCTAGTGCAAGTGGGAGACTGTTGGAAATATGCCCTAGAGGCAATAATAAAAGTATTATTATTATATTTCCTTGTTCATGATAATCGTCTGTTATTCATGTTTGAATTGTATTGTACGGAAACAGCGATACATGTGTGAATATATAGACCATAATGAGTCCATGGTAAGCCTCTAGTTACCAGCTCGTTGATCAACAGATGGTCACGGTTTCCTGACCATGGACATAGGATGTCGGTGATAACGGGATCACATCGTTAGGAGAATGATGTGATGGACAAGACCCAATCCTGAGCATAGCACGAGATCGTGTAGTTCGTAATGCATAAGCTTTTCGGTGTCAAGTATTTATTCCTTAGACCATGAGGTTGTACAACTCCCGGATGCTGTAGGAATACTTTGGGTGTGCCAAACGTCACAACGTAACTGGGTGGCTATAAAGGTACGCATCGGGTATCTCCGAAAGTGTCTGTTGAGTTGGTACGAACCGAGAGTGGGATGTTGTCACTCCGTATGACGGAGAGGTACCTCTGGGCCCACTCGGTAAGACATCATCATAATGAGCTCAAGGTGACTAAGGAGTTAGTCACGGGATGATGGATTACGGATCGAGTAAAGAGACTTGCCATGACGAGATTGAACAAGGTATCGGGAATACCGACGATCGAATCTCGGGCAAGTACCGTACCGATGGACAAAGGGAATAACGTACGGGATTGAGTGAATCCTTGACACAGTGGTTCATCCGATGAAGATCATCGAGGAACACGTGGGAACCAACATGGGTATCCAGATCCCGCTGTTGGTTATTGACCGGAGAGTGGTCTCGGTCATGTCTACGTGTCTCCCGAACCCGTAGGGTCTACACACTTAAGGTTCGGTAACGCTAGGGTCGTAGAGATACATGCACGTGGAAACCCGAAAGTTGTTCGTAGTCCCGGATGAGATCCCGGACGTCACGAGGAGTTCCGGATTGGTCCGGAGGGAAAGAATGATATATAGGAAGTCCAGTTTCGGCCATCGGGTGAACTCCGGGGGTCACCGGGAGTGTCCCGGGACCACCGGAGGGGTCCCGGGGGTCCACCGGGTGGGGCCACCCATCCCGGTGGGGCCCCTAGGCCGCAAGGGGAAGGGGGCCAGCCCCTGGTGGGCTGGCGCACCCTACTGGGCCCTCCCTCATGCACCTAGGGTTGGAACCCTAGGGGAGGGAGGCGCCACCTTGCCTTGGTGGGGCAAGAATCCCCCCCTGGCCGCCGCCCCACCCTGCAGATGGGATCTGCAGGGCTTGGCGCATCCCCTGGTCCCCTATATATATGTGGGGGGGAGAGGGCAGCCGCACCCAAGTCTCTGGCGCCCCTCCCCCTCCCGTCACACCTTCCTCCTCCTCCGCAGGGCACCGGCGAAGCCTTGCAGGAATTCCCGTTGCATCTACCACCACGCCGTCGTGCTGCTGGATCTCCGACGACCTCTCCTCCCCCCTTGCTGGATCAAGAAGGAGGTGACGTTGCTGCACCGGACGTGTGTTGAACGCGGAGGTGCCGTCCGTTCGGCGCTAGATCATCGGTGACGAAGAACGAGAAGAGTACGACTACTTCATCCACGCTTCTTCGAAAGCTTCCGCTCGCAATCTACAAAACGGTATGTAGATGCACTCTCATATGCTCGTTGCTAGATGTCTCCTTAGATGGATCTTGGTGAAAGCGTAGAAATTTTTTGAATTCTGCTACGTTCCCAAACTGACTTCACACTGAACCTTGTTACTAAAGACGAGCCAACCCCGAGGGGTACCCGTGCGAGCCTAATTGCGACTGATGTGTAGTCGGATTCACCTAGAAGGTGCCCGCGAGATAATTACGAGGCGTGGCCGTGCATTCTTATCTCTTGCCGCAAGTCCTCGAGACGGGGCGATGGGGTCACATGATTATGAGTCTCTGCTCGTTACTGTGCGTTCCCGAGACACTAAACGGTTTGGATATTTCATCTAAGGGGCCTCTGGCCTGATAGCGCTAACCATCACGTGGGCATAGTATGGGCGTTCGGCGTCGTATGCATCAGCCAAAGCTTAACTGACGTCAGTGCGTCTGAGTGGTGTGCGCCTGGTTGGACTGCGTAAGCACCTGCCTTTTTAAGGAGGTAGCCCAGGTGTGCTCACCGGCCGTGTACGCAACGTGCAGGAGTTACCGAGGCGATTGGCCCATGACCCCTGGGGGCATAGGGTTTAGTCCGGCATACATGACCTCTCTATTAATCCTAGGTTGGGTTGCAGCATATTGTTTGGCCGTTGGCGGGCATGAACTGATGGTGTGTCTGGCCGGAGTTATGCAAGCGTGGTGGGTAAGTTGGTGCACCCCTGCAGGGAAGAAAACATCTATTGATAGCCTATCATGCGGTAACGGACACTTGGAGTTGTATCCCGATCGCTACAACTAGAACTGGATGCTGAGGCATGGTTTGAATATGTTGCTTCGGGAGTCAAGAAAGGATCCCGGAGCGTTGAAACAACAACATAAATATGACTTATGCTATACTACTCTATTCCCCCCTGTTGCTGCAAGACGATGGTTTCTAGAAGATGCTAGCCTTCGATAGGACTAGCTTCTCCCCCTCTTATTCTGGCATTGTGCAGCTTAGTCCACAGATACTACCCTGTTCATTGATACTGATGCATATGTAGTGTAGATCCTTGCTTGCGAGTACTTTGGAGGAGTACTCACTGTTGCTTTGCTCCCCCATTCCCCCCTTCTTTCTTCTTTCTGGTTGATGCAACCAGATGGTGGAGTCCAGGAGCCAGAAGCCACCCTTGACGACTGCTACTACCCCGACGGAGCCTACTACTACGTGGAGACAGCTGACGACCAGGAGTAGTTAGGAGGTCCCAGGTAGGAGGCCTTGCCTTTTTTATCGTTGATGTTTTGTGCTAGCCTTATTAAGGCAAACTTGTTTAACTTATGTCTGTACTCAGATATTGTTGCTTCTGCTCACTCTTGTGTATTCGATCTTATGTATTCGAGCCCTCGAGGCCCCTGGCTTGTAATATAAAGCTTGTATTATTTTAGTTTGTGTCTAGAGTGGTGTTGTGATATCTTCCAGTGAGTCACTGATCTTGGTCGTACATATTTGCGTGCATGATTAGTGTACGGTCAAATCGGGGGCGTCACAAGTTGGTATCAGAGCCGACTGCTTGTAGGTAGCCTCCTTGCCAACTCCTTGGCCGAAGTTCAGTCTAGTCACTACCAAACTTTTAATAACATGGTTGTGTGGCTTATGGGCCCACGTCACCAATTGGGTGGTATTAGGATCTTTTACTCCTCGATCCTTACTCCAGGACTCTAAACTCTCTTCTATTCGGGTTAAACAAATTTACTAACTATGACATTAGGATCCCGTGACCACATTCACCCCAAAGTTGGATAAGCCATAGTTATTCCTTAGGTTAGTATTTTGGATAAGTACACCACTCTGTCTTGCCGACTACTATGTGGTACCCGTCGAACCTCGTTCATTCTACATGTTAGACAATGAATAATTCTTTGTCTTTGCAAATGCTCAATGCTGAACTACCCCTTCTTACATGTTAGCAGGATGGTTAGACCAGGTGGTCATGGCCGTGGTGCCAATGATCCACTACCGCCCGATTTCTTTGCCGGAATGATGCAACAGTTTGAGCTGAATCGCCAGTTCATGGAAGGAGTGATGGCTCAGTTTCCTCGCCCAAATATGAATCAGCAGCCAGCCCCAGTAACTCTGCAAGACTTTGCGCAACTCAACCCTATCATCTACTTTAGCTCAACTCAGCCACTAGATGCTGATGACTGGCTCCGAGACATCGCTTTTGAGCTAGAGTCTGCTGATGTAGCCCCCGCCAACTATGTCACCTTCACGGCATACTAACTGGGGGGCCCCGCTGCTCAATGGTGGGACAACCACAGGCGTACCCTACCTGCTGGAACGGTCATCACTTGGCCAGATTTCCAAGCCGCCTTCCGTGCTCGCTTCATTCCTCAGGGAATCTTGGACAGGAAGAAGCGAGAGTTCCGCAACCTCATCCAAGGCAATAAGTCTGTAGATGCTTATCAGCGGGAATTCTTGGACTTGTCCCACTATGCTGAAGAAGACATTGCTACTGATGCTCGCAGGCAAGAAAAGTTTCGTGATGGACTTCACCCTGATATCAAGCTAGCACTTCTCGCTCATGATTTTGCCGATTTCGCCACCTTGGTGAACAAGGCTATTCAGGTTGAGACTGGTCTTCAGGAACACTAGGGATCCCTCAGGCGCAGTCGTACGCTGGCTCATCTTCGAGCCCGTTCGCACAAAAGCGTCGGATTTGGATCCCCCACAGCATGTATCGTCCAACTGCACCTGCACCAAGACAGTCCTATGTTGCACCTCGTCTGCCTCCCCTGCCGCCGAGGCAACCTCTTCAGACTGCACCGCCCCGAGCACCAGCTTCCAACCCCAAGGATGGTCTATGCTTCAAGTGTGGCCTTCCGGGTCACCTTTCTAGGAACTGTCCTCAGAATCAGAATCAACTTGTTCTTCCTCCTGCTGGTCGTGGTAACAATCAGCCCCGCAACAAAAATGCCAGACCTTATGGTCATGGTCAGGCTAACCATGTTGATCTGCATGAAGCTCAAGACTAGCTTGCTACTGTGATGGTTACTCCTCTCGTGAACTCAGTACCGGCTTCTGTGTTACTCGATTCAGGAACATCACATTCATTCATGTTAGAAAATTTTGCTTACACACACGACATTCGATGCGAGCCCATGAACACTCTGATAGTGGTACGCAACCCTGCAGGCCAATGTCAAACTACCATGATTGGTCGCGACGTCCCCGTTGAAATTGAATGGTTGGAATTCCATGTTTCCCCCATTATATTGGAGTCTTCCAATATTGATCTCATTCTGGGAATGGAATGGTTGAAAGCACATACTGCCTCTATCGTTTGCGCCACCAAAGTCGTTCATCTCCTACATCCATCGAATGAGATAGTAAGCTACCATGCTCAGATTGTTCAAAATGCCGAGGCACGACTTTATGCCTTGAATGCGTTAAACGCAGCACCTCTTGAGGGCATTGAGAAGATTCTAGGCGTTCGCGATTTCCAAGATGTCTTTCCAGAAGAACTCCCAGGCATACCTCCTACCCGGGCTGTTGAATTTGTCATCGACTTGAAACCAGGCACCGTTCCAATTGCCAAACGACCCTACAAGATGCCACCTCATGAGCTCCTTGAACTTAAGGAGGAAATTGACAAGTTTCTTCGTAGTGGATTCATTCGTCCAAGTTCCTCTGCTTGGGGAGCACCTTCTCTCTTTGTGAAGAAGAAGGATGGCACGAACCGTTTGGTCCAAGACTACCGTCCTATCAACCAAGCTACAATTCAGAACAAATATCCGCTTCCACGGATCAACGATCTGTATGATCAACTGGCTGGTGCATCAGTTTTCACTAAACTCGACTTGAGGTTGGGTTACCACCAGATCCGTGTTCGTGAAGAGGATATACCAAAGACCGCATTCGTCACTCGTTATGGTTCTTATGAGTACACCGTCATGTCCTTTGGTTTGACCAATGCTCCAGCGACATTCTCTTGTCTGATGAACTATATATTCATGGATTACCTCGACAAGTTCACCATGGTCTATTTGGATGATATCCTGGTATATTCGAAGAATAAAGAAGAACATGCTGAACATCTTCGTCTTATTCTGGAAAAGCTTCGAGAACATCAACTATATGCCAAGTATTCCAAGTGTGAATTCTGGCTACCCGAAGTAACCTACCTTGGTCATGTGATCTCCAAGGATGGTATTTCCATCAACCCAGAGCGTGTTCAGGCTATTCTTGACTGGAGCCCTCCCAAGAATGCCAAGCAAGTCAGAAGCTTTCTCAGACTGGCCAGCTACTGCCGTAGTTTCATTGAGAACTTCTCCGAGATTGCCAAGCCACTGACCAATTGTCTACAAAAAGGCGTTAAGTTTGAATGGACAGACAAATGTCAGGAAAGTTTCCAGGCTCTCAAGGACAAGCTGATTTCTGCCCCAGTGCTTGCTCCTCCGGATTCTCAAAAGGGTTTTGTCATATATTGTGATGCTTCACGACAAGGGTTAGGTTGTGTCCTAATGCAAGAGCACAGGGTGATTGCTTATGCATCTCGTCAAGTGCGTTCTCACGAAGAAAACTACCCAGTTCATGACTGATACGTCCAAAACGTATCTATAATTTCTGCTTGCTCCATGCCTCTTTTGGGTGATATTGCTATGATATTTATACACTTCCATACACTTTTGATCATATTTGGACTAACCTACTAACTCAGTGCACCCCAGTGCCAGTTTCTGTTTTCGGCTGTTTTTGTATTTCAGGTTTTCACATTACGAGAACTGCCAGGAAAAATCCAGAAAAATTATATAAAAAATCAGCGTTCCAGAAACTACCGTGCGCCCGAAGGACAGCCGGGGGGGC
>LR738713.1:42322079-42394453 GCA_902687465.1 Secale cereale | reverse complement strand
CGGGGGGGCGCCTGGGCCCCCCGAGGCTCCTCCGATGCCCCCCTTTAGCATATATTTAAAGCGTCTCCCGAAACCCTCGAGGGAGGAACTCTTTTCGCGATCTCATCTCTGTTCCGCCGCCGCCGCCGCTTCCAAGATCGGGAGCACCAGGAGAACTCTTCCCGGCACCCTGCCGGAGGGGAGGATCACCACCGGGAGCCTCTCAACCACCATGGACGCCTCCCGGATGAGTTGTGAGTAGTCTCCCTTGGACCATGAGTCCATGACCAGTAGCTATGTGATGTTCTCCTCCCGTTCTTGTGCTTCACTAATTAGTCCTCGTGAGCTGCCCTACATGATCGAGGCACATATGTAATCCTTATGCTGTTGCTATGATGAGTTTGCTGGGATCCGATGGATTATGAGATTATGTTCAGATTGTGCTTGAGTAATATATTTGATCTACCTCTTTTATATTTATGTTCGTAAGTAATTCTTGCATGTTCTCCGTTGTTATTTATTGCTTTGGCCAAGTAATAGGTAGTGACTCCAAGAGGGAACGTTATGCTTGATTGTGGGTTCATGCCCCTCGATGACTAGTTTGAGTGACAGAAACATGAGTCTAGGGGATGTGCTGTTGCCACAAGGGGAAAAACAACGGTGCTTGTGCCCGCGGGTGCAAGGATTGTTTACTTTACGCAAAGTTCTTTTAATGCAGTTGTCTGTTGCATTGAGTTTACACTATGGGTGAGACTCGCAACTTAATACCAGCGAGATGTTCTGGATAGATATCTCAAGGTGGATGATTAGTAGTAGATATTGATGGATTTCGGTCTACTTACTTTGGCGTACCGCCCATGCTTTGAACCTCAACCTTTCTTGCAATGTAGTCAGCATTGGTTTGCGCACATGGTCCTGTCAATTGCCCAGCTATAATTCGTTTACCTCACATAGCTGTTTTATCGTCTTTTGGGAGAGAGACATCACTAGTGAACATCATGAGACTCCGGTCCATATTACCATCATTGATCACATCCGCTATTTACTTTTCGCTATTATTTACTATTGCAATTATATCTATCACTACTATCACTTGCGTTTAATCCTTTGTGAACTACAAGGCTGGAGGGATTGACAACCTCTCTGTACTCGTTGGGAGCAAAGTTATTTGTATCTGTGTGTAGGTCCACGTTGATTGCTAATATCTGGCGCCGTAGCAGTTGACACCTTCTTGTTGAACCTAGGAGTCTCTGGGGATTCGATCCTTGGTATCTTTGCCAAGGGAAAAACTTCCGCAACACTACATCTCACACCTTCCACTTGGGGTAACCAACGAGGGGCGAGAAGCCTAGCAAGAGTTTTTCTGGCGCCGTTGCCGGGGACTCCACTCTTCAAGATAGGGGAGTTGCACGCTATCTTTTACCTTTGCTTTTAGTCTTATTAGTTTACCTTTCAGTTTTTGCTTTAGTACCTTTTTATCGAAAATCACAAAAATAGTTATCTTGCTTGCTTGCTATTATGGGTTCCACCAAAAACACTAGATGGGAGGAGTACACCCCTTCTTCCATTATGCCAATCACCACTGTCGGGATCTACAAAAGTAATAAACCTTGTGATTATGTTAGTCTTGACGGAGGGTTATGCCCATGGCATGGTCTTCCCGGAAAAGAGTATGAGCCTCATTTTAAAATTGCTCCTAAGCTTCCCCAAACTTGGGAAGACGTTCAAACTCTTATAATAGAGAGCGATTCAAACAAAGAGGATGACACTACAATTCTGCCCAATAATGATAAAATTGATTTTGATAATTGTAGTATTTCAGAAGTTGTCACCTTTCTGCAAGGAATGGCCAAAGATCCCCACACTAGCACGCTTAATCTTGCCTTCACAGAGCATGTCACTAATGCTCTCATCAAAGCTAGGGAGGAGAAACTTAGAGTAGAAGCCTCCATACCTAGAAAGCTAGAAGATGGTTGGGATCCTATGATTAAAATTAAGATAAACAACTTTTCTTGCTATGCTTTATGTGATATTATAGCTAGTACCTCTGTTATGCCCAAAAGACTATATGATATGCTTAAATTAAAACCTTATGATTCTTGTTCTTTTGGTGTTCGTCTCGTTGATTCTTCCATAAAGAAACCTTTGTGGAGGATCGACGATGTTCTTATCGTTTTCAATGATAATTATGTTCCCGTTGATTTTACTATTATGGATATTGAATGTGATCCTTCTTGTCCAATTATTTTGGGACATCCCTTTTTACGCACCGTTGGTGCTATCATTGACATGAAAGAGGGGAATATAAAATTTCAGTTTCCTCTCAAGAAAGGGATGGAACACTTCCCTCGAAAGAAGATCAAGTTACCTTTTGAGTCCGTTGTACGGGCTAGCTATTCTTTTACTCTTGATAAAACTTGATCTATATGCATTATGCCTAGCTTAAAGGCATAAAAGAAAGCGCTTTTGGGAGGCAGCCCACATGAATAAATTTATTTTGTTTTTGTTGTGTCTTGATGTTGTTTACTACTGTAGCATCATCATTGTATCTTTGCTTTTCAATTTTGTGCCAAGTGTAGCCTCTGATTGCTAGAAAGTTCAAAAGTTGTGAGGTGCTGTCCAGGAAACAGAATCTGTCCTTGGATAGAAAAATTCGTATAAAATCACCAGATCATCTTTTTGGTCTGAATTTTTTCGACAGCGTGCTCTATATAATTGTATTACGTGCTTCTGTTCTGAGTTTTTTGATTAGAGTTGCAGAAGTGCCCCGAACAAATCAATTACTACCTGCTGTTCTGTTTTTCACAGATTCTGTCCTGTTTTGCTTTTCCTTCATTTTGCAAACCAAGAGCTTGCTTTTTCTTTGCAAAAACCTTTTGGCAATCTTGAGAAACAGTAGACCTTCAAGAATATCTTTATTTCCAGCAAGGTATAATTATTTTATTATGGGTACTAACCTCGCTAATCAGATTATGATGAGTTATGTATGAAGGGAGTTTTCAAGTGTGCGAGGGAAGATGATAAAAAGATTCAGGAGTGTCAAGCGCTCAAGCTTGGGGATGCCCCCATGCACCCCCAAGAAATATTCAAGGAGACTCAAGCGTCTAAGCTTGGGGATGCCCCCGTGCATCCCCTTCTCCATCAACATTATCAGTTCGTCTTTCGTTCCACTATATTTTAATCACTTCATGTGTTATGTGCTATGCTTGGAGCGTCTTGCTTTTAGTTTTCTTTAGTTTTTTTTTCATAACAAGCCGGAACTCAGCTTTCTTTATGTGGGAGAGAAACACGCTCCACTTCTACCTAGAACATAACATAGAATTTTCATGTCTATCCTTGCTATGTGTGTTCTTTGTCTTTTAATAGCTACTATCATGTTCAGCTCTTAGCTTTCATGCTTATCTTTTCAAGAGCTTTTGTTTAGTTGGTTGCTTGAACTCTCTTTAATTACCATGCTCACCTTATTAAGAGAGTTTGCTTCTGTTGCATTAGTTGATATGTCTATGATAAAGATGCTACATGCATGATGGCGCTTAGTAGTTCATGTTTTCTTATGGTTAGTCTCAAATAACTGGGGGGTTCCCAATGTGTTATTGGAGTACCAACATGATTTGTTTGCCTATGATGTGGTATGGTTTAGTAATATCTTCCTTCGAGAATTTATTTTGATTGACTTGGCGTATGCTCACGCATATTTAAGACTGTAAAGAAAGTCTGTCAAGCCTTGATGATCTTTTGTTTCTGAGTAGCGATATAACTACCATGCCCGATTCAATGTTGCTTTGTCGCTCTGCATGATTATGACCGTCATTGCTCTCTTAGTTGGTCGCTCCCAGTCTTTTGCTAACCTTCGCCTATACTAAGCGGACTGACTGCTTGTGCATCCACATCCTTTAATCCAGTTATGCCATATGAGTCCACCATACCTTCCTACATGGTATTTACCTGCCATTCCTAACGGAGACTTGCATGTGCCATCTCGAAATTATTCAAAGAAAAAGCATTCTTATTTTGTGCCTCTGTTGTAAGTTCATGAGGAAGTAGTGGTTAATTCATGACCTTTTTAAGTTGGACAAGCTTCACCCCGGGATTGCATGTATAATGTGCAAACCCATAATACGAGAAGGAACTGGCATTGAGTGCGCCCGGCTCAAAAAGATAATATAACAAACAAACCCTCCTTCACGCTTTGTTCATGAGAAATCAGAAAACTTTGGCAGTGATAAACAAAGGAGATTAAGAGGATGTGATCGTCCTCATTCGGGAGCCGTTCCTCGAAACTTGTCCATCTCGAAAAGTGATTGAGTTGTCTGCTAGCATTCGTTGACGAAACATGCATGATCTAAAATAAATTATTACCTCTGTTTTAAAGCCAAGAACTCTGGTACATGTTTTGTCTTTGTTTCCGACTACGGGTTTTCAACCTTGCCAACAAAAGCCACGGTTCGAGAGTCTCCACCTTCTTTTAAAAGCACCAACTACTGAGAGCATGATTGTCATTCTGAGCGTAATGTGCATTGTCCCAAAGTAGCATTGTCTTTTGCATGATTGTGATATCGTTTATTCTGAAATCATTGTATCTAGTCATCACTTAAACCTTGGAGGTGCCCCTGCATTTATGTTTTGCTTCACTCAAGGGGGTAAGCTAGATATCACTTTATCATATTTGCACATCATGTTCATTGCAAATCTATTTGATGTTTCAGTATCATATTGTAAAACTTTCAGTCCTTTGTGATTTTCTCATGAGGCAACTTAATTACTATAGATTCATTGTCTCAGTAAGCTTTTGTCATATGACTTTGAAAAAGTCCTATATGGTTAATAGCATGTCACCACAGAAATTATTCTTGTTATCATTTACCTACTCGAGGACGAGCAGGAATTAAGCTTGGGGATGTTGATACGTCCAAAACGTATCTATAATTTCTGCTTGCTCCATGCCTCTTTTGGGTGATATTGCTATGATATTTATACACTTCCATACACTTTTGATCATATTTGGACTAACCTACTAACTCAGTGCACCCCAGTGCCAGTTTCTGTTTTTGGCTGTTTTTGTATTTTAGGTTTTCACATTACGATAACTGCCAGGAAAAATCCAGAAAAATTATATAAAAAATCAGCGTTCCAGAAACTACCGTGCGCCCGAAGGACAGCCGGGGGGGCCACCAGGGCTCCATGCGCCCTGGCGGCGCCCCCCTGGGCCGCGCCGGGGGGGCGCCTGGGCCCCCCGAGGCTCCTCCGATGCCCCCCTTTGGCATATATTTAAAGCGTCTCCCGAAACCCTCGAGGGAGGAACTCTTTTCACGATCTCATCTCTGTTCAGCCGCCGCCGCCGCTTCCAAGATCGGGAACACCAGGAGAACTCTTCCCGGCACCCTGCCGGAGGGGAGGATCACCACCGGGAGCCTCTCCACCACCATGGACGCCTCCCGGATGAGTTGTGAGTAGTCTCCCTTGGACCATGAGTCCATGACCAGTAGCTATGTGATGTTCTCCTCCCGTTCTTGTGCTTCACTAATTAGTCCTCGTGAGCTGCCCTACATGATCGAGGCACATATGTAATCCTTATGCTGTTGCTATGATGAGTTTGCTGGGATCCGATGGATTATGAGATTATGTTCAGATTGTGCTTGAGTAATATATTTGATCTACCTCTTTTATATTTATGTTCGTAAGTAATTCGTGCATGTTCTCCGTTGTTATTTATTGCTTTGGCCAAGTAATAGGTAGTGACTCCAAGAGGGAACGTTATGCTTGATTGTGGGTTCATGCCCCTCGATGACTAGTTTGAGTGACAGAAACATGAGTCTAGGGGATGTGTTGTTGCCACAAGGGGGAAAACAACGGTGCTTGTGCCCGCGGGTGCAAGGATTGTTTACTTTACGCAAAGTTCTTTTAATGCAGTTGTCTGTTGCATTGAGTTTACACTATGGGTGAGACTCGCAACTTAATACCAACGAGATGTTCTGGATAGATATCTCAAGGTGGATGATTAGTAGTAGATATTGATGGATTTCGGTCTACTTACTTTGGCGTACCGCCCATGCTTTGAACCTCAACCTTTCTTGCAATGTAGTCAGCATTGGTTTGCGCACATGGTCCTGTCAATTGCCCAGCTGTAATTCGTTTACCTCACATAGCTGTTTTATCGTCTTTTGGGAGAGAGACATCACTAGTGAACATCATGAGACTCCGGTACATATTACCATCATTGATCACATCCGCTATTTACTTTTCGCTATTATTTACTATTGCAATTATATCTATCACTACTATCACTTGCGTTTAATCCTTTGTGAACTACAAGGCCGGAGGGATTGACAACCTCTCTGTACTCGTTGGGAGCAAAGTTATTTGTATCTGTGTGCAGGTCCACGTTGATTGATAATATCTGGCGCCGTAGCAGTTGACACCTTCTTGTTGAACCTAGGAGTCTCTGGGGATTCGATCCTTGGTATCTTTGCCAAGGGAAAAACTTCCGCAACACTACATCTCACACCTTCCACTTGGGGTAACCAACGAGGGGTGAGAAGCCTAGCAATGACCTCGAGCTTGCAGTGGTTATTTATTCATTGAAGCTGTGGCAACATTACCTTCTCGGTAATCGTTGCGAGATCATCACCGATCATCAGAGTCTGAAGTATTTGTTTACTCAGCCAAATCTAAACTCCACCAGCAAAGGTGGATGGAGGCTATAGAAGATTATAACGTGGGTATTTCCTATACCCTGGGCAAGGCTAATGTCATGGCTGATGCCCTAAGCTGCAAGTCTTATTGCAATAACCACATGGTTCATAAAGCTCAACCCCGCCTTTATGAAGAACTTTGCAAGCTGAACCTTCAACTAGTTCCATAGGGTTTCTCTGAATAACCTTGTCTTGGAACCAACTCTATTGAAAGCTATTAAGTCTTCTCAAGCCAAAGATGCTCGCGTTGATCTAATGAAAAAGGATCTTGCCTTAGAGAAATCCAGAGATTTCTCACTTGCTGAAGATGGGACCTTGTACTTCAAAGATCGCATAGTGGTACCCCGCTTCGAGCTTATGGCTGAGAAGGTGATGAAAGAAGCACATGACACCCCTCTCTCTATTCATCCGGGAAGTACTAAGATGTATCTAGACATCCGTCAGAAGTACTGGTGGTCTAACATGAAGCAAGACATTGCTCGGTATATCAAAGAATGTGACGTTTGTCGTCGCGCCAAAGCAGAACATCAGAAACCGGCTGGACTTCTACAACCGCTTCCGATTCCTGAATGGAAGTGGGATAAGATTCAGATGGACTTTGTCACTAGCCTTCCGAAGTCACAGAAAGGTAATGATGCTATCTTTTTCGTCATCGACCAATTCTCGAAGGTTGCTCACTTTCTGCCAGTCAAGGAGACAATCACTGCTAGTCAATTAGCAAACTTGTATATCTCTAGGATTGTGTCACTCCACGGCATTCCGAAAGGGATCAGTTCAGACCGTGGTAGTATTTTCACTTCGAAGTTCTGGGATAGTGTCCAAGAGGCAATGGGAACTCATATAACCTGGAGCACTGCTTATCATCCCCAATCCCAAGGCCAAGTCGAGCGAGATCTTCACCGATCATCAGAGTCTGAAGTATCTGTTTACTCAGCCAGATCTAAACCTCCACTAGCAAAGGTGGATGGAGGCTATAGAAGATTATAACGTGGGTATTTCCTATACCCCGGGCAAGGCTAATGTCATGGCTGATGTCCTAAGCTCCAAGTCTTATTGCAATAACCACATGGTTCATAAAGCTCAACCCCGCCTTTATGAAGAACTTTGCAAGCTGAACCTTCAACTAGTTCCATAGGGTTCTCTGAATAACCTTGTCTTGGAACCAACTCTATTGAAAGCTATTAAGTCTGCTCAAGCCAAAGATGCTCGCGTTGATCTAATGAAAAAGGATCTTGCCTTAGAGAAATCCAGAGATTTCTCACTTGCTGAAGATGGGACCTTGTACTTCAAAGATCGCATAATGGTACCCCGCTTCGAGCTTATGACTGAGAAGGTGATGAAAGAAGCACATGACACCCCTCTCTCTATTCATCCGGGAAGTACTAAGATGTATCTAGACATCCGTCATAAGTACTGGTGGTCTAACATGAAGCAAGACATTGCTCGATATATCAAAGAATGTGACTTTTGTCGTCGCGTCAAAGCAGAACATCAGAAACCGGCTGGACTTCTACAACCGCTTCCGATTCCTGAATGGAAGTGGGATAAGATTCAGATGGACTTTGTCACTAGCCTTCCGAAGTCACAGAAAGGTAATGATGCTATATTTGTCGTCATCGACCAATTCTTGAAGGTTGCTCACTTTCTACCAGTCAAGGAGACAATCACTGCTAGTCAATTAGCAAACTTGTATATCTCCAGGATTGTGTCACTCCACGGCATTCCGAAACGGATCAGTTCAGACCGTGGTAGTATTTTCACTTCGAAGTTCTGGGATAGTTTCCAAGAGGCAATGGGAACTCATATAACCTGGAGCACTGCTTATCATCCCCAATCCCAAGGCCAAGTCGAGCGAGTCAATGAAATTCTTGCAGACATGCTTCGGGCTTGCGTTATTTCTTTCGGCAAGATGTGGGAAGAGTCTCTTCCTTATGCGTAGTTCTCTTATAATAACAGTTATCAAGCCAGCTTGAAGATGGCACCCTTCGAAGTGCTTTATGGACGTAAGGGCCGAACCTCTATGAATTGGTCAGATTCTAGGGAACGGACGCTCATTGGGCCAGACATAATTCAACAAGCAGAAGAGCAGGTTCCCATTGTCTGGGGTAATCTCAAGGCGGCCCAGTCCCGACAGAAGAGCAACTATGACCGGAAACACTGGGGTTCAACTTATCAACCTGGTGAACAAGCTTATCTGCGTGTCACTCCTTTGAGAGGCACTCATCGGTTCGGAGGCAAGGGAAAGCTAGCTCCGCGCTACATTGGTCCTTTCCGCATTCTCGCCCGTCATGGACTGGTGGCTTATCAACTGGAGTTGCCACCACAGTTCTCTCATGTCCAGGACGTCTTCCACGTGTTGCAACTTCGTCGTTGCTTCAAGGATCCAGAACGTGAAGTGGATCCGGAATTGATTGAAGTTCAAGATGGTCTCACTTACAAAGAGCATCCAATCCGCATTCTTGAAGAAGCTGAACGTCGAACCCGCCGAAAGGTTACCAAGTTCCTCAAGGTGCAGTGGTCAAATCATTCTGAAGATGAAGCCACTTGGGAACGCGAGGATAATCTTCGGGCAGAGCATCCCGACCTTTTTCCTTCTACCTATTAATCTCGGGACGAGAATTTATTTTAGAGGAGGAGAGTTGTAACACCCCGGTGTAATGATGCTACAGTAACCCTTGGGGTTAAGATAATAATTTTGCTAAAACAATGCTTAATCACTTTGGTCATTAACTCTTTGCAAATTTAGTCAAATTCAAACTCTAATGTTAAGTAAAATTCAAAATTTGCTCAAACATGAAAGCTAAAACGTTCAGCATGTGCCAAATACTCCATAACTAATATTGGTGGTGGTCCAACATTTTTGCAATATACTTAAAGTGTCCTACACTATTTGAAGGAGATGTTGTTAACTAAAAGAAAAGAAAAGTCAAAAAAAAGAGACACATACCCCTCCCCTATTGGAACCCCTAGCCAACTGGGCCCTCCGGCCCAGTTTTCACCACCCCCCTGCTGGCCCAATTGGGCCAAGGCCCAGATGCCCCCCTCAGTCCCGCAAAACCTAACCCCCATCGCCCCACTTGCCCCCCCCCCACGATCGCCTCCTCCTCCTCCCCGATCCAGATCGGGATCGGGAGAACGAATGCACGGTCGCTCCCGAGCCAGACGCGCCCCGCTGCTCGACGCCGACGCCGGAGCCGCCTCGACCTCGACTCCTCCCCATCGCGTCTCGTCTCCGTCCTCCTCCTCGAGCCCCATTGCCCCGTGCCCTGCATCCCCGCGGTGAGGCCCCGGCCTCTTCTTCTCTTCCCGTTCCCGTCGTCCATCCCGACCGCTGTGCCGTCGTCGCCCGCCCTCACCGCACCGCGCTCGCCGCGGCCCTGCCCCTCCCCCCTCCGTGCGTGCGCTCACACTCACCGTGCGCCGACTCCGCCCGAACGCGACCGCCTCTGCCACTCAGGCCGCGCCCCCGCTCCTACTAACTGCTGCTCAAGCTGCTAGCGGCCGTGGCGTTGCCGGATGCCCGCTCCGTCCGCCGCCGGCGCGTGGCCACGCCCCCTGCTCCCCTGCGAGCCGCTGCGCTGCTTCCCCTCCGCACCTGGGCCCCGACCCCGCTCACCAACGCCGCCGCTAACTGCCTCGCCGGTCCGGCTGGCTGCAGGCCCCGGCTGGCCGCGCCCGGGGTCGGCGCCCGTGCTCGCCTAGCTCCCCTTGTCGCGTGGTGGCCGCCGCACCCCCCTCCACTGGCCCACGTCGGCGCTGCCCTCCGCCGGAGCGGCGCCTGCCACCGCCTAGTGCCGCCTCTCCGCAGCTCCGCCACGCCTCACTCGTCCTGCCGGCCGCGCCCCACGACCGAGCCTCACCGGCGCTGCTCGGCTGTTGGTTGCGCCCGGGTCCGAAGCCCAGCGCCTGCGGCGCTCATTAGCCCAGCGCCCGAGTGGCTCTTGGGCCACTTACAAGTGGGGCCCAGCCCCTTTTCAAAAAAAAAATAATAATAATGATAATAGTAATAATTAATTAATTAACTTAATTAACCGTTCTTAATTAGTCTAATGAACTATGTTAGTTTAATTCAAATTGTTAGTTAATCTGTACCTATGACAGACGGGTCCCTCCTGTCAGGTTTGACTAGTCAACTGGTCAATTGACCTGCTGACGTCATGGTGATGTCATGCTGACATCACCTTTCACTATTCTCGATAATGTTCGATTTAAATAATTTAATAAATCCAGAAAATGCCTAAAACTTTGAAAAATCATATAAAATAAACCGTAAATCGGATGAAAAAGATTTATAAATGAAAGTCGCTCAGAACGACGAGACGAATCCGGATTGGCGGTCCGTTCGCATGCTCCTAGCATAGTGAACATGCAACATCCCCCCTCCGTTTCAACTTTACGAAAACACGAAACACTGGCGATACTTTCTCGAATGTTATCCCCCTTCGCCGGTATCGTGTAGCACCGCGTTAGATCACACCGAGCGCTTCTTTTGCTTGTCATGCAACTGTTTGCTTTACATTTAGTGTTTCTTCCCCCTCTTCTCTCCGGTGGACCCCGAGACCGATGATGCCCCGGTGATCGACTACGGTGTTGACGACCCCTCTTTCTTGCCAGAGCAACCAGGCAAGCCAACCCCCCTTGATCATTCCGATATCGGCCACTCTCTTCTCTCTTATGCTTGCATTAGAACTGCTATAGCTTTTTCTATGTTCCTATTCTGATGCATAGCCTGTTGTTGATACCTGCTTTCATACCATACATGTTTATACTAAACTGCTTAGTATAGGCTGGTTAGAGATCCATCAGAGAAACCCCACTTTGTCTTGTCTGTCCCACTGGATTATCAGAAGACCCGATCAACGGGATCGAAGACCAGGCCCCGACACCGCACATCACTTTCCCCTTAGTTGCTCGACAATATTGGGTTACTATCGAGTGCTGAAGGTGAGACCTCATTAGCACTTCTGATGTTAACCTTGTAGGTTAGTTCATCGGTTATGGTCATCGAGGGTGATTTCCTCCTTCTCCACTCCCGATAAAGACACTGTCGTGCAACTCCTCAAGTGTGGACCTCGAGGGTGACTCCTCTTTCGTTCAGCTTGACGTTAAACATCAGGTGGAATTCCATCGAGGGTGATTTCCTCAGGTTTGCCTTTGGTGTTAGACACACAGTTACTATGGTTACTACGACTTTACACTGAACCTTGTTACTAAAGATGGGTCGACCCCGAGGGGTACCCGCGCGAGCTTAATTGCGAGTGATGTGTAGTCGGGTTGACCTGGAAGGTGCCCGCGAGATAATTACGAGGCGTGGTCGGGCATTCTTAGCCCTTGCCGCAAGTCCTCGAGACGGGGCGATGGGGTCACATGATCGTGAGTCTCTGCTCGTTACCGTGCGTTCCCAAGACACTAAACGGTTTGGATATTTGATCTAAGGGTCCTCTGGCCTGATAGCGCTAACCATCACGTGGGCATAGCATGGGCGTTCCGCATCGTATGCATCAGCCGAAGCTTAACTGATGTTAGTGCGACTGAGCAGAGCGCGCCGGGTTGGACCGCGTAAGCACCTGCCTTTTTAAGAAGGTAGCCCAGGTCTGCTCACCGGCTGCGTACGCAACGTGCAGGAGTTCTCGGGGCGATTGGCCCATGACCCCTGGGGGCATAGGGTTTAGTCCGGCGTGCATGACCTCTCTATTAAGCCTAGGTCGGGTTGCGGCGCATTGTTTGGCCGAGGGCGAGCATGACCTGATGGTGTGTTCGACCGGAATTAAGCAAGCGTGGTGGGTAAGTTGGTGCACCCCTGCAGGGAAGAAAACATCTATCGATAGCCTGTCCTACGGTAACGGACACTTGGAGTTGTATCCTGATCGCTACAACTAGAACTGGATGCTGATGCATGGTTTGGATATGTTGCTTCGGGAGTCGAGAAAGGATCCCGGAGCGTTGAGACAACATAAATATGACTTATGCTATACTACTCTATTAACCCCTGTTGCTGCAAGACGATGGTTTCTAGAAGATGCTAGTCTTCGATAGGACTAGCTTCTCCCCCTCTTATCCTGGCATTCTGTAGGTTAGTCCACAGATACTACCCTTTTCATTGATACTGATGCATATGTAGTGTAGATCCTTGCTTGCGAGTACTTTGGATGAGTACTCACGGTTGCTTTGCTCCCCCTTTTCCCTCGTCTTTCTTCTTTCGGGTTGATGCAACCAGATGGTGCAGTCCAGGAGCCAGAAGCCATCCTTGACGACTGCTACTACCCTGACGGAGCCTGCTACTACGTGGAGACAGCTGACGACCAGGAGTAGTTAGGAGGTCCCAGGCAGGAGGCCTTGCCTTTTCGATCGTTGATGTTTTGTGCTAGCCTTCTTAAGGAAAACTTGTTTAACTTATGTCTGTACTCAGATATTATTGCTTCCGCTGACTCTTGTGTATTTGAGCTTATGTATTCGAGCCCTCGAGGCCCCTGGCTTGTAATATAAAGCTTGTATTATTTTAATTTGTGTCTAGAGTTGTGTTGTGATATCTTCCAGTGAGTCCCAGATCTTGTTCGTACACATTTGCGTGCATGATTAGTGTACGGTCAAATCGGGAGCGTCACAGGCTTGTAATTTTTCGTGGTGTGGTGGCAGGATATATTCATGCTGAGGCTGCAAAGAAGAGGCGCCGCACCACTAAGAGGCCATACAAAAATAATTGTTATAATGCAAGCTAGCTGAATGATAGTCTTAGCAAGTAACATCCCAATGATAGGAAAATGAAGATTATTTGCAATTGCATTCCGTAAGTTTATTAATGCATTCTGTATTTGCAAGCATCAGTTTCGATAGGAACGGTTTGATTATTCAGTGGTCAGGGACAGTCCCAACAACATATGCAGGTACTTCATGGGCATCTCTGATCCTTACACGAGTTGTTGGCGTTGTCATTTTCAATGTAGTATTATATCACTTAACAATCATAATCCAATCAGAAGTAAGTGATTATTTGTCCTTCTTATGTGTGTTGTACACAGGGCCTGGTGAAAGGGAATGAACATGTACACCGCTAGGAAGAAAATCTAGAAGGACAAGGGCATCAAGCCGTCCGAATGCGAGGATACCATCGCACGGGTGAGCGTCTCTCTTGCATTCCTCCATCTCACTGTACTTTAATCTCAGGTTATAACACATATCATCTGAAATAAGACTGGGTATACCCGGGGCTTAGGCGACTGGGTGTACCCCTTGGGGCTAGGGTATAAATAAATATGTTTCTCTCCTTTCCTTGTGCTGATTTTTCCTTATGATCTCGTTATGTTCGTCCGACTAGAGAATCACGAGGTTTTTCATGTTTACCGGAACACAACCCTTTTTTAAATACATGTTACTTGAGGCATTGTGTTTCAGAAAGACGCCACGTTATTCATGGGTTGGGTTGCCGATTTGGAGCCACTTAATTTACGGGTTGCTATTGCTATCACCGTAGTTAAATACTAATTATATTATCCAACTAGCTAGATTTTTATGTGTGTTTGTGGCGCAGGCTGCAAATAATCTTGTAGCGGTGGCACTTTCAGTTCTTGCTTGCAGGACGCCTGCTGCAGATACACCTTATGGATCAGGTATGTATCATATGGTTGCCTGTCTCTCCAGCACAAATATGAACTACAACCTTAATCCTGCAGATACACCTTATGGATCAGGTATGTATCATATGGTAGCATGTCTCTCCAGCACACATCTGAACTACAACCTTAATCCTGCCCAATGAGTTGTTATGTGATTAGAGTCCTCCCATCTGGGCGCCGCTGTCGTCCTCGCACCGTCACACACGGTGTCGGAGACACGAACGGTGTCGAGCAGTCCGTGCCTTTGTCTTCTTCCCTCGCCGTTTGGAGCCGAGGATACAGACGAGGAGGCCAAGCAATCCGTGGCATCTTGATTGTCGTTCTCTCGGCACCCACCGTTGAAGAGACGGCCTCCTCGCTGTGCTGAAGAGACGGCCAAGGAGGCCGGGAGCTGAAAGTGTGTGCCACACTGTAGTGCTTTGTTTGATGTTGAACTATCTTTGTATGCCAGCATATTTGTAGTGGTTTGTTTGATGTGAACTACCTTTATACGCCTGCATATTTTTTTTATGTATTAATGATTCCATGCTACATTTCTACTCCTTACCAAAAGAATAAATTGTCAGTGCAGCAACTATTAGTTAGTTGCACTAAACTAAGTTAATGCAATTGTGTTATATAAATCAGAAAATGCAAATCAAAATGGATGTGTACATTAGTACAAATAGGAAAGAGAAAGAGGCGTGACCCACCTGGCATCGCCGAGCTTCCGCTCGTGCGGCGCGCCACCCAACAACTAGTTCTAATTAATGTGCGTTGGCTTCATTCCAAGTTTATTTCAATCAGAATTACATTGTTAATCTACGCTTTCTAGCTAGCTGGTATTTATTCTGGTCAAATGAGGAGCGTGTGTGTGAGAGGAGCATGAACCGTCCCATGTTTTTTCTGCGGGCTTTAAATGATCCATATATTTTAAATGAACTTCCAGCAGATTGCTTTCCAACGCATACCACTACATTTTGGATTATGCAGAAATAAATGCATCGCACTCGCCTTTCATCTCTTCTTTTGTAAGGTCCCCATGTCTTTTGTGCATGCGGGCTTTAAATGATCCATATCTTTTCAGTGAACTTCCAGCAGATTGCTTTCCAACACACAACACTACATTTTGGATTATGCAGCTAGTAAATGCATCGCATGTTAGAATAAATCCGAGGCGCCCCGTCGATCTATCGAGGATCAAGCAATCACATGAGCACGACACCGAGATTTGTTAACGAGGTTCACCATCATGGCTACATCACCGGGACCTGACTACGGACGCTCCTCCCCGTGACACCGTCACAATACCGCACCCCGGCCGCCCGGGCACCGACACACGCCGCCGGCTCCCCGCGTGCCCGTGCTATTATGTTGTTATAGGTTACATCGTGTGTCTATCTCTGATATATATGAGAGGTCTATGACACAAGTGTCATATTAGGACACAACTCCTACGTTGTCTACACACAGTCCAAAACAAAGTCCAACTGTAACCTATCTTGTACAATAATATTCGACACAACTCTAACAAACTCTACCTTGGCGAATATTCTCCACCACCTTGGATTCATCCATGCGTCGAACCTCCATATACATTGGACCTTAGATACGCCATGAGCACCACTGCTACTCCGAGACTCCATATGACTCCACCTGCAACTGTAGCCCCTTCTCGTCTTCTTAACAGTCAACACTTGAGCAAAATTAAGTTCCTCGTTACTCTACTTTGTGCTTCCAACTTACGAGTATCCGCTCAACGCCATCACACACCGATAACAGATCTGCGTGAAAGTGAACAACTCACATATTGGATGCAACATATAAGAGTTACCAGAACTCAATATCGCCGCTCTTTCATGACCGTCTGTCTGAAAATTGAAGAAATTTCATCGTCGCCCTGTGTCAGCCTGAGTCAAATTCGCAGTTGTCTCATCCTTTTCCAAATAGTCTATGGCATGTCCCAAAACTATAGCACTCTGCCTCCTTCTGTATTTTCCATCCGCACTTTGCCATGTGCACTGAACACCACAGAATATGCGGCCATGTACTCTCTCTGTTTTGACGATTTCAGACTTTCCGCCACTTTCTCAGATTCCGCATGGTCAACTCTTGTCTATCAACCGGCACCAATAGACCCAGTCACCAACTTGAATCTGGTACTCGTCAACACTGCTTCAGCACCCCCTGCACAATTTGTCCTTGGCATGTCGTTGTGTCCCGTGCTTACTGCACGCCTCACCGCTATCACCGCGTCGAGCCTCTGCTGTCCTGATTGAGTCTCCCGGGTAGCTTACCCACACTGCTTCAACCCCCATGGCAGAGAATCACCGATCATCACCGACCGATGCCAAGTATCACGTCTCCCTCAGACCACTTGTACCCAGTCCGATCCACGTGTCTCTCGCTATCCCGCTGAAATAGGCTTCGACTCTCCATGCATTTACACCGTAGCCCCTCCATCAGCACAGAGTAAAGTCATCCATCAGACTCCAGCTCCACCTTCAACATGACTCCATGTAGCTGGCCATGCTACCCTCGTGCCTTGTTGACTTCAAGCTCTCATGTGTGCACTGCCTTGAATCAACCCTGCGCCACAGTCTTGTCGAAGCCGCACAAGCCCTCAGACCTGCACCACGTGTTTCCACGTCCAGAAGTCGGCCACCATCAGCATCACGCTCCTATGTCGTCGTCGCTGAAATCACCACCATCTTCTGCTTTGACCAACATCCACGTCAGTCCGTCAGACTGTCCAGTCCGACCCAGCCAAAATTATCCGACTACAACCATGCTCCACCCCGCGTCGTGTCCGTCCCGCACATCTTCGTGCATTGGTTCACGCCCTATGTAATGCATGATCCCGCAAGACACGCTCCAGGCTCCCAAATCATCTTCCGCGAAACTCGATCATCACAGGATACTTCCATCTTATCCGGCTTAGTTTCCCGCAACAATTCCGGCATCCATTTTATGCCATATTCCGAACCAACCCTACTCCCAGTGCTTCTGTGCACATAGCAGAATAGCTACCAAAGGAAATAATCTTTAACTAGCAAAAGAGCCCGTGCGTTGCAACGGGAGAAAAAGCACCACACACACTCTTAACCCAACAACCATCATTTAAGACCACAAATAGGTCCATCTCCTTTATTTTAGCGAGGCATCATATCTGTGTTGTCGCTTATCCTCCTTCTCACCCTCGCTAGCGGTGGACTCAGTGTTTACACAAACCAAAACATGTTTGAATGTGGTTAATCCTAAGGCATCGCTCTCTCCCTCTCTCCTCCCTCTCCCTCTCTCTCTCTCTCGCTTTCTCTCACACTCGCCATGATAAATCTGTTGTTTTCCCCTGTGAAGTTTTCAGAGGTATGCATGTGTAGTTATCGATGTTTTCTTTTCCCTATATGATTATAGTGGGTGTTTATCTGCAATCCGAATCGCCGCGGGTACGGAAAAAACGGACAGTGCGCTATAGATTATAAGTTTGAGATCAAAATTAGACAATCATGTAGATGCGCTAGAGCTAACCACGATAAATAAAAGAATTTAAAAATATATGCCAACCCGTTGGAATCCAGTTGACGCCATGTACATTCATGTGTAGTTCAAGCGAGCAGCCGCGTTCTATTTATCTATCACACTGTCAAGCGGCTGCCATTTCAGAGTTTATCCACTCGTCACGGTGTGAGCCAGCGCTGAGAGATGTGTTGCGTACCTGCTAGCCTCGGCGCTTTGAGGTGCGTACCTAGGAGCCCGAGCTTGCACGCCCCCACCCCTCCGCCAGCTCATCTCGCGACAGAAGCAACACCAGTGTCGCCGCCCTGGTGCCTTACCTCCCTTCCCGCATGGCCGGCCGCCTCATGTTCCTTCGTCACGGAAGGACGCGGTGCCTTCCTTTCCTGAACACTATAAAGAAAAGAATTTAACGTGCACACACTTTTAGAATTATATGAACTTTTTTTTTTGAATTGGAGGTGTACCCCCGGCCTCTGCATCATGAAGATGCATGCAGCCATATTATTGATAATTCAAAAAAAGGTCAATCCATAAAAGGTCTTACAGCTCGCAAACGGAGCAAAAATATGTGAAAAACAAAATTACATCATGTCTCAAGCAACCGGAGATATAAAGAATATAGGATAGAACTCCCTAGACTCCTATCCTGTTATGTGATCGCCATCCAAACCGGTTGAATATAGCCCGAGCTACCATCTCCCATCAGTTGCACCCAGTAACCAAAGGATCCCTGGAGTCCATAGGAGTGAGTAAGGACCACGTACGGATCCAAGCTGTAGCCCTGAAGATAACCTGCAAGAAATTCAAATTATGTTGTCTGTTAAAAATCATATCGTTTCTGCAGTTCCATATAGCCCATAAAAGCGCACATATTCCAATCCGAATACGAGCTGCAGTAATCTGATCAACCCCAGCTAACCACGTCCCAAACAACGACGCAATATCAGCAGGGGGGTGAACGGTGAAAGCTATATGAATTGTTCTCCACAATAGTTTCGCTAAAGGGCATTCAAGAAAAAGGTGTTGTATTGTTTCATCATGATCACAAAAACAGCACCGTGAGCTTCCCACCCATCTTCTTGTGATTAAGTTATCCTTAGTAAGTATCACTTTTTTGTGGACAAACCACATAAAGATTTTAATCCGCAAAGGAACCTTAACCTTCCAGATGTGCAATGACCTTGGTATTTGGCCAGAATTAATCAAGTCTAAATAAAACGATTTGACCGTAAAAATCCCATTTTTAGTAAGCGTCCAGTGTATCTTGTCCGGTTGGTCAGAGAGTTGAACGTCCATCAATCTCCGAACCAAGTGTAACCATGCATTCCATCTATCACCAACTAACGTACGTCGAAACTGGATGTTTAGGGGAGTGGTTTGCATGACTGTGCCCACGTAAGCCTCCTTTCGTTGCACAATGTTATAAAGTAATGGATATTGGACTGCCAAGGGCGTGTCTCCTAACCACGTATCTTCCCAGAATCTCGTCGACAACCCATTGCCTACCAAGAATTTGACCCTGTGAAAGAACAAATCCCTCGTTCTCATAAGGCCCTTCCAGAATGGTGAGTCCGTTGGTCTCATGGTTACCTGGGCTAGTGTTTTAGATTGTAAGTATTTATTGCGCAAAATTTGTGACCACATACTCTCCGGTTCGGTCTCTAGCCTGTACAACCATTTGCACATAAGGCATTTATTCTTGATTTCTAGGTTCTCAATACCAAGTCCCCCTTGTTCTTTGGGTCGACAAAGAATATCCCATCTCGCCAGACGGTATTTTCTTTTGACCTCATCAGACTGCCAAAAGAAACGAGACCTAAAAAAGTCAAGGCGCTTTCTGACTCCTATCGGAATTTCGAAGAACGAAAATAGGAACATGGGCATACTCGTCAAGACCGAGTTAATCAAGACTAGCCGACCTCCATACGACATAAGCTTTCCCTTCCAGCAGCTCAGTGTTTTTTCAAGTCGTTCTTCAATACATTTCCACTTTTTATTGGATAATTTACGGTGATGAATCGGAATGCCCAAGTAATTAAATGGTAAAGCATCTAACTCACATCCGAACAGTTGTCTATACTTGTGTTCCTCGTCTTTAGCCTTCCCAAAACAGAACAACTCGCTCTTATGGAAGTTTATTTTTAAGCGAGACAACTGTTCGAAGAGACACAATATGAGTTTCATGTTACGTGCCTTAGCCAAGTCATGTTCCATAAAAAGAACAGTATCATCTGCATATTGTAGAATGGATACCCCTCCATCGACGAGGTGAGGGACTAATCCATCGACATGTCCGCTTTGCTTGGCACTGCCTATAAGAATAGCCAACATGTCGGCCACAATATTAAACCAGAGAGGAGACATGGAATCCCCTTGTCTCAACCCCTTATGAGTCTGAAAATAATGACCAATGTCATCATTCACCTTGACTCCGACACTGCCCTTCTGTACTTGAGTGTCTACTTGGTTTCTCCAACTTTCACTAAAACCCTTCATGCGCATTGCCTGTTGTAGGAAGGGCCATTTGACTTTATCATAAGCCTTTTCGAAATCCACTTTGAAAATAACCCCATCTAGTTTCTTCGAATGAATCTCGTGAAGTGTTTCATGTAGTACAACGACCCCTTCCATAATGTGTCGTCCGGGCATGAAAGCAGTTTGGCTTGGTTGGACTACGTTATGGGCAACTTGTGTTAAGCGATTGGTTCCAACCTTAGTGAAAATTTTAAAGCTCACATTCAAAAGACATATGGGCCTAAATTGTTCAATCCGAATTGCCTCCTCTTTCTTTGGTAGCAATGTTATCGTACCGAAATTTAGGTGGAACAACTCCAAATGGCCGTTGAAAAAGTCTTGAAACATAGGCATAAGGTCATCCTTTATAATATGCCAACATTTCTTGTAGAATTCAGCAGGGAACCCATCTGGCCCCGGTGCTTTATTCGGTTTCATTTGTGAAATGGCCAGAAGGATCTCTTTCTCAGTAAACGGTGCAGAGAGAACATCATTCTCCGCTTCGTGTAATTGGGGAATATCCTCAATCACCGATTCATTTAATGTTACAGTGTTTGCAATAGGTGGTCCGAAAAGTTGTTTGTAATAATTGGAGATATATGCTTTCAAATTTTCATGCCCCACTATTGTCCCCTCATCCTGTTCAAGTTGAATAATTTTCTTCTTCCTGTGTTTGCCATGTGCAATCATATGAAAGAATTGTGTATTATCGTCCCCTTGAACCACCTTGAGTGTCTTAGCGCGTAACGCCCACTTAAGCTCCTCCTCCCTCAGGAGCATTCGTAGACCTTGTTCAGCCTCAGACTTAACCCTTTGCTCATCTACCGAGAGAAGGGTCTGTTCGGCCTTTAGGTCTAAAGTCTCAATTAACTGAGTAAGACGCTCTTTTTCATGTTTATAGATACCACTCTCATTCTTGGCCCAACCTCTCAAAAACTGTCGAAGATGTCTAATCTTGTTCTGCCATCTATCAACGTGTGACTTACCACTCACCGGTTTCGTCCATTCACGTCTGATGATGTCAAGAAAACCTTCCCGCTCGAACCAACTATGTTCAAACGAGAAATAATTTTTATTTGCCACATGAGTAGCAACACCCGAGTCTAAAAGAAGAGGTGTATGGTCCGATATCGCTCGCTGCATCGCGTGAACCGATACTAGAGGATATTTTTGTTCCCATTCCACACTAGCCAGAACTCTATCTAGCTTTTCATAAGTTGGAACGGGTAACGAGTTGGCCCAGGTAAATTGTCGACCAGTGAGTTCAATTTCTCTCAAATTTAGACTCTCAATAATCATGTTAAACATCATCGACCAGCGACTATCAAAATTGTCATTATTCTTTTCCTCTCTCCTCCTAATGACGTTGAAATCCCCTCCAACAAGTATGGGTAGATTTTCATCACCACAGATTCTTACTAAATCGGCCAGGAAGTCCGGTTTGAATTCGGGTTGTGCTGCTTCGTAGACAGCAACAAGTGACCATCGAAACCCATGTAGTTTTGATTTCAACATCCTTCGTTTGCCGGGCGACGCTACGCGTCCGCCGGTGGATTATTTTAAAAAATCCACCACCTTCACAGCCGTTTGATCTGGCGCATCCATCGGTCCGACTCTTTCCTAACAATCTCAACAAAGGCAGTGTTGCGGAAATGTTTCACATATCTCTTGGTGCGTAAACTTTTGCAATAGAGATTTTGTTGTAGATTTTTTTTCGCCTTAATTTTTTCGAAACGTGAGTGTCATTGCAGATGGACTTCTGCAACACAGATGATGTTGCAAAATATTTTTTCTCATCTTAATATTTTTCTAACATGGACGTTGTTGCGGGATGACTTCTACAACAAAATCCTTGTTGCAAAACATTTTCTCCTCTAATCTCCTGCAGCAGACCCATGTTGCACAACCTCTTTTTCCCTATATTTCTAAGATAAGACCCTTGCTGTAAAACTTGCAATAAAATCTCTGCCGCACCTAATTTTCTGCAACAAGGCGCATGTTGCAAAAATTGCAACAGTCGCGTCACACACTCGTGAAGTCATCTTTCGCTGCCATCGTTCTGCAACAATGATGTTGTTGCAAAAAAAGAATAGGGAAAGAGCCGTGCGTGGTCAAGCAGGACATGTGTCAAGCAACAGAGGCGATGGACGCCTCGTGCTTCATCCACCGGCTGATTAGAATCATTTCCCTTTGCCTAAGCCCTTTCTTTTTTTTTGAATGTTGGCAGTTGATCTGCCAAATTCATTGATCAGAAGTAATCGAGTACAGGAAACATGCCCAAGCGGACAACACTAAAAGATGAAAACAAAGGAGAAGAAAGGAGACTACTATAGCCAACTCAGCCAGGGTCAAAAGGTATGCAGCACCGGCCATATTCCACATCTTGATTTCATCCATGACTTTGCGCTTGAACGCAGCTTTCGTCATTGCCTCCTGCTGGAATAACCGTCGGTTTCTCTCACGCCAAATCTCCCACGCCGTCAGATGGATGAGAGAGATCAAGCCCTTTCTTCTCGCCGGCGGCGCCAGCGCGTTGCGCTCAAACATCCAGTCCTTGAAGACGGAGGTGGCGCTCCATGTGGCCGTATTCAATGTCGGAAAATTTGCCATCGACTATCCGCAACTTGCCTGAACACACGTGCCAATTTTTTTTTCTTCGAACAAATCCCGTACGCACGCGTCCTGGTCTCGTGCCTCAGACTGTCTCAGCTTCCGATCGCATGCATCCGCGGCTCTCACGCGCAGCCTGCTCCTGCTTCGCCTGGACGAAGCAATGCACCAGGCCCGTGTCCACCAGTGGGCCTCGTTAATCGAGGCAAACAACCCACGGGGCATCATCTCTGCCACTTGGACCGGCCCTTGCTCGAGCCGCACGCGCGTCGGCGCACTGCAGGGCCTGACCTAGCGCTCCAGCACTGCCCGATCGATTCAATCGATCTCTGCTGCCGCTGCCGCCGCCGCCATCTGTGCACGCGCTTTCGGACTCGCCAAAACGACGGATTGATCTGGTACCGATCCGACTTGCCAACACGAAGACCTTCCACCAACAACGCCCGATGCTCCACATTGCTGTCGATTCTCGCCGTCGTTGCTATATTGGCCCAGACTTTCCGATCGAGCCCGACATATCCACTCCGATCCATCTGCGACATCAAACTGCCGGTAACCTCCAGTGCCGCCTAATCACGCCGCAGGGCCGGTCCTGAGATTTTAGGGGCCCGGGGTGAAACTAAAACTCGGGGCCCCTTAACATAAACATCATGACAATGAAATTATACTTTTGCGAAACATCAACTGCGTTAATTGATTTTCCTAGACAAAAGGGCGAGGTGGCACCGTCTATGGCATCTGAGCGAGATCCTTGGAATCGCTAGTGGCGGGGAGTCGAAGGTAGATAGTTGTGGGTTTCAAGGGGTCACTGATGCTGGAGAACGAGTCACTAGGGTGATGGTTGCAAAGGTGGCATCCCTGCACCGGAGGAACTGTCACGGGTAGACGCCATAGTGCAATACAGATCCAGGGTAGTGGTTGATGGAGGTTCGGCCATTACGATTTACGATAGGACAAATCTGGCTTGGCCAGGTGGCGAAAAGATTGACTCATGCAAAAATAGTGGCAGCTGAATAATAGTAGGCCAAGAAAATTGCATCAAAGTTTGAACAATGCAAGCCATGCATCATGTACGTACAGATAAATTAATTAATTAGCAAAATAGATATAGAAAATGATAATATGGTATACCTCCGTGATCGCCCGATTGGACACTCGGCAATGACGGTATGAGTAGCATCTGGTGGGAGGCGCTCCACATTGTTATCACCGATGTTGGTGTGAAATTTTATTGAAGCAGCGGAATACTCTTGAAAATTTTGTGATTATCTTCGTGCGGTCGCGTTGTTATTGTTCCAAGTGTTCCAAATATATTTTCTGGACGATGCTAGAAAGAAAAAAACCAGCATCAATTATAGCACGGCTATGCATCTAAGAAACAACAATATGATATACCTTGATGATCTGCGTCAATGCGTGTGGCTACCCATACAACGCCTAGAGAGTCTGGAGACGGAGAGCAAGCAAACGGCGTGACGATGGGGCCCCGGCAATTGAAATTGGCAGCGGCGGCGAGCTTGACTAGATTAGGAAGGAAATTAGTAGGAGGTGGCAGTACGGCGGCTACGGCCTGTGGTTGCGAATTGCTGCGTGATTGGAATAGAAAGGGGCGAGGGGTCGCGGATCGATCGTGCTCCTATTTTTACTACATGAAGGAATCGATCGTTCCCTGCGCTTACGCAGCTGAAGCCCATCCATTTTTTCTGACTTATGGTAGACCCATAGGGCTAAGCCTGCCTACATACTTGGTCGGGGCCCCTGAAGTTTGGAGGCCCGGGGCGGCCGCCCCCCTGCCCCCTCTGGGCCGGTCCTGTCACACCCGCTGTCGTCGACCTTTCCCACAACCACGACCTCCTTCAGATCAATGATTGGCAACCTCCAGACCTTGCAGCCTTGCTCATGACACCAATTGTTAGAATAAATTCGAGGCGCCCCGTCGATCTATCGAGGATCAAGCAATCACACGAGCACGACACCGAGATTTGTTAACGAGGTTCACCATCATGGCTACATCCCGGAGCGTGACTACGGGCGCTCCTTCCCGTGACACCGTCACAATACCGCACCCCGGCCGCCCCGGCGCCGACACACGCTGCCGGCTCCCCGCGTGCCCGTGCTGTTATGTTGGCATAGGTTATATCGTGTGTCTATCTCCGCTATATGTGAGGGCCGCTGCTAGGCGTAAGTCGGATGATGGACAAGATTTATAAACCGCCTTGGCGACCGTTCGATGGAAGTCGGCGTGTGCGTCCGATCTGTGACAGCTGGAGCACACTTCCCTCAACAACGCTACCCCGTCGTCTTCTCCATTGCTGCTCCATGGCAGTACCGTGCAAGGTAGATCTCCATTGAAGCACCGAGCGGCATGGCAAAGCTCCAATGCAACACCGATGGGCACCCGGCGGAGCTCCATTGCAGCACTGCGCGGCAGACGATGGTCCCGGCGATGCTCCAATACAACACCGGCAGCCCGGTGATGTTTCATCGCAGCACCAGCGGCCTCCGGCGATGCTCCAATACAACATCGGCCTCCTGACAACTCTCCATAGCAACCCCGGAAGGCCCCGATGACTCTCCATAGCAACACCGGTGTGTTGCGTTGCAGCTCCTCCGCCGGTGCACAACACCACACCCCCATGACATTGCAGCTCCGTCACTCACCGTCGTGTTGCATTGTAGCTCCACCGATGGCGCACAACACCATGGCTGTTGCGCTGCGTTTCTGCCGCCGATGCGCAGCACCATGGCCGTTGCACTGCAGATCCTCCGCCGACCACGTGCGCTGCAACTCCGTCGTCCCCGTGCAGCGGCACGCTCGCTGAACTGTAGCTCCGCCGCCCACCGACGAGGCAGCCCGCGTCCCCGGCTCACAGCCTCGAATCCGCCTCAACAGATTTTGTGCCGGTGGCCGGGAACGGGAAGCAGCCGTGCTTCATCCCCTTGCATCGTTGGTGGCTGGTGGTGTCTCGATGTTGCGTCGTCGGTGGAGGAATTGGGGGATACGAGAGAGAGGGAGCGGCTCTTGGGCAAATAAGGTGGAGAGAGCTCCGATGGTCCCGCCCTCCGGTGCTCGCCGGCCTTAAGCTAGAGAGGGAGCCGAGAGGAAGAGGGATGGGGAGGACAGCAGCGATAGAGGTAGGAGACGGAGGAGACAAAAGAAAAAAAATAAGCGGCTGTTGAGGAGATAAGGCTGTGCGGGAGGTGGGTTGATAACCCACAAGTGTAGGGGGTGCAACAGTTTTCGAGGGTAAAATATTAAACCCAAATTTGTTGATTCGACACAAGGGGAGCCAAAGAATACTCTTAAGTATTAGCAACTGAGTTGTCAATTCAGCCACACCTGGAAACTTAGTATCTGCAGCAAGATAGTTTAGTAGCACAGTAATATGATAGTGGTGGTAGCAGCAATAAAAGTAAAGATAGTGTTTTTGTGGTTCTTGTGATAGTAGCAACGGAAAAGTAAATAAGCGACAAGCAATATAGGTAAAGCTCGTAGGCATTGGATCGGTGATGGGAAATTACGTCGGATGCAATTCATCATGTAGAAGTTATAACCTAGGGTGACACAGAACTAGCTTCAGTTCATCAATACAATGTAGGCATGTATTCCGAATATAGTCATACGTGCTTATGGAAAAGAACTTGCATGACATCTTTTGTCCTGCCCTCCCGTGACAACGGGGTCCTATTGGAAACTAAGGGATATTAAGGCCTCCTTTTAATAGAGTACCGGACCAAAGCATTAACACATAGTGAATACATGAACTCCTCAAACTATGGTCATCACCGGGAGTGGTCCCGATTATTGTCACTTCGGGGTTGCCGGATCATAACACATAGTAGGTGACTATAGACTTGCAAGATAGGATCAAGAACACACATATATTCATGAAAACATAATAAGTTCAGATCTGAAATCATGGCACTCGGGCCCTAGTGACAAGCATTAAGTATAGCAAAGTCATAGCAACATCAATCTCAGAACATAGATACTAGGGATCAAACCCTAACAAAACTAACTCGATTACATGATAGATCCCATCCAACCCATCACCGTCCAGCAAGCCTACGATGGAATTACTCACACACGGCGGTGAGCATCATGGAATTGGTGATGGAGGAAGGTTGATGATGACGATGGCGATGATCTCCACTCTCCGAAGCCCTGAACTGACTCCAGATCAGCCCTCCTGATAGAGATTAGGGCTTGGGGGCGGCTCCGTCTCGTAAAACGTGATAATTCTTTCTCCTTGATTTTTCTCTCCACGAAACGGAATATATAGGACATGGGGATACGTCGGTGGGGCATCGGGGTGCCCTCGAGGCAGGGGGCGTGCCCTGGGAAGGGGGGCGCGCCCCCCACCCTCGAGGACAGCCCGTGGGCCCCTGGTGTGGATCTTCTTGCAGGTATTTTTTATATTTTCTGAAATAAATCTCCGTTGATTTTCAGGCGATTCCGAGAACTTTTTATTTCTGCACAAAAACAACACCATGGCAGTTCTGCTGAAAACAACGTAAGTCCGGGTTAGTTTCATTCAAATCATGCAAGTTAGAGTCCAAAACAAGGGCAAAAGTGTTTGGAAAAGTAGATACGTTGGAGACGTATCAACTCCCCCAAGCTTAAACCTTTGCTTGTCCTCAAGCAATTCAGTTGATAAACTGAAAGTGATAAAGAAAAACTTTGACAAACTCTGTTTGCTCTTGTTGTTGTAAATATGTAAGCTAGCATTCAGGTTTTTGACAAGATCATGAATTAACCATATTCATAATAACTTTCAGGTCTCAAGACTACTCACATCAATTGCATAATCAACTAGCGAGCAATAATAATAAACCTCAGATAACAACATTTCTCAAAACAATCATTATATGATATATAAGGATGGTATCTCGCTAGCCCTTTCTGAGACCGCAAAACATAAATGCAGAGCACCTTTAAAGATTAAGGACTGACTAGACATTGTAATTCATGGTAAAAGAGATCCAGTGATGATCATACTCAATGCAAATTAATAGTAATACATGCAACGGCGGTGGTGCTCTCCTACTGGTGCTTTTTGATAAGAGGATGATGACTCTGCATAAAAGTAAATAGATAGGCCCTTCGCAGAGGGAAGCAGGGATTTGTAGAGGTGCCAGAGCTCGATTTTTAAATAGAGATGAATAACATTTTGAGCGGTATACTTTCATTGTCAACATAGCAACCATTAATCTCGATATATCCCATGCTACGCACATTATAGGCGGTTCCCAAACAGAATGATAAAGTTTAAACCCCCCCAACCACCAACAAGCACACTCCACGGCCAGCCGAATCCACGGGTTACCGTCCAAACAAGCAACAGCCATGTGGGAGTTTTGTTTAACTATTATGACTTTGAGCATGGGACTGGGCATCCCGGTTACCAGCCATTTTCTCGTGAATGATGAGCGGAGTCCACTCATCATGAGAATAACCCACCTAGCATGGAAGATATAGACAGCCCTAGTTGATACATGAGCTTTTCGAGCATACAAAACAGAATTTCATTTGAAGGTTTAGAGTTTGGCACATACAAATTTACTTTGAACGGCAGGTAAATACCGCATATAGGAAGTTATGGTGGACTCATATGGAATAACTTTGGGGTTTATGGAAGTGGATGCACAAACAGTATTCCCGCTTAGTACAGGTGAAGGCTAGAAGGAGACTGGGAAGCGACCAGCTAGAGAGCAACAACGGTCATGAACATGCATTAAAATTAATCAACAATGAATGCAAGCATGAGTAGGATATAAATCACCATGAACATAAATATCGTGAAGGCTATGTTGATTTGTTTCAACTACATGCGTGCACATGTGCCAAGTCAGATCACTTAAATCGTTCAGAGGAGGATACCACCCATCATACCACATCACAACCATTTTAATATCATGTTGGAACGCAAGATGGACCATTATAAACTATCAGCTAATTAAGCATGGCATAAGAAGCTATGATCTCTAATTGTCATTGCAAACATGTTTCATTCATAACAAGCTGAATCAAGAACAACGAGCAATCATATTTACAAAAACAAGAGAGGTCGAGTTCATACCAGCTTTTCTCATCTCAATTAGTTCATCATATATCATCCTTATTGCCTTTCACTGGCACGACCGAACGGTGTGGAAAATAATAATAGTGCACGTGCATTGGACTAAGCTGGAATCTGCAGGCATTTAATACAAGAGAGAAGACAAGGTAATATGGCTCAAGGTTAATTCAACAAAGCATATGAGAGCCACTAAGCATTTTAATCATGGTCTTATACTCTTAACCCCTAAAGAAAAGAAAAGAAACTATTTACACCGGAAAACTCCCAACAAGCAAAAGAAGAACGGGAAATCTTTCTTGGTTTTCATTTTTAGTTACTACTACAAGCAAGGAAAGTAAACTAGCTAGAAGCTGCAACCAATATTTTTTGTTTTTCTGGGTTTTTCTAGCACACAAGAAAAATACTAAGAAAAAGAAATTGAAACTAAGCATGGGTGATACAGTGAAAGAGTGTGAGCACCGACGACTAGAATAATTGTGAACATGAAAGTAAGTCGGTGAGAAACACGTACTCCCCCAAGCTTAGGCTTTTGGCCTAAGTTGATCTATGGCCAGTACTGGCCTGGCGGATATCCAAAGTTGTAGTTGGGGTCGTACTGAGATGCAGCAGATGCTGGCTGCTGAGCTGCAGCTCGAAGGCGGTTTGCCTCCGTCATGTTATAATAGGCATTTGCCTCCTCCATAGTTATAGTGTGTCTTCCTTTTTCCTGAAAGTTAAACAAAGTAGGGGAAGGAATAACAATAGAAATGGCATGCTGCCGGTTAAAGATTAGTCGATATTTAAGAGTATGATTATCCATTCTATAATCCGGTGACTAGCCATAGCATTACAGTCTAAATAATCAACAGGTAAAGGGGTATCATACGGATGCACAGACACACCAAGATAGCGGGCTATGCGAGTAGCATAGATCCCACCAAATAAATCTCCATTCGAACCATTATGGTGTAGTCTACGTGCAACAATTGCTCCTAAGTTATATTGCCTATCACCTAGTACAGCACTCTTGAGAATGCTGAGATCAGGGACACACATGTGACAGGCTTCATCTTCACCATTTATGCATCTACCAATAAAGAGAGCAAAGTAATGAATAGCAGAAAAATGTATGCTCCCCGTGATGGCTTGTGTGATGTCCCTGGATTCTCCCACTATAATACTAGCAAGGAATTATCTAAATTCAGGTTTACGAGGATCACTCATACTGCCCCATTGTGTGAGCTTGCAGGCTTCATTAAAATCTTCTAAGTCCATGGTATAAGATTTATCATATAGATCAAACAAGACAGTGTGAGAATTACGTGAAGATGAAAATTTAAACCTTCTCACAAAGCTATCAGTCAAGCCACGGTATTGGAGGCATTTATCTTGCATGAAGTCCTCGAGGTCGGCGTTACGCACATATGCGTAAAATTCATCTTTGATGCCCGCTTGACTCATAAATTCATCTGACGCCCATTCACAAGGCCGTACATAAGCATCCCTCGGTGGTTCATCGTCCGGCTCACGGAACGCGAGCCTCGGTCCTTGCTTCCTTGAAGGACCACCTTGGAAGTTTTTCCTAAACATTTTTCTGAAATTTTCTGAAATTTTTAGTAACTCACAAATAAAAGGTAACCAAACTCAACAAGATTGAAAGCAACAACTCCTATAAGTGCCTAGAGGCTATATCATGCATTAGAACTACTTGGGACCAATAAAAATTATCATGCAAGCTCAAGAACAAGGTCACCACAGCAACACAAATTTGCAACAAATAAAGCACTAGAACAAAAACTAATTGGACCAATGGAGGAGTCACAAACCAAGGAACAATCTCCCCAAACAGTTTGGTGAATGGTGCTTTGAGAAAGGAGATCGAAAATGGTAGAAAAATGAGCTAGAACTCGGGTTTGAGCTGGTTGGGGATTTTTTTTGGAGGAACAAGAAGAGTATGGATGAAAGGATAAGTGAAGAGGGGCCACGTGGGGCCCTCGAGGCAGGGGGCGCGCCCTGTGCCCTCGAGGCCACGTGCTGGCTCCCCTTGTTGTGTGTTCAGTGCCATATTTTCTTAAATATTCTAGAAAAAAACATATTTCATTTTCATGGCATTTGGAGAACTTTTATTTTCGGGATATTTTTTATTGCACGGATAAGTCTGGAAACAGACAGATAATGCTATTTTTCTTTTATTTAACCTAATTAACAGAAAGTAAAAGGAGGGTACAGAAGGTTTGTGCTATCTAGATTCACCTATCCCATGTTCATCAAAAGGAATCCATTAACAAGGTTGATCAGGTCTTGCTAATAAACTCTTTCCGAGTAACATGAAACTGGAGAATTTTCGAATAACACTATGTTACCTCAATGGGGATATGTATGTCCCCAACAATAAGTATGTCATATGCCTTCTTGATAGTAGGAATAGGAAACTCAAAACCTCTAATAGTAATAGTTCAAGTTTTTCCTATATAATTGATACCACTGTTCAAGATAGCTTCCGATATTCCGATAAATCGGCCGATTTATCGCTTACCGGTGTTTGACCGATAAGATAAATTGGCCGATAAATGAGCCGATATGGCGATTAATCGGCCGATATACCGATAAACTGGCCGATTTACCCCGTATCATGGGTCGACCGATAAGTTCCCGATAAGCGATATCCCCAACATTGATTTATATCCTCGGAAAGTGTACCGTATGCTCATTACCATTGACATGAAAAGTGACATTGTCTTTGTTGCTATCAATAATAGCCCCTGCAGTATTCAGAGAAGGTCTTCCAAGAATAATAGACATACTATCATCCTCGGGAATATCAAGTATAACAAATTCTGTTAGAATAGTAACATTTGCAACTACAACAGGCACATCCTCACAAATACCACAGTTATAGAAGTTGATTTATCGGCCATTTGCAAAGATATTTCAGTAGGTGTCAACTTACTCAAGTCAAGTCTACGATATAAAGAGAGCGGCATAACACTAACACCGGCTCCAAGATCACACAAAGCAGTTTTAACATAGTTTCTCTTAATGGAGCAAGGTATAGTAGGTACTCCTGGATCTCCTAATTTCTTAGGCATTCCACCCTCAAAAGTGTAATTGGCAAGCATGTTGGAAATTTCTACATCGGGCATCTTTCTTTTGTTGGTAACGATGTCTTTCATATACTTGGCATAAGGATTTGTTTTAAGCACATCAGTCAAACGCATACGCAAAAAGATAGGTCTAATCATTTCAGCAAAGCGCTCAAAATCTTCATCATCCTTTTTCTTTGATGGTTTCGGAGGAAAAGGCATGGGTTTCTGAACCCAGGGTTCTATTTCCCTACCGTGCTTCCTAGCAACAAACTCTCTCTTATCATAACGTTGATTCTTTGATTGTGGGTTATCAAGATCAACAGCAGGTTCAATCTCTACATCATTATCATTGCTAGGTTGAGCATCATCTTGAACATCATTATTAATATTATCACAAGGTTCATGTTCATTGCCAGATTGTGTCTCAGCATCAGAAAAAGATATGTCATTGGGATTCTCAGGTGGGTGAGCTACAGGTTCACTAGAAGCATGCAAAGTCCTATCATTTTTCTTTTTCTTCTTCTTAGAAGAACTAGGTGCATCTAAATTAGCTCTCTGAGAATCTTGCTCAATTCACTTAGGATGGCCTTCAGGATACAGAGGTTCCTGAGTCATTCTGCCACCTCTAGTCACAACTCTAATGGCATTATCATTATTCTTACTATTTAATTCACTGAGCAAATCATTCTGAGCTTTAAGTACTTGTTCTACTTGAGTGGTGACCATGGAAGCATGTATACTAATAAGTTTCAGTTCATCTTTAGCACTAGACAGATAATCACTCAAGCGTTCAATCATATAAGCAATGTGTTGTAGTTGTCTACCAACATAAGCATTGAAGTTTTCTTGTTTCACAATAAAATTGTCAAACTCATCTAAACATTGGCTAGCAGACTTATAACAAGGAATATCACCTTCATCAAATCTATAAAGAGAATTTACCTTTACTACCTGTGTCGGGTTATTAAGACCATGTATTTCTTCAATAGGCCGCAAATTCTTAACATCTTAGGCTTTAATACCTTTTTCTTTCATAGATTTCTTTGCCTCTTGCATATCTTCAGGACTGAGAAATAGAACACCTCTTTTCTTCGGAGTTGGCTTAGGGGGTGGTTCAGGAAGTGTCCAATTATTTTCATTGGCTAGCATATTATTCAATAGTAATTCAGCTTGTTTCACTGTTCTTTCTCTGAAAACACAACTAGCACAACTATCCAGGTGGTCTCTGGAAGCATAGGTTAGTCCATTATAAAAGACATCAAGTATATCATGCATCTCAAGAGGATGATCAGGCAAAGCATTAAGTAACTGGAGAAGCCTCCCCCAAACTTGTGGGAGACTCTCTTCTTCAGTTTGAGCAAAGTTATATATTTCCCATAAGGCAGCTTGTTTCTTATGAGCGGGAAAATATTTAGCAGAGAAGTAATACATCATATCCTGGGGACTACACACACAACCAGGATCAAGAGAATTAAACCAAGTCTTAGCATCACCCTTTAACGAGAACGGAAACAACTTAAGGATAAAATAGTAACGAATCTTTTCATCATTGGTAAACAGGGTGGATATATCATTCAACTTGGTAAGACGTGTCACAACAGTTTCAGACTCATAGCCATGAAAAGGATCAGATTCAACCAAAGTAATTAACTCAGGATCAACAGAGAATTCATAATCCTTATCAGTGACACATATAGGTGAAGTAGCAAAAGCAGGGTCATGTTTCATTCTAGCATTCAAGGAGTTTTCTTTCAGCTTAGCTAATAATTTCTTAAGATCATATCTATGATTGCAAGTAAGAAAGTCTCTAGCAGTTTCTTCATCCATAACATAACCCTCAGGCACAACAGGCAATTCGGATCTATTGGGAGTAGTTTCATCATCACTTTCATAAATATCATCAACATTTGCACTCTCCCTAACCTTAGCAATTTGTTCATCTAGAAATTCACCTAGTGGCACAGTATCAGGCATAGAGGTAGTTTCATCGTACATAGCAGAAGTAGCATCATCAAGAACATACGACATATCAGATTCAATAGCAAAATACATGAACTCCTCAAACTATGGTCATCACCGGGAGTGGTCCCGATTATTGTCACTTCAGGGTTGCCGGATCATAACACATAGTAGGTGACTATAGACTTGCAAGATAGGATCAAGAACACACATATATTCATGAAAACATAATAGTTTCAGATCTGAAATATGGCACTCGGGCCCTAGTGACAAGCATTAAGCATAGCAAAGTCATAGCAACATCAATCTCAGAATATAGTGGATACTAGGGATCAAACCCTAACAAAACTAACCCGATTACATTATAGATCCCATCCAACCCATCACCGTCCAGCAAGCCTACGATGGAATTACTCACACACGGCGGTGAGCATCATGGAATTGGTGATGGAGGAAGGTTGATGATGACGATGGTGACGATCTCCACTCTCCGGAGCCCCGAACGGACTCCAGATCAGCCCTTCCGAGAGAGATTAGGGCTTGGCAGCGGCTCCGTCTCGTAAAACGCGATAATTATTTCTCCTTGATATTTTTATCCACGAAACGGAATATATAGGACCTGGCGATACGTCGGTGGGGCATCGGGGTGCCCTCGAGGCAGGGGGCGCGCCCTGGGAAGGGGGGCGCGCCCCCCACCCTCGAGGATAGGCCGTGGGCCCCCCGGTATGGATCTTCTTGTACGTATTTTTTATATTTTCTAAAATAAGTCTCCATTGATTTATAGGCGATTCCGAGAACTTTTTATTTCTGCACAAAAACAACACCATAGCAGTTCTGCTGAGAACAACGTCAGTCCGGGTTAGTTCCATTCAAATCATGCAAGTTAGAGTCCAAAACAATGGAAAAAGTGTTTGGAAAAGTAGATACATTGGAGACGTATCATGGGTGGGTTCGACAGGACGCGTGGAGGGCGCGGCAGGCGGCTGATCTGGTGAGAAATCAGTCGGTTTGAAGGAATACTTGGCCATATATGAGAGGCCTAGGATACAAGTGTCCTATTAGGACACAACTCCTATGCTGTCTACATACAATCCAAAACAAAGTCCAACTGTAACCTATCTTGTATAATAATATTTGACACAACTCTAACATTGCACTCGCCTTTCAACTCTTCTTTTGTAACGTATCGTAACCTCCATGGATGGCTATAATAAAAAACGCATCTCACCAGTTTGGATATGCGCCTTCTCCTAGCCCCTTCCTCCCTTCATTCTTTAATTCCTTGGAGATATGGTGATGGGGTTGCCGAAGCTCAAGGTGGCAGGCCTGTGCCTGGTGCTGCTGATCATGCCACTCCTCTTGCTCCCTAGTAAGCCTTGCCTAAAAGAAATTCATATCCATCTGGAGAACACTTCACTTCCTCGGTGTTCCGGTCTTGTTTTCCTGAGCAGATGTTATGTCGTCCATCATACCCCCATTTCATTGTGCAAAGAAGAAAAACGGAAATCTGATGATGCTATGATGTCCTTTTTTTTCTTTAGTTGCAGGATCTCATGGGGCCACTTGCAGGGAGCCGAGCGAGACCTATACTTCTCCCAATCGCGAGACCGACCCATGCATGGAGCACTGCCAAATGGAGGGCTTCCGCGACGGGGAGTGCGTGGGGCACTACTTCGACCCATACAAGATAGTCTGTTTCTGCAACAAAAAGTGGTGAGCAGCTAGCGATGGCGCATTGCTTCCGGGGGTGTAATAAGATGCTTGCTAAGGCGAGCCGTCGTCTTGTCTGCTATTCAGACAAGTTGTAGCTGTAACAAGTTTCATCTGTACTTTGTTTACCAACTGCTCGTCTCCCGCTTGGAGATTGGTCAGCTTGTGGAAATGGATGATCGCTTGTTTTCGTTGTTTTAATTTCATTCCTTTTGAAAAAGAATTTTTATCTATCTGTATGATCTATCTCTTTGCGGGTGCAAAGTCCAAGCCGAACCTGCACAAAACATAGGTCATTTCCTCTGCTTATGGCATAGAGCTGTTGCTGGACATCGTCGTCGTGGTACCAGCGGTGGACGCATCCCCGAGGCCCGACCATGGATTGGACTGGGAGATGGTGTCGTTGTGCTTGGGGAAGCTGGGCAGGGGCACGCCGGCGACGGACTCCATGTCGATGTCGTACATGATAGGTTTTCGTAATAGGGGACAAACATGACAGAGCCTTCTGCCTGCCCTCGATCTCAGCAGTGAGAAGAAATGCATGTATGGCGAGCCATCCTTGGCCAGAGTATGTCATCGAGAATTTGATGTGAGACAACCTGGGCAGACGGTTGCAGCTCAAGGTCGTTGGTAGTAAACTAGTAATAAATCCTTCTTCTAATTCGCTTTCGCGGCTTCTTGTGCTTGTGCGGCTGCTGTGGAAGGGTGGAAGACATGTCACGCGAGGTCGAGACGGCACGGCGAGTAGACTCCACTGCCGCCATCTCGGGCTATCATGTTGGCAAACTGGCGATTCATCGTCGTCGTCCCTCCCTCCCCCGGCCCTCGCCCAGTTAACCCACCTAGTACCCTGACTACAATCAAAAGAATTGAGTTGTTCAAAAAAAAAGAAAGAAGCATGGCTGTGATTTTCTTCATCGAGAAACTAGAAGAAATTAAGTAAAAAAGTTAGGGTTCGTGCCTCTCGCCGGCACCGGCGCAGGTCCGCCTCGTCTCCGGTGGCCCTAGAGTGATGGAGGCGCGGTGGATCCTGGCAAGGGCCGGCGGGGGGGGGGCTCCGTTTTCAGTGGGTTTTTTCAATCTTGTTAGGGTTTGTGTCCAACTCAGTAAGGCGAGACGGTGGCGGCTTCCTGAAGATGGCATAAAGGTCTCCCCGCCTAGCCCCCGTTCCGGCGGTGCGTCTAGCATCGTTGGTGGGCTTGTGGAGGTGTGTCTCCAGCAGATCTATCTTTGGTGGATTTGCTCGGATCTCGTCGTTGTTCGTCTACGCTCGTGTGTCTTTGGTTTGGATCCTTCCGATCTACGTTATTTTTCATCGGCGGTGGTTGCTGTTCTGGTGTGCTGGTCCTATGGGGTCGTAGCACGACGACTTCCCGACTGTCTACTACAACAAGTTGTGCCCGGCTCTGGTGATGGAGGGGCGATGACGGCGGTGCGCCTTCGGCTCGCTTCGGCGCTTGTAGTCGTTGCTAGGTGGTCTACGAATCTGGATGTAATTTTTATTTCTGATATTCGTTGTACTACCATGATTGAAGATGAATAGATTGGAAGTTTTTCCGAAAAAAAAGAGAAACTAGAAGAAATTGAAAGTTCATGTGTACCTGCACCAGCAGGATCATGGCACCAGTTCCAGATTTTACATCTAGAGCGTCCGGACGTACGTATGCGGATTGGTTCTGCAACCCCCGTTTGCTGCGGTGCCGTCAAAGATGTGAATCGCGCGCGAAGATCTTGTGATCCGACAGTTGGGGGCCGGCCGGCAGGTTAATGCCGAAGAACACATGAAGCTGGATGCACGGGGGCAGAAAGGCGGCGGCGCACGAGATTTCGGCTGCCGCCCTAAGAAACATTCCGTGTTATTAGACGCCCACAAGCAAGCAAATAGAGGAGGCTCAGCCCGAGGCTAGGACAAATGGGCCGGCCCACTCTCCAGTGCTCGGCTTTTTCCCTTTAGCTTTTGTATCGACTTCACCCGAAAAAATTGGCTATTGTTTTTAAGGAGGTAGATAGTTGAATCCCTACGAAAAATATAAATATATCTTAGAAGCTACACAGTATCTCTCTTTATTAAAAAAATCACCGTACATTGAAAATATTGTAAAAGACATCAGGCTAGACTAGTGCCTTAGTATTTCATACATTTGCTTGCTGCTAGACGATGATTGCTCTTTGCACAATACTCTGTACCTTATAGCCGTTTTCGTTCCTTTGTTGCTTTGTAAATGGTGGCCGATGTAATAATTCTGGTTGGTTAATGACTTCGTTAATTCAAGGCTGCTTTCTTCTTGAGCCTTCTTTCTAAAAATAGTATATATAAAAAATATTCATATCATTTTAAATGATACTGAATTTATATCATAAATATTGTTGTTATTTTCCATAAGTTTGGTCAAATTCAATTTTTGTTTGGGCAAAGGCCCGAGAACATATATTAAGTATCACGAGTCCTTACAAACAAATTCGTACAGAAAAATAAATTACATCAAATCTTCGCGGGTGCCGAACTCTTATTCCACCTGCATCCTCCGACGGCGCCTTGTGTGGACATAGCTCGATGCCGCCTCTGGGCCTCCTCCTCGTCGGAGCAAACTTTTTTAAACCCATGAGCTTGTAGAAGAAGCGGGTGAGAAGTCATTGATACATACCTGGAGATGCCAGCAACCACGATCTGCGAAGCAAATTGCTGCCAAGAGAAAAAAAAACAACGATAAAGGCATATAGAAACTCCGAAGACCATGAAAGTCGGTCGTATCTAGATGGATGCACCGGAAACATAAACCGACCAGAAGACCCGCCAAAGACACGGCTCTCCACCGGTGATAAGCGCGCCAATGGATCGAGGAAAGAGCGGGAAGAACATAATTACTACACTGAAATAGCGATGCCGCCTCACCGACCTAAACCAAAATGAAAGATTCACTAAAGAAACCCTGGAAAAAAATTCACCCATGCCATTGCACGACAAGTCAAGATCTAATGTCGAGCCGGCCGTCATCTAGGACTATGCACCGATTACCTCTTCTCTGGTGAACTAGCTAGGCCAGACTGCCGTTTAAGATCGCCGCATTGGATCACCAATTCTGCCGTCCAGCACAACCTTAAGAAAAGCGGCACTCAAGCACACATGTCCTTCGCCATGCCACCGCAGACCTCCAACACATCTGCAAGCAGGCCGTCCCCCGATCAGGACCTCCCCGCCACCGTCGACGCCGCATGGGCTTTGCTCGGAGACACACCCTGGCGGCAACGAGAGGTTTAGTAGATGTGCGGTGGTTACAGTGTGACGACCCCGGCTCGACCGTGCACTAATCATACACGCAAATGCACACGATCAAGCCTAAGGACTCACGTGAAGGAAATCACAGCACAACTCTAAAACATAAATAAATACATACAAGTCATATATTACAAGCCAGGGCCTCGAGGGCTCGAATACATAACATGATGTCTCACACATAGTCAGCGGAAGCGTTAGGTATCTGGGTACAGATACAATACAGCAGAAGATAGGCCTTTTACAAAGGCGGGGCAAAATAAAAGCTACGATCGAAAAGGCGCAGGCCTCCTGCCTGGGACCTCCGATCCTACTCCTGGTCGTCGTCCGCCGGCTCCTCGTAGTAGTACTCGCCGGCCGGGTAGTAGTAGTAGCCAGCCTCGGGCTGGTAGTAGTAGTCGTCAACGGGGGCTGCAGGCACCATGGCTCCGTCGTCTGGTTTATCATGCGGGTAGGACAAAAGAGGAAGCAAAGCAACCGTGAGTACTCATCCAAAGTACTCAGCAAGACTTACATCAGATCTATACTAGCAATGCATTGTTTTCAAAGGAGGCTTTATGTGGGTGGACTAGACTGCAGAAAGCCAGAGTAGAGAGGGGAAAAGCCTAGTCCTGACGAAGACTAGCATCTTCAACGTCTTGCAGCAATAAGAAGGGAGCAGAATAGTTTCATCATAATAATATATAATGTTTGCAGCAATATCATCTCCATATCTCATATCTCAAGTCACCAGTTCTAGTTGTACCGAAGTGGATACAACTCCGAGTGTCCGTTACCGTAGGACAGGCTATCGATAGATTGTTTCTTCCCTGCAGGGGTGCACCAAGTTACCCACCACGCTCGCTTAACTCCGGCCGGACACACCATCAGGTCGTGCCCGCCCTCGGCTAAACCATACGCCGCAACCCGACCGGATACCGCCAGAGAGGATCGAGCACGCCGGACTAATCCTATGCCCCCGGGGGTCATGGCCGTCGCCCCGGACACTCCGCACGTTGCGAGGCCGTTCGGTAGCAGACCTAGCAACCCCTTATACAAGCGCAGTTGCATCCTAAGTCCAATCCGAACGGGCCGCTCAATCGCTGACGTCGTGACGACTCCGGCTGATGTATACGACGCAGAGCACCCACTCACACCCACGTGGTGGTTAGTGCTATCGGCCCGGAGGCCCTCGGATCAAATATCCAAATCGCTTAGTGTGTTGGGAGCGCGCGGTAACGAGCAGAGCCTACGATACTGTTGGCCCCGTCGTCCCGTCTCGAGGACTTGTGACAAGGACTGGAAAAGACCGGCCACGCCTCGTAGTTATCTCGCGGGTACCCTCTCTGGTCACCCGACTCCACAGCTCACGCCTCAAAGGCACTCGCGGGTACCCCTCAGGGTCAACCCGTCTCTATCCAACATGTGTAGTAGTCACCATAAAGTGTCATCAGACGCACGATACCTCTGGCCGCACGCCTTTGTTCCTGGCGACGTCCGGCCTCGGGGATCGATACGTCTTTAAACACGGTACAGTGAATCAGGGCATCCGTGTGGTTTTCATGCCGATGAGGAATCCGAGGAATCACCCTCGTTGGATTCCTAAACGACAAGTCCCGATAAGGTGGTACCGGAGGAATCACCCTCGGCGGTATTCACCATAGCGGATGCACGACTAAAGCTAAGTCGGAAGTGGGAAGAGGAATCACCCTCGGTAACCACAACGAGCTAGCTATAATACAGGGACAACATCAGAAGTGAGTTCGGAGGTATCACCCTCGTCACCCGATGTTAACTCTGCGGAGTCGAGCATATTAGGAGGGGGTGTGCGGTGATGTGAAGAAGGTCAGGGGAAGGGGGCTCGATCAGTTGACCGAGGCAAGGGTACTATGCGAGGCAACTACGAGAGTGCGGGTCCAAAGCAGTGCTACCCAACCTATACTAAGCAGTTTATGAATAAATGCAGGTATCAACAATTTAGCAAAGACAGGCTATGCAACAGTAATAGGAGCAGTAGCAATAGCAGCAATTCTAATGCAAGAATAAGAGAGAATAGACATAGGCGATATCGGAAATGCTCAAGGGGGGGTTGCTTGCCTGGTTGCTCGGTGGCAAAAGCAAGATCGTCGGAGGGGGAACCAATCACCGGAAAGGCGTCGGTCTCTGGATCGGCGTCAGCGTCGGGCTCTACCGAGAGAGAAGAGGGGGAAGAAACAGATAAATACACAAGCATACATGCATCACAAAGCGTGCTAAGCTAACGTGCAGTGCGGGGTTGCCTAAAAACATGTCTAGGTCATTTTAGCTATTTTTAAGAAATTGTTTGAATTTATTTTATTAAATTTGAGCACTATTCATTTATCGAAAACAGGCTAAAAGTTGCATGTCCATCTAGATAGGGGCATCTGATGGGAATACGGAGGGCGTATCTAGATTCGTATCGAAATTCTGATCAATTTTCATATATAATTTATTTTCATCGGAGCTACGGTTTAAAAGATATGATTTTTCAAAGTTTAAAAGATTTTCTGGAATTATTTTATTAACAGAAGTGAATTATTGCGCCATGCTGACGTCAGCACTGCATCAGCAGCAGCTGACCAGTCAAACTGGCAGGTGGGTCCCACCTGTCAGCCTCTCTGGCTCTAACTGACGTTTAACTAATTTAACAGAAACAGTTAAGGGCGTGGGCCCCTGTTGTCAGTGTCTGTTTAGAGTTAACTAATTAAAGTTTAACTAAAACGTGTTTTAATTAAACTAACCAACCGAGAGGGCCCACACGTCAGCGTCATGAGTGAACAGTGCGCGCGTTGACTACGGTCAACGCGGTCAAACAGGCGACGGGGGCCCACAGTCAGCGTCCCAGGGGTGGGCCCCATGCCTAGCCACGTCGGCCACCGGCGTTTAGACGCCGGCGAGCTCGTTCTCGCGACGGCGCGGCTCGGGAACGGTCGGAAAACGCGCTCCGGCCACCGTTTGGCGCGTGCGAGGTGGCGTTCGAAAGAGGAGAGCGAGGCGCATCATGTGGTGCCATTGTTTGGTCTCGGGGAGGTCTAAAACGACGGCGGCAAGCGTCGAGGCGGTCGCCGGAGTTCGGCCGTTGGCGGATCCGGCGACGCAGGGCACGGCAAGGCGAGGGGCTAGTCTCGCTGGAACCGCACGGACGTGCTGAGCACGGATATGAGCTCGGATGAGCTTGTCATCGACGGGCACAACGGCGACGAGCGCCTCGGCGGAGCGGAGTTCGGCATCGACGGCGAGCGGCGTCTACAGGTCGAGGTGGAGCTCAACAGAGGAGAGAGAAGGGGTGGTGGCTCACCGTGCGGCACGCAGAAGGCCCGCGACAGTTTAGGAGCTGCAGAGGGGGCGCCGGAGACGGAGGGATCTCGCCGGAGCCGAGGAGGAAGACGAGCTCGTGGGGCTCGTCTCAGCGGCTCCCGGCTCGAACCAGCGGTGGTAGAGGAAGTAGACGAGGCCGGTCCGCCTCCTGGACACCAGAAGGAGGCGCGGGGACGCCGGTGGCCGCGATAGAGCAGAGGCGCGGCGACGTTGGCGTCGGCGACGGCGCTCGGTGACGAAGGGGGCGAGGGGGAGAGCAGCGGAGAGGAAGGGGAAATGGACGGGGAGGCCAGGGGGGACGCACGGCGTCGTTCTTATCCCCTCGGGCGGCCGCGGCGTCGCGCTGTCGAGTGCTGGCCGGAGCGGCGCCGGCGCGGCCATGGACGGGGCGACACGCGCGCGGGAGCAGGTGAGGGAGGCCTTGGTGGGCTGGGCCTCCCACTGTTGCAGCGGCCCAGAGGCCAGGTAAGTCTCCTGGCCCCTTTTCCCTTTTGTTCTATTTACTGTTTTCTTTTTATTTCACAGCAGAGGGAAAAGAAAAGGGTAGGGCCATCAAATGATATTTGATAAATTTGTGAGTTGGCCCAAAAATGAGGTTGCAATATTACCCATCACCAAAAATTGGTTTGAGCATCTTTGATTCATTTTTGAATTTTACAAAAATGAAAAAGCATTTATTAGTGCTGCTTTAACACTGTTTAAATGCCCTAGCCCATTATTTGAGTAGATGGTGATGTTGTTTTCACCAGAAACAATTGTTTTGGATTATTTGCAACAACATGGGCATTTTTCCAAAAAATTTGGAACAACTTCATTTTGCACTTGAAGTTTGAATTTGAATTTTCAGGGGAGTTTTTGAACTTGTAAGCTTAACCACTGTGATTATTTTTGCTAATGAGCATGACATGGCATGATTATCATTATGTCACAGTGCCAAGTACAAGGGGGTGTTACATACAGTTACTGCCTCCTATGTAGGCCTCTCTCCACAAGTCGGTATCTTTCAACAAATTAATTCCCCATATCTAGTTTGGTCCAATTTCTGATGAGTGGCCATAGGGAAAATCTAAATTCCTTTTTACCTGCAAAACAAAGCTAAAAATGTACTATATAGTTTGAAATGGAGAGAGTATGTATGGCTGCTCGTCATGCACAAAGTTGATTTTTTTTAATCGGAGGGGTCCCTCGCTTCGCCTCGAGGGCGAACGGGAGGCTAACCTTAGACCCCGCCTCTACCACCCCCTCCCCCCTTCCCTCTCCACACACCATACCTAGAGGTGTCCACCGGAACTGTTGGAAATATGCCCTAGAGACAATAATAAAAGTATTATTAGTATATTTCCTCGTTCATGATAATCGTCTGTTATTCATGCTTGAATTGTATTGTACGGAAACAGCGATACATGTGTGAATATATAGACCACAATGAGTCCCTGGTAGGCCTCTAGTTACCAGCTCGTTGATCAGCAGATGGTCACGGTTTCCTGACCATGGACATAGGATGTCAGTGATAACGGGATCACATCATTAGGAGAATGATGTGATGGACAAGACCCAATCCTGAGCATAGCACGAGATCGTATAGTTCGTAATGCATAAGCTTTTCGGTGTCAAGTATTTATTCCTTAGACCATGAGGTTGTACAACTCCCGGATGCCGTAGGAATACTTTGGGTGTGCCAAACGTCACAACGTAACTGGGTGGCTATAAAGGTACGCATCGGGTATCTACGAAAGTGTCTGTTGAGTTGGTACGAACCGAGACTGAAATGTTGTCACTCCGTATGACGGAGAGGTACCTCTGGGCCCACTCGGTAAGACATCATCATAATGAGCTCAAGGTGACTAAGGAGTTAGTCACGGGATGATGGATTACGGATCGAGTAAAGAGACTTGCCATGATGAGATTGAACAATGTATCGGGAATACCGACGATCGAATCTCGGGCAAGTACCGTACCGATGGACAAAGGGAATAACGTACGGGATTGAGTGAATCCTTGACACAGTGGTTCATCCGATGAAGATCATCGAGGAACACATGGGAACCAACATGGGTATCCAGATCCCGCTGTTGGTTATTGACCGGAGAGTGGTCTCGGTCATGTCTACGTGTTTCACGAACCCGTAGGGTCTACACACTTAAGGTTCGGTGACGCTAGGGTCGTAGAGATACATGCATGTGGAAACCCGAAAGTTGTTCGGAGTCCCGGATGAGATCCCGGACGTGACGAGGAGTTCCGGAATGGTCCGGAGGTAAAGAATGATATATAGGAAGTCCAGTTTCGGCCATCGGGTGAACTCCGGGGGTCACCGGGAGTGTCCCGGGACCACCGGAGGGGTCCCGGGGGTCCACCGGGTGGGGCCACCCATCCCGGTGGGTCCCCTAGGCCGCAAGGGGGAAGGGGCCATCCCCTGGTGGGCTGGCGCACCACTTGGCCCCCCCTTCCATGCGCCTAGGGTTGAAACCCTAGGGGAGGGGGGCGCCCCCTATGCCTTGGGGGGCAAGTCTCCCTCCTAGGCCGCCGCCCCCCCCCCTTGCAGATGGGATCTGCCAGGGCCGGCGCCCCCTGGCCCCTATATATAGTGGGGGGAGAGGGCAGCCGCACCCAAGTCTCTGGCCCCTCTCCCCCTCCCGTCACACCTCATACTCTTCACGCAGGGCGCCGGCGAAGCCCTGCAGGATTTCCCGCTGCATCCACCACCACGCCGTCGTGCTGCTGGATCTCCGACGACCTCTCCTCCCCCCTTGCTGGATCAAGAAGGAGGTGACGTTGTTGTACCGGACGTGTGTTGAACACGGAGGTGCCATCCGTTCGGCGCTAGATCATCGGTGACGAAGAACGCGAAGAGTACGACTACTTCATCCACGCTTCTTCGAAAGCTTCCGCTCTCGATCTACAAAAGGGTATGTAGATGCACTCTAATATGCTCGTTGCTAGATGTCTCCTAAGATTGATCTTGGTGAAAGCGTAGAAATTTTTTGAATTATGCTACGTTCCCCAACAGTGGCATCTGAGCTAGGTCTTTTGCGTAGCATCTTACACGAGTAGAACACAAAGCAGTTGTGGGCGTTTGAGTTTGCTCAATTTTCTTGCCGTTACTAGTCTAATCTTGATTCGGCGGTATTGTGGGATGAAGCGGCCTGGACCGACTTTACACGTACGCTTACGTGAGACTGGTTCCACCGACAGACATGCACTAGATGCATAAGGTGGCTGGCGGGTGTCTGTCTCTCCTACTTTAGTCGGATCGGATTCGATGAACAGGGTCCTTATGAAGGGTAAATAGAAATTGACAAATCACGTTGTGGTTTTGGCGTAGGTAAGAAACGTTCTTGCTAGAAAACCTATAGAAGCCACGTAAAAACTTGCAACAACAATTAGAAGTCGTCTAACTTGTTCTTGCAGCATGTGCTATGTGATATGGTATGGCCAAGAAGATGTGATGAATGATATATGTGATGTATGAGATTGATCATGTTCTTGTAATAGGGAATCACGACTTGCATGTCGATGAATTTGAAAACCGGCAGGAGCCATAGGAGTTGTCTTAATTATTGTATGACCTGCGTGTCACTGAATAACGCCATGTAATTACTTTACTTTATTGCTAAACGTTAGCCATAGTAGTAGAAGTAATAGTTGGCGTGACGACTTCATGAAGACACAATGATGGAGATCATGATGATGGAGATCATGGTGTCGAGCCGGTGACAAAGATGATCATGGTGCCCCGAAGATGGAGATCCAAGGAGCAAGATGATATTGGCCATATCATGTCACTTTAATTGATTGCATGTGATGTTTATCATGTTTATGCATCTTGTTTACTTAGAACGACGGTAGTAAATAAGATGATCTCTCACTAAAATTTCAAGAATTGTGTTCCCCCTAACTGTGCACCGTTGCTAAGGATCGTTGTCCCGAAGCACCACGTGATGATCGGGTGTGATAGGTTCTAACGTTCGCATACAACGGGTGTAAGCCAGATTTACACAAGCAATACACTTAGGGTTCACTTGACGAGCCTAGCATGTACAGACATGGCCTCGGAACACGGAAGACTGAAAGGTCGAACACGAGTCGTATAGAAGATACGATCAACATGAAGATGTTCACCGTTGATGACTAGTCCGTCTCACGTGATGATCGGACACGGGCTAGTCGATTCGGATCGTGTATCACTTAGATGACTAGAGAGATGTCACTCTGAGTGGGAGTTCATTAAAATTTGATTAAGATGAACTTAATTATCATGAACATAGTCTAAATTCTTTACAATATCTCTTGTAGATCAAATGGCCCACGCTCATGTCACCCTCAACTTCAACGCGTTCCTAGAGAAATCCAAGCTGAAAGACGATGGTAGCAACTACACGGACTGGGTCCGTAACCTGAGGATCATCCTCATAGCTGCCAAGAAAACTTATGTCCTATATGCACCGCTAGGTGACGCTCCCGCCCCGGCAAACCAAGATGTTATGAACGCTTGGCAGTCGCGTTGTGATGATTACTCCCTGGTTCAGTGCGGCATGCTTTACAGCTTAGAATCGGGGCTCCAAAAACGTTTTGAGCACCACGGGGCATTTGAGATGTTCCAAGAGCTGAAAATGGTTTTCCAAGCTCATGCCCAAGTCGAGAGATATGACGTCTCCGACGCATTCTACAGCTGTAAGATGGAGGAAAACAGTTCTGTCAGTGAGCACATCCTCAAGATGTCTGGATTGTACAACCGCTTGTCTCAGTTGGGAATGAATCTCCCAGACGAAGCAGTCGTTGACAGAATCCTCCAGTCGCTCCAACCAAGCTACAAGAGCTTCGTGTTGAACTTCAATATGCAGGGGATGGAGAAGTCCATTCCCGAGGTGTATTCGATGCTGAAATCAGCGGAGGTGGGTATCAAGAAAGAACATCAAGTGTTGATGGTCAATAAAACCACTAAGTTCAAGAAGGGCAAGGGTAAGAAAAACTTCAAGAAGGATGGCAAGGGAGTTGCCGCGCCCGGTAAGCCTGTTGCCGGGAAGAAGCCAAAGTATGGACCCAAGCCTGAGACAGAGTGCTTTTATTGTAAGGGAACGGGTCACTGGAAGCGGAACTGCCCCAAATACTTAGCGGACAAGAAGGCCGGCAACGTCAAAGGTATATGTGATATACATGTTATTGATGTGTACCTTACCAGCGCTCGTAGTAGCTCCTGGGTATTCGATACCGGTGCAGTTGCTCATATTTGTAACTCTAAGCAGGAGTTGCGGAATAAGCGGAGACTGGCGAAGGACGAGGTGACGATGCGCGTCGGGAATGGTTCCAAGGTCGATGTGATCGCCGTCGGCACGCTGCCTCTACATCTACCCTCGGGATTAGTTTTAAACCTCAATATTGTTATTTAGTACCAGCTTTGAGCATGAACATTGTATCTGGATCTCGTCTTATGCGAGATGGCTACTCATTTAAATCTGAGAATAATGGTTGTTCTATTTATTTGAGAGATATGTTTTATGGTCATGCCCCGCTGGTCAATGGTTTATTTTTGATGAATCTCGATCGTGATGATACACATATTCATAGTGTGAATGCCAAAAGATGTAAAGTTGATAATGATAGTCCCACATACTTGTGGCATTGCCGCCTTGGTCATATTGGTGTCAAACGTATGAAGAAGCTTCATGCTGATGGACTTCTGGAGTCTCTTGATTATGAATCATTTGACACGTGCGAACCATGCCTATTGGGCAAGATGACCAAGACTCCGTTCTCCGGAACAATGGAGCGAGCAACCAACTTATTGGAAATCATACATACCGATGTGTGTGGTCCAACGAGTGTTGAGTCTCGCGGAGGCTATCGTTATGTTATCACCCTCACGGATGTCTTGAGTAGATATGGGTATATCTACTTGATGAAGCAGAAGTCTGAGACTTTTGAAAAGTTCAAGGAATTTCAGAATGAGGTTGAGAATCAACGAGACAAGAAAATAAATTTTTTACGATCGAATCGTGGGGGTGAATATTTGAGTCATGAATTTGGCACGCACCTTAGGAAATGTGGAATTGTTTCACAATTGACACCGCCCGGAACACCTCAGCGTAACGGTGTGTCCGAACGTCGAAATCGTACTCTGTTGGACATGGTGCGATCTATGATGTCCCTTACCGATTTACCGCTATCTTTTTGGGGTTATGCTTTAGAGACTGCCGCATTCACTTTAAATAGGGCTCCGTCAAAATCCGTTGAGACGACACCGTATGAACTTTGGTTTGGCAAGAAACCGAAGCTGTCGTTTCTGAAAGTTTGGGGTTGCGATGCTTATGTCAAGAAACTTCAACCTGAAAAGCTCGAACCCAAATCGGAAAAATGCGTCTTCATAGGATACCCAAAGGAAATGATTGGGTACACCTTCTACCATAGATCCGAAGGCAAGGTCTTTGTTGCCAAGAATGGATCCTTTCTGGAGAAAGAGTTTCTCTCGAAAGAAGTGAGTGGGAGGAAAGTAGAACTTAATGAGGTGACAGTCACCCCTCCTGGACCGGAAAGTAGCGCAGCGCAGGAAATTGTTCCTGAGGTGCCTGCACCGACATGGGAGGAAGTTAATGATGATGATCATGAAGAAACAGATCAAGTTACTACTGAACTTCGAAGGTCCACAAGGGCACGTTCCGCACCAGAGTGGTACGGCAACCCTGTCATGAATATCATGTTGTTAGACAACGGTGAACCTGCGAACTATGAAGAAGCGATGGCGGGCCCGAATTCCAATAAATGGCTTGGAGCCATGAAATCCGAGATAGAATCAATGTATGAAAACAAAGTATGGACTTTGGTGGACTTGCCTGATGTAAGGCACGCCATAGAAAATAAATGGATATTTAAGAAGAAGACAGACGCGGATGGTAATGTGACCATCTATAAGGCTCGGCTTGTCGCTAAGGGTTATCGACAAGTTCAAGGGATTGACTACGACGAGACTTTCTCTCCCGTAGCGATGCTGAAGTCAGTCAGAATCATGTTAGCTATTGCCGCATTCTATGATTATGAGATATGGCAAATGGACGTCAAAACGGCATTCCTTTATGGCTTCCTGAAGGAAGAGTTGTATATGATGCAGCCGGAAGGTTTTGTCGATCCAGAGAATGCTAACAAGGTATGCAAGCTCCAGCACTCGATTTACGGGCTGGTGCAAGCATCTCGGAGTTGGAATATTCGCTTTAATGATGTGATCAAAGCGTTTGGCTTTATACAGACTTATGGAGAAGCCTGTATCTACAAGAAAGTGAGTGGGAGCTCTGTAGCATTTCTCATATTATATGTGGATGACATATTGCTGATGGAAAATGATATAGAATTCTTGGAAACTGTAAAGGCCTACTTGAATAAGAGTTTTTCAATGAAGGACCTTGGAGAAGCAGCTTACATATTAGGCATCAAAATCTATAGAGATAGATCAAGACGCCTCATCGGTCTTTCACAAAGTACATACCTTGACAAGATATTGAAGAAGTTCAATATGGATCAGTCCAAGAAGGGGTTGTTGCCTGTTTTGCAAGGTATGAGATTGAGCAAGGCTCAGTCCCCGACCACGGCAGAAGATAGATAAAAGATGAGTGTCATACCCTATGCCTCGGCCATAGGTTCTATCATGTATGCCATGCTGTGTACCAGACCTGATGTGAACCTTGCCATAAGTTTGGTAGGGAGGTACCAAAGTGATCCCGGTATGGAACACTCGACAGCGGTCAAGAACATCCTAAAGTACCTGAAGAGGACTAAGGATATGTTTCTCGTTTATGGAGGTGACGAAGAGCTCGTCGTAAAGGGTTACGTCGATGCTAGCTTCGACACAGATCTGGATGACTCGAAGTCACAAACCGGATACGTGTATATTTTGAATGGTGGAGCAGTCAGCTGGTGCAGTTGCAAGCAGAGCGTCGTGGCGCATTCTACATGTGAAGCGGAGTACATAGCTGCTTGCGAAGCAGCACGGGAAGGAGTCTGGATGAAGGAGTTCATCACCGACCTAGGAGTCATTCCAAGCGCGTCAAGCCCGATGACTCTCTTCTGTGACAACACTGGTGCTATTGCCATTACCAAGGAGCCCAGGTTTCACAAGAAGACCAAACACATCAAGCGCCGTTTCAACTCCATCCGGAATTGTGTTCAAGATGGAGACATAGATATTTGTAAAGTGCATACGAATCTGAATGTTGCAGACCCGTTGACTAAACCTCTTCCACGGGCAAAACATGATCAACACCAGGACTCTATGGCTGTTCGATTCATCACAATGTAACTAGATTATTGACTCTAGTGCAAGTGGGAGACTGTTGGAAATATGCCCTAGAGACAATAATAAAAGTATTATTATTATATTTCCTTGTTCATGATAATCGTCTGTTATTCATGCTTGAATTGTATTGTACGGAAACAGTGATACATGTGTGAATATATAGACCACAATGAGTCCCTGGTAGGCCTCTAGTTACCAGCTCGTTGATCAGCAGATGGTCACGGTTTCCTGACCATGGACATAGGATGTCAGTGATAACGGGATCACATCATTAGGAGAATGATGTGATGGACAAGACCCAATCCTGAGCATAGCACGAGATCGTATAGTTCGTAATGCATAAGCTTTTCGGTGTCAAGTATTTATTCCTTGGACCATGAGGTAGTACAACTCCCGGATGCCGTAGGAATACTTTGGGTGTGCCAAACGTCACAACGTAACTGGGTGGCTATAAAGGTACGCATCGGGTATCTCCGAAAGTGTCTGTTGAGTTGGTACGAACCGAGACTGGAATGTTGTCACTCCGTATGACGGAGAGGTACCTCTGGGCCCACTCGGTAAGACATCATCATAATGAGCTCAAGGTGACTAAGGAGTTAGTCACGGGATGATGGATTACGGATCGAGTAAAGAGACTTGCCATGATGAGATTGAACAAGGTATCGGGAATACCGACGATCGAATCTCGGGCAAGTACCGTACCGATGGACAAAGGGAATAACGTACGGGATTGAGTGAATCCTTGACACAGTGGTTCATCCGATGAAGATCATCGAGGTACACGTGGGAACCAACATGGGTATCCAGATCCCGCTGTTGGTTATTGACCGGAGAGTGGTCTCGGTCATGTCTACGTGTTTCCCGAACCCGTAGGGTCTACACACTTAAGGTTCGGTGACGCTAGGGTTGTAGAGATACATGCACGTGGAAACCCTAAAGTTTTTCGGAGTCCCGGATGAGATCCCGGACGTGACGAGGAGTTCCGGAATGGTCCGGAGGTAAAGAATGATATATAGGAAGTCCAGTTTCAGCCATCGGGTGAACTCCGGGGGTCACCGGGAGTGTCCCGGGACCACCGGAGGGGTCTCGGGGGTCCACCAGGTGGGGCCACCCATCCCAGTGGGTCCCCTAGGCAGCAAGGGGGAAGGGGCAAGCCCCTGGTGGGCTGGCGACCACTTGCCCCCCCCCCTCCATGCGCCTAGGGTTGAAACCCTAGGGGAGGGGGGCGCCCCCTATGCCTTGGGGGGCAAGTCTCCCCCCTAGGCCGCCGCCCCCCTTGCAGATGGGATCTGCTAGGGCCGGCGCCCCCCCCTGGCCCCTATATATAGTGGGGGGGAGAAGGCAGCCACACCCAAGTCTCTGGCGCCTCTCCCCCTCCTGTCACACCTCATACTCTTCACGCAGGGCGCCGGCGAAGCCCTGCAGGATTTCCCGCTGCATCCACCACCACGCCGTCGTGCTGCTGGATCTCCGACGACCTCTCCTCCCCCCTTGCTGGATCAAGAAGGAGGTGACGTTGCTGTACCGGACATGTGTTGAACACGGAGGTGCCGTCCGTTCGGCGCTAGATCATCGGTGACGAAGAACGCGAAGAGTACGACTACTTCATCCACGCTTCTTCGAAAGCTTCCGCTCGCGATCTACAAAAGGGTATGTAGATGCACTCTAATATGCTCGTTGCTAGATGTCTCCTAAGATTGATCTTGGTGAAAGCGTAGAAAAATTTTGAATTCTGCTACGTTCCCCAACAGGAATATCCCGTGTGCCGCCGGTGAAGGGGATGGCGGAGATCTCGCATCCCGTGGTCATGTAGCAAATTCCTGGAGAGGCGGTACATGGCGGCGCGAGATCTGCCTGCTGGTGACAACGTGGGGATGATGGCCCTGGAGCAGAGGCTCCACACACGACACCGGCGTCCCCTCCATCGGGGATGGCAGGCCAGTAGGTAGCTTCATGTGGTGGTGCCTGGCGCCTTGGATCAAGGGATCTCGTTCTCGGGTTCGTTGCTAGAGGCGCGTGGTGGCCGGAGCTTTCTCCGGTGTCTATGGTGCCTGATGCGGGAGATCCATATCCCTCCGGGGTTTGTGGATCGGAAGCTAGATGTGGGTTCGGGGAGGTGCGTCTGCCGGTGAAAACCATGCTGACTTCTGTCATGGCAGACAGTGGCAACGTATTTGAGTTGTTTCCTCGTTGGAGGCATCTTTGCTGCAACCATCGTCTTCCCACCCACGCTGCTCTGAGGAAACCCTAGACATGGGTGTCCTAGATCAGAAGATGGCGGTGTGTGGTGCCGTTTTCCTTCCCCGGGCATCTTGTTTGGAGCATGTGTGGGCTAGAGGTGTCTTGAGGTGGACTGGCGTGGTCTTCCGAGTCCAAGTCGGCGAGTCTCGACGACGTGATCTAGCCAGGTCTTAGTAACGGGCTATTGAGGATGGACGAGCGCAGGGCGGTGGCGTTGTCTGGCGTCCTGACGGCGTTGACGACAAGCCTGCCAAGGTCATTTAATTGATCCCTACACCGAAGATGGGCTCGCGGAAGATGGCGCCGGCGACTTCTGGAGTGTGCGCTGGCGGTGTGCGCTAAGAGTGTGCTGCACCCGTGCTCCGGTTTTCGATGGTATGTGTAGGGGTGAGGTCAGGGCATGCGTCCCTGATCATGACCACTATTATTATCAAGTTTGTAAGTGGAGTGACTTTTTGTCACGTAGAAGCTGGATTTGGAAAGATAGATGTTTTATCTTGTATGACTTTGTTGAATAATATAATAATATAACTGTATGCATCACTTGATGCAAAAGGTCGGGGTTCAACCTCCTTCTCAAGAAAAAAAAGAGCACAAAATTGATTTGTATACATCACACCACATTTTTGTTTTTGAGGTGCATCACGCCACATCCAAGTTAACGTATATCAGTTTACTTTTTTCGCATGGGATATATGATTTCTGGCTAGGGTTTTGGCCGGATCCTTTTTAATGACCTAGTAAACGCTGATTGTGACATGTTTGAGCCCGGAGTAATGATATTCCTTGTTCCCGCAAAAGAAAAATACACCACTTTACACCCCTAGGCTGCCGCAATGGGGTTCTATAAAATACATCTCGGCATTCCTGACCTTCTATACACAGCGGTGATACAACACAAAGGCTTCCGTCGAGGCCATCCCAGCCCTCTTGCCTGAAAGCTCCCCAACTCACTCATGGCAAAATCTTCCATTTGCCAAATCACTCCTCGCAGTGCAGTCGTGGAGAGCACTGAGTTCAACTTCACCGACCTGTACTTGCGCCGTAACTTCAGCGGCAGAAACCGGAATCAACTCGTAATCCAGGAGGGCAGTTTTGGTACAACAGCCGTTAACAACTGGTCGATATACGACGGAGATGGGTCTGATGCCGCCATTGTTGCCTGTGTACATGGCCTGCATTCCTAAGCCGGGGAGGCGGGACTGGCAAAGTACTTTCACCATAGTATTCCAGTATGAAAGGCATGCATATTTATTTACTGTTTGGTGAATAAATATTGATATAAGTCTGTTGTCAGCACAACATTAGTTAACTACATCTAGTGTCGATCATATATGACTATTATTGCTGCTACCTTCTTTTTTATTATTATATATTTTGCCTTGGTGTTTGACGGTGTGCATCTTAGTTATGCAGATGCCGGGTGTTGCTTATCTAGTTACAACTTTTCATTGCATTATTAGATCAGCTGATATATTACTGTTGTACATGACGTTAATCTATCTATATGTGAGACACAAGTTTCAGGGGTCTACGTTCGAGGTCATAGGAGTACCTACCGACGACGGTGAGTGGGCTATTGCCGGCGGAACCGAAGAATTTTCTATGGCAACAGGTGTAATATCAAAAAGTGTTCATGAGCAAAAAGGAGACGACAACACTATAGAACTTACTATGCATGGGTTCTACTTATACTTAAATCCACATTATCTCGTTTTCTCTGCTCTCACTAGCTGTGGTGTTTAATCTGGGAGTTTTTTTTTAAGATGGTCCAAATTGACATGAGCCGTTAATTACGATAGATCCAATGGCTAGTATAGTATTACTCTTACCTCTCATGAGTTAAGATGCTACAAGTGATTCTGTAGGGCTAATATGGATTTTGTATTCCTATATATGAATAAGGAGGTAAATTATCTCTTCATTAAATCTGCAAGCAAATAAGGAAATTTATAATAATTCTAATTAATGTGTGTTGGCTCCATCCCAAGTTTATTTAAATCAGAATTACATTGTTAATCTGCGCTCCCTAGCTAGCTGGTATTTATTCTGACCAAATGAGGAGTGTGTGTGAGAGGAGCATGACCCGTCCCCATGTCTTTTCTGCATGCGGGCTTTAAATGATCCATATATTTTCAGTAAACTTCCAGCAGATTGCTTTCCAACTTCCAGCATATTGCTTTCCAACGCACAACACTACATTTTGGATTATGCAACAGTAAATGCATCGCACTGGCCTTTCATCTCTTCTTTTGTAAGGTCTCGTAACCTCCATGGCTGGAGATAAGAAGAGACGCCACTCACCAGTTTGGATCTGCGCCTTCTCCTAGCCCCTTCCTCTCTTCGTTCTTTCATTCCTTGGAGACATGGCGATGGGGGTGCCGAAGCTCAAGGTGGCAGGCCTGTGCCTGCTGCTGCTGATCATGCCACTCCTCTTGCTCCCTGGTAAGCCTTGGCTGAAAGAAACTCATATCCATCTGGAGAACAAGGCACTTCCTCGGTGTTCCAGTCTTGTTTTCCTGAGCTGATGTTATGCTGACCATCGATACCCCATTCCATTGTGCAAAGAAGAAAAAAGGAAATCTGATGATGTTGTTCTTTTTTTTTCTTTAGTTTCAGGAGAACATGGGGGGCTTTGCAGGGAGCCGAGCAAGACCTATACTTCTCTCTACTGCGAGACCGACCCATGCGTGGAGCACTGCCAAGTGGAGGGCTTCCGCGACGGGGACTGCGTGGGGGTCGACTTCGACACCTACAAGATAGTCTGCTTCTGCAAAAGAATCTGCTGAGCAGCCAGCGATGGCGCATTGCTTCCGGGGGTGTAATAAGATGCTTGCTAAGGCGAGCCGTCGTCGATGCGCTATTCAAAAAAGTTGTAGCTGTAACAAGTTTCATCTGTACTTTGTTTACCAACTGCTCGTCTCCTGGTTGGAGATTGGTCAGCTTATGGAAATGGATGATCGCGTGTTTTAGTTGTTTTCATTTCGTTCCTGTTGAAAAGAATTTATATCTATCTGCATGATCTATCTCTTTGCGGCCACAAAGTCCAAGCCGAACCTGCACAAAACCCAGAAAGGTCATTTCCTCTGCTTATGACATAGAGCTGCGGCTGGACATCGTCGTCGTGGTACCGGCGGTGGACGCATCCCCGAGGCCCGGCCATGGATTGGACAGGGAGATGGTGTTTCTGTGCTTGGGGAAGCTGGGCAGGGGTACGCTGGCGACGGACTCCATGTCGATGTCGTACATGACGGGGTTGTTGTAACAGAGGACAAACATCACAGAGCCTTCTGCTTGCCCTCTCAGTAGTGAGAAGAAATGCATGTACGGCGAGCCGACCATGGCCGGAGTATGTCATCGATAATTTGATGTTAGACGGGCAGACGGTTGACGCCACGGCGAGTAGACTCCCCTCCCGCCATCGCGCACTATCATGTTGGCAAACTGGCGATTCATCGTCGTCATTCCTTCGTCGGCCCAGTTAACCCGCCCAGTATCCCTGACTTTCAAAGGAAATGAGATGTACAGTGGTAGTAAGGCTGTGATTTTCTTCGCCGAGAAACGAGAATAAATCGGAAGTTCATGTGTACCTGCAGCCGCAGGATCAAATCCTGTACGGCTCCAGTTCCAGATTTTACATCTAGGGCCGTGCCTGGAGTGGATGTATTTTAGTACGAAAGTGTATAACTTACAAGTGTAACTTACCAGTCACCGTGCAAACTCCTGCCGAAAATGAAACGACGGGGTGAGGTTTGTATTTTTTACAAGTGTATTTGAAAGAGAAACGATGATCCAAACATGGCCTAGGGCCGTCCGGACGTACGTACGCGGACTGGTTCTGCAACCCCCGTTTGCTGCGGTGCCGTCAAAGATGTGAATCGCGCACGATCATCTTGAGATCCGAAAGATGAGGGCCGGCCGGCAGGTTAATGCCGAAGAACACCTGAAGCTGGATGAACGGGGGCAGAAAGGCGGCGGCGCAGCCGCCCTAAGAAACATTTTGGCATATTAGACTTAGAGACGCTCACAAGCAGCAAATAGAGGAGGCTCAGCGTGAAGCTAGGGCAAATGGGCCGGCGCACTATCCCCGTGCTTGTTTCTTTTAGCTTTTTTGTCGAATATTCACCCGATAAAATTGGTTATTGTTTTTAAGGAGCTAGATATTTAAATCCCTACGAAAAATATAAATATATCTTAGAAGCTGCACATTATCTTTCTTTATTAAAAAGTTCACAGTATATTGAAAACACTATAAAAAACATGAAAAAAAGAATATCTGAAAAGAGAAAAAGAAAAAAATGAAAAAGAAAATACCAAAACAACAAACCATACACACGAAACCCTTAAAAATACGAACTTCCAAAGAAGAAAACCGAAGCAAGGAACACATCACGCATGCTGCTGAGTTGCCCACCCACCTACCCCCGCTCTCAGTGAGGGCTCCTCTTGGCTTGGTCTAGGGGGAGGAAAAAAACAGATTAGCTTAGACGAGATACAACTATCGTGGCTCCTTTGCTAAAAACCTAGACGCTCGCCTTGGTCTTATGGGCTTGGTCCTAAATTCATGCATGCTTTCTCACTGGCTGCTTTCTCACAGGCTCTGGCCAACCACACCAGAGCCGCCCGTTGCATGTCGGAGTGTTCCTAAACAGCACCTTTGGCGTCCGTTAGAGCGCCACTAGTGTATATAAGCAACAATGTCTCTAACGTGGGTCCCATATCATTGCCTCTAATATGAGCAAAACAATCTGGAATGTTTGTGACTCCAAACCAGGCTCTAAGGTGGACCCATTAAGGGTAAAACGATATTAGGATTCTCTCTCTCCTTGTTCCTCTGTTCTCTTACAAGTGGGGCCGTTTGAAAGTTTAATCAGTAGAGGTAGCCTCTAAACTTAGAGGTAGTTAAAGTAGACTTCACAAAATGTACGAAGGCAGCCTCAAAAGCCTAAGAGGCAGAGAAACTCAACATTGTGGATGCCTCTAGAGTGTCTGCGCTCGCGCGCAATCCTAGTAGGCCATGTCCTAAACATTTGCTAGCTCCATTGTTTCGCTCCTCTCATACATGATTGCCTGATGACCTGCGTGCACAAGTGCAGAAACTGACTTTAGCACCGGTTGGCGACGGCCTTTAGTACACGAACCGCCACTAAAGGCCATTGGCGATTAGCACTTCACCCCCTAATCTTTGTGTGAGGGATCCAGCAGTAAAGGGAAAATCAGGAAGAAATGAATCCATGAAGTGGACAAGAGAAAAGAAAATAGAAACAAAATAAAAGCACAAAAGTGACCTAGTTAAATTCTTCTAAAAATAAAAAAACACAAAACTGTACAAGTTCTAGCCACTCTGAATAACAATACTGATAATAATAATGATAAAAATAGAAATAATAATAATTGAACTATTAATATTATGAGTACATTTGAGTACAACACATCATTAATTGCATAACCCAGACGTAACTACATCATCTTCTTCTTTTTCAGACAAAATCCATGGACACGACAGGAGATCACTTATACCCCCTCTGTTTCTTTTTACTCGGCATAGTCTTAGGTATACATTATCAACATTTGCAATACCAAAAAAAAATACAGGAATGAGTAGTGTGTGAGAAGAGCTTAAGCCGTTCCCGTGTTAAATTATCTCTTAGAAGGTAATTAAGATAGACCATCTTAAATTCTCTCTTATTCTGGTCAATACTCTCTTAGAAGGTAATTAAAAGGAACATCTTCAAATCTATCTTATTCTGGTCAAATGAGGAGCTATCTCCATATCTTTTCTGCATGTGGGTCTTAAATGATCCGTATATTTTCAGCAAATTCCCAGCAGATTGCTTCTCAATGCACAACACAACATTTTGGATTACGCAACAATAAATGCATCGCACTCACCTTTCATCTCTTCTTTTATAAGGTCTCATAACCTCCATGGCTGGCTATAAGAAGAGACACCACTCACCAGTTTGGATATGCGCCTTCTCCGAGCCCCTTCCTCCCTTCATTCTTTCATTCTTTGGAGACATGGCGATGGGGGTGCCCAAGCTCAAGGTGCCAGGCATGTGCCTGCTGCTGCTAATCATGCCACTCCTCTTGCTCCCTGGTAAGCCTTGCCCATCCATCTGGAGAACAGGGCACTTCCTCGGTGTTCTGGTCTTCTTTTCCTGAGCAGATGTTATGTTGTCCATCCATAACCCATATATACATTGTGCAAAGAAGAAGAAAAGGAAATATGATAATGTCCTTTTTTCATTTACCTGCAGGATCTCAAGGGGCGACTTGCAAGGAGCTGAGCATGACCTATACTTCTCCCAACTACGCGACGGACCGATGCATGGAGCACTGCCAAATGGAGGGCTTCCCCAACAGGGTGTGCGAGGGGAACTACTTCGACCCCTACAAGATAGTCTGCTTCTGCAACAAAAACTGCTGAGCAGCCAGCGATGGCGCATTGCTTGAGGGTTGTAATAAGATGTTTGCTAAGGCGAACCATCGTCGATGCACGATTCAGACAAGTTGTAGCTATAACCAGTTTCATCTGTACTCCCCATTTTTTCAACTGCTCGTCTCCCGGTTGGAGATTGGTCCACTTGTGGAAATGGATGATCGCGTGTCTTCATTCTTTTCATTTTGTTCCTGTTGAAAAAGAATTTCTATCTATCTATATGATCTATCTCTCTTCCTCTGCGGGTGCAAACTCCAAACCGAACCTGCACAAAAACCAAAAAGGTCATTTCCACTGCTTATGACATAGAGCTGCTGCTGGACAATTGAAGGAAATATGCCCTAGAGGCAATAATAAAGTTGTTATTTATATTTCCTTATATCATGATAAATGTTTATTATTCATGCTAGAATTGTATTAACTGGAAACTTAGTACATGTGTGAATACATAGACAAAACAGTATGTCCCTAGTATGCCTCTACTAGACTAGCTCATTGGTCCAAGATGGCTATGTTTCCTAGCCATAGACATGAGTTGTCATTTGATCAACGGGATCACATCATTAGGAGAATGATGTGATGGACTAGACCCATCCGTTAGCTTAGCACTATGATCGTTTAGTTTTACTGCTATTGCTTTCTTCATGACTTATACATGTTCCTATGACTATGAGATTATGCAACTCCTGAATATCGTAGGAACACCTTGTGTGCTATCAAACGTCACAACGTAACTGGGTGATCATAAAGATGCTCTACAGGTGTCTCCGAAAGTATTCGTGGTGTTGGCATAGATCAAGACTAGGATTTGTCACTCCGAGTGTCGGAGAGGTATCTCTGGACCCTCTCGGTAATGCACATCATAATAAGCCTTGCAAGCAAATGACTAATAAGTTAGTCACGATATGATGTATTACGGAACGAGTAAAGAGACTTGCCGGTAACGAGATTGAACTAGGTATAGAGATACCGACGATCGAATCTCGGGCAAGTAACATACCGATGACAAAAGGAACAACGTATGTTGTTATGCGGTTTGACCGATAAAGATCTTCGTAGAATATGTAGGAACCAATATGAGCATCCAGGTTCCGCTATTGGTTATTGACCGGAGATGAGTCTCGGTCATGTCTACATTGTTCTCGAACCCGTAGGGTCCGCACGCTTAACGTTTGATGACGATCGGTATTATGAGTTTATGATTTTTCATGTACCGAAGGTAGTTCGGAGTCCCGGATCAGATCACGGACATGACGAGGAGTCTCGGAATGTCCGAGACATAAAGATTGATATATTGGACGACTATATTCGGACACCGGAAGTGTTCCGGAAAAGTTTCGGATTTAACCGGATTGCCGGAGGGGGTTACCGGAACCACCCACGAGGGGGGATGGTCCATATTGGGCCTTGAGGAAAGAAGAGAGGCAGCCCATAGAGGCTGGCCGGCGCCCCACCAGGGAATCCTAGTTGGACTAGGATTGGGTGGCGCCACCTCTCTCTCTCCTTCCTTTCCCCCTCTTCCTTCTTGGTGGACTCCTACTAGGAATAGGATTGCAATCCTATTCCTAGTAGGATTGCCTCCCTGGCGCGCCATAGAAGGGCTGGCCGGCCCCTCCCCTTGCTCCTTTATATACACGGGCAGGGGGGCACCCTAGGATACACAAGTTGATCAGTTAATCTCTCCCAACCGTGTGCGGTGCTCCCCTCCACAGAAACACACCTCGGTTATATCGTTGCAGTACTTAGGCGAAGCCCTGCGCCGGTAACTTCATCATATAAGTCACCACGCCGTCGTGCTGACGAAACTCTCTCGTGAAGCTCAACTGGATCAAGAGCTCGTGGGACGTCATCAAGCTGAACGTGTGCTGAACGCGGAGGTGCCGTACGTTCGGTACTTGATCGGTTGGATCGCGAAGAAGTTCGACTACATCAACCGCGTCACTAGACGCTTCCGCTCCCGGTCTATGAGGGTACGTAGACACACTCTCCCTCTCGTTGCTATGCATCTAGTAGATAGATCTTGCGTGATCGTAGGAAAATTTTAAAATACTACGTTCCCCAACAACATCGTGGTACCGGCGGTGGACGCATTCCCGAGGCCCGACCATGGATTGGACAGGGAGATGGCATCTCTGTGCTTGGGGAAGCTGGGCAGGGGCACGCCGGCGACGGACTCCATGTCGATGTCATACATGACGGGGTTGTTGTAACAGGGGACAAACATGACAGAGCCTTCTGCCTGCCCTCGATCTCAGCAGAGAGAAGAAATGAATGTACGACGAGCCGACCATGGCCAGAGTATGTCATCGAGAATTTGATGTTAGACGACCTGGGCAGACAATTGCAGCTCGAGGTCGTTGGTAGTAAACTAGTAATAAACCCTTCTTCTAATTCGCTTTCGCAGCTTCTTGTGCTTGTGCGGTTGCTGTGGAAGGGTGGAAGAGATGCCGCGCGAGGTCGAGACGGCACAACGAGTAGACTCCCCAGCCGCCATCGTGCACTATCATGTTGGCAAACTGGCGATTCGTCATTGTCATTCCTCCATGGGCCCTCCCCCAGTTAACCCACCCAGTACCCTGACTACAATCAAAAGAAATGAGTTGTTCAAAAAAGGAAAGAAGCATGGCTGTGATTTTCTTAATCGAGAAACGAGAAGAAACTGGAAGTTCATGTGTACCTCCAGCAGCAGGATCATGGCTCCAGTTCCAGATTTGAGCTGTCCGGACATACGTACGAGGGTTGGTTCTGCAATCCGGCCCCATTTGCTATGGTGCCGTCAAAGATGTGAATCGCGTGCTGAGATCTTGGGATCAGAAAGATGAAGGCCGGCCGGCAGGTTAATGCGGATGAACACCTGAAACTCGATGAACGGGGGCAGAAAGGCGGCGGCGCACGAGATTTCGTCTGCCGCCCTAAGAAACATTCTGGCTTATTAGAGCATCTCCAGCCGTTGGCCCCCAGGGGGCGTGTAAAATCGCCATCTGGGGGCGAACCGGCAGCTAACAACGTGCTGGGGCGGGTTGGTACCCAGTCGTCGCCCCCACGACGCATTTCTTTTTGAAAAACCAAATCGGCCCATAATCGTACAAACAAGGCGCAAATTAAAAAAAACTTCGGCGAGGTCATCAAATATTTTACAAAAAGAAAAGAAAAAAGAAGACACTGCTAGGCCTGCCGTCTCCCTCACTGTTCCTCGCCGCCCGCCGCTCGCCGTGAAGCTCTACATGCCGAGGAGATTGTAGAACTGCGTGTAGTCGCCGCCGTCGTCGTCGCCTCCTCGCCAGCCGCCGGCCCTGCTGCTTCCTTGCCCAGGGTCGCCGAGGCGCGGCAGGTTGGACGGCCCGGGGACGTCCTCGTCGTCGTCGTCGCTGTCGAGGATCACCACGCCGTCCTCGTCCTCGCGCCCACGTCGGCGGACAGCTATCTCCTGCAGGGCGCGGTGTTGCCGGACCATCTCATCGTGGAGGTAGTCGTTCCGCGCCCACTGTAGGGCGGCCTCGTCGGAGAAGCCGGACCGGGCGATGGCCTCGTACTCCGCGGGGAGGCCGGGCTCCACCTTTGGCCTGACGAGTCGGGCAGAGGTGGGGGAGGACTCGGCGATGCGGACGCCACAGCTGTGTGATGTGGCTCCGGCTTGACGGTGAGGAGGGAGGGAGAGCCGGACGAGCGGCCCGACGAGGAGGAAGACGTCGGGTCCATGCGCCTCGGCATCCATGAGCTCCCACGCCGGCGGGAGAAGGTGGGGGGAGCGGGGTACTCCAGCCGCGGCGTGTTGTCGGCCTCAATGTACTCGAGGACGGCCTCCAGCGTGCGGTCGGGCACGCCCCACCATCGGCGGCGCACGTCAGTGTTGTAGTTCCCGGAGGTCACGATGCCGTTGGTGGCCACGAGCTGTTAGTCTTGGTGGCGACGGAAGTACGGCTCCCACAACGGGCTGTCGGGGGTGTACCTCGGCCCTTCTCTCGCCGCCAGCGGCAGGTAGGAGCGGATGCGGGCGATCTCCGCACTCCTGGCCGCCCCAGTGGGCGGTGGTGGCACCGGGACCCCACCGACGCTTATCCTCCACGTCCCGGGCACCCGCATGGCCGGCGGGACTTGGTACTCGGCCTCATAGAGAAGCCGGGCTTTGTCCTCGTGAAGGTGGCAACAGCCGAAATCGTTTGCCACCGCGCCATCACCTGGGAAGCGCTCGACCATTGGGTGAGGTGGAAACAGCGAGAAGAGAGGGAAGAACTGGGGCATCGGCGATGGAGAGCGAGGTATGTGCGTCGCTCACCGGTGAGGGAAGGGGCGCTTATATAGCCACGGCCGAGCGGCTCCCCGCGTGGCCGCCGTGTGTACGCGTGGTGGGCGAGGGACGCGTGTCGCCGCGCCTTCACTGCGCCGCACGTGAGGCATCAATGGAGGCTGCCCGGCGCGGCAGCGCGTGGCAGCTTTGGCAGTGATTCCCCCCGCGGGAACCGAGGCGATGAGGACGACGAAGAGAAGAGAACAGCTGAGTCACTGTCAAGGAGGGCCCGCCGATTTTCACGCCAAAAACGATTCGGCCGACGACCCCAAGCGCCCCCCAGCGCGTCGGGTTCGGCCTGGGTCCGCCGGCGCCAATTTCGGCTCGAGCCGGCGAAAAAAGGGCCTTTGAGGACGTGACTGGGCCGTTTTTTCGGCGCCGACAGAAAAAAAATTGCCTGGAAGGCCTTGTTGGGGGTGCGGCTGGAGATGCTCTTAGACTTAAACGCTCACAAGCAGCAAATAGAGGAGGCTCGGCGTGAAGCTAGGGCAAATGGACCGGCCCACTCTCCCCGTGATTGTTTTTTTTAGCTTTTTTGTCGAATATTCACCTGGAAAAATTGGTTAATGTTTTTAAGGAGCTAGATATTTAAATCCCTACTAAAAATATAAATATATCTTAGAAGCTGCACAATACTTTTTTTATTAAAAAGTTCACAGTATATTGAAAACACTATAAAAACATGAAAAGAAACATCTGAAAAGAGAAAAAGAAAAAAATGAAAAAGAAAATACCAAAACAACAAACCATACACATGAAACCCTTAAAAATACAAACTTCCAAAAAAGAAAACCGAAGCAAGGAACACATCACGCATGCTGCGGAGTTAGCACTAGTGCAGAACCGGGCAATAGCACCGGTTCGTAAGGCCCTTTGGTACCGGTTCCATAACCGGCACTAAAGTGTGTTCACTAAAGGCCCCCCCCCCCTTTAGTACCGGTTCAGCACGAACCGGTGCTCAAGGGCAACCACGTGGCACGAGCCAGCTCCGGTGGCCGGGAGCCTTTTAGTACCGGTTGATAAAACCAACCGGTACTACAAGGTTTGGGTGGTTTTTGGTTTTGTGATTTATTTTTCATTTAATTTTGTGTTTTCCATTTAATGTTTTTCGTTTGCTGGTATTTTACGATACTACACATTGTACACGTTATGCATATATATATATATATATATATATATATATATATATATATATATATATATAGGAAAATGGTTGTGTACTCTTGGGAGTACGTACTCCCGCTCATCATATACCATATAGATTAATCTTTTATACCTCTTTATTATTTTTAATATACTTCATTAATAATTATTAGATACCCCTAAATGATTTTCATGAAAAAATTCATGTGAGTATACATATTTTAAATGTTTACGTATATACTGATGTGTTTGTACGTGAAAAAAGGTATATTACAAAAAGTAAGTCGCAGATAATATTTTTTCAACAAAACTCGTATTGGGGTATCTTAGAATATTTAATGAAGTATATTGAGAATGATAAAGAGGTATAATTAATGCGTATATGAGGTATATTGAGGATGGGAGTACATACTCCCAGGAGTACAAAAGAATATATATATATATATATAGAATTTCTAGTAGATCAATCATATATAGGACTCATTTTTTGTACTCCTGGGAGTATGTACTCTCATCCTCAATATACCTCATATACGCATTAATTATACCTCTTTATCATTCTCAATATACTTCATTAAATATTCTAAGATACCCCAATACGAGTTTTGTTGAAAAAATATCATCTGCGGCGTATTTTTTGTAATATACCTTTTTCACGTACAAACACCTCAGTATATACGTAAACATTTGAAATATGTAGACTCGCATGAATTTTTTCATGAAAATCATTTTGGGGTATCTAATAATGACTAATGAAGTATATTAAAAATAATAAAGAGGTATAAAGGATTCATCTATATGGTATATGAGGAGTGGGAGTACGTACTCTCAGGAGTACACAGTAATTTTCCATCATATATATATATATATATATATATATATCATCAAATGTCTCACACAAACCACCAATATATTCACACATACACACATGTATAGCTATATACAATTTCTCCTACATTTTGCCTTCGGAGCCAGTGGCATTAGCCTAATTGGTGCCTTCGGAGCACGATGACAATTGGAAGTGGTTCATGGGGCGGTAGCGGGTAATGGTATTCTTTCTTGGGATCTATGACCTGGTAGAGCAAAAATCCCGCTATTTTCTCTTGAAGTGCTTGTACGCGCTCCGTTCCTAGGAGCTTGTCCCGCACCTCTTTGAACTGTTAAGAAGGAGATCAATATGCATGTTTATTAGTTGTGTGACTAGATATCCATAATGGTGTAAAAATTGTGAATAGTATTCTGACAAACGTACCCATTCCTGTCTTTGAGATCTGCTCCTTTCGGACGTCATCATGCGAATGTTCTCGCAAACGCAGTATGCACACATATCAGTCCCCTGCACCTGCTTCAGGGCCTTTACGAGAATGGAATTTGATCAGATAATAAATAATCAAGCATGATAATTAAATAGATAATGGCAGCTAGCTAGCTAGCTAGTACTACTTAATTACTTACCTTGGGTCGAAACCATTTCAGGCTTTGTTTCCATTCGTCTGGAGTGACGCTGATGAACATTGCCCAAGCCCTGCCTGCCGACAAAGAAAATGAATAAATGGGTTATTAAATAGTTCATATCAGGAAATGGCGAACTAAATAGGCCGAGATATATAGTTAATAATGATTGAAATTACCTGTTGACTATCCCTTTCAAGTTGGTGTAGTCACTTTGTTTTTTAAGTAGTGAGTCGAGTACTTCAACTGTTCCGGCGTCAACTTTAATGATACACAAGATCCAGTGAAATCTGCATGCACACACGTTTGGATGTTTTAATTAAGCGGACATATGTAAGCAAAAACATGTAGCTAGCTAGTAGGCAAAAACAGAGAATTTGTAGTACAAGAGAGTGTGACTCACTGGAAGTTGTAAGGAAGTAGTATATATCATCATTGTATTTGAGGCATTTCATGAACTCTAGCATGCTGTCCTCTACATGCTTTTTATAATATTTACCTAGGTTCCATGTGTATTCATTAACGGTGTTTGGGTCAATGAATCCAATGCCGTAGCGTCCAGCTTTTTTCATTTCATACATCTTCATCCTGCATAATACCACAGAAAAGAATATAGTGAGGATAATTACATATAATGATTGATCAAAAGGATCACTACAGTTAGCTTGAGACTTAAATTACAGAAAGAAATCACTTATAGACAATAGCAACTGACGATAGATTTGTCGAGTGCGTCTTGATTGTATAACTGAAACAGTTCATTATACTCAACAGACACATCGTTCTCATGGTAGTAATGATCATTCTTGACTTTCACCATGAGGGACACTCGATTGGAACTCTTGATAATGGCCATGTACCATTGATGCAATTCATACATTCTCGTTGGGAGCTTCTTGACCTCGTCTGGCTTGACCAAAGGTTCGCCCCGGACATATTTCCGTTTTATTTCCTCCTCTGTAAGCACAGGCATGGGCTCGATCTCGAAGAGTTGTCCAACAGTGATGTTGAGAATTTCAACCTGCTTTATATGTTCCTCGGTTATTACCACATTGCCGTCCCCGGGAACGTAAACTCTTTGCCCACAATAATATTGGGCGCGCGTACTCTCACGTGTTGTTGGCACAACAAGCGAGGGGATCGATTGCGCCGCCTGTTCTCCCAGCTGGGGAACGGTTTTCCCGCATTTTTTGACAGCTGCTTGTTGTTTGCTCGAGCTCGAGCTCGCCTCCTTCTGTAGACGTGCTCGATTTAACTTCCTGATCTGGCGCACATAGTCTGTGTCAACAGGCTCGGGAGCTGGTGGTTGAGCCATACGAACGAAGTGGTCAATCTTTTCCTCAGGCACTTTCTCCCTTGGCGGCGGTGGCGGTTTCGGTCCAAAATGTTCGTCCACTTCTGCCCGCACTATGGCATTGGTTTGCTCCTCCGTCCTGTCGTAAGCCCTCTGAGGAGGATCGTCAGTGAGGCTTGGACCATATTTAGTTCGCTTGCCTCCGCATGTACTTCCTGTACTGCCTCGACTCGTACCGCTACGCACCATAGCTGCGGGGTGTCTCTTCTGCGATTGCTGAGGCGGCGAAGACGGCTGACGGGGCTGAGTTGGATGAGGAGGAGTGGCCTGAAGCTGTGCCGGACTTGGAGGATGAGTGCCCTGAAGTTGTGCAGGACTTGGAGGAGGAGTGGACGTCTAACGCTGTGTCGGACTTGGAGGATGAGTGGTCTGACGCTTTGCCGGACTTGGAGGAGGAGGAGTGGCCTGACGCGTTGGTGGACTTGCAGGAGCGGGAGTCTGCTGACTCGGTGGCGGACTTCGACGAGGAGTCAGCTGATGCGGTGTCGGTGGCCTTCGAAAGATGATGCAATCCTTTCTCCATAGGATGATACGATGTTTGGCCTTTCCGAGTGTGTGCTCGTCGTCACCTCCAGAAATGTCAAGCTCTAGCCCCGAATATTGGTCCACCACCTCATCAACCATGACACGAGCATAGCCTGCTGGAATCGGGTTGCAATGGAAGGTTGCCTCGGGGGGATTTGTAAAAGCAAGGGCGTCCGCCATCTTCATGGATATGTTCTTCATTTTGAAGTGTAGCTCACAGTTAGTGTTCTCAATGATCTCATCCACGGGGTATCTATCCAGCATTGCATCGCCCGGGGCGGAACACACGCTGCTTCTCGGCATGGATGGGCCGGTGGTATGCAATGCTGGATCATCCGCTAGCTGTTGCAGCTACTGAGACCCCCTTTGCTGGCTAAGTGAGTCGATCTGCTCATGCTGCCGCTGGAATTTGTCTGCCAAGTCCGCGTGCTTTGATTCTAGGCCTTGAAGGCGTTCAATGTCCAGCTTCCTCTGCTTGTCCTCCGCAATCTTCCTTCTCGCACGGGTTCTGTAGTCAGCGTTCCAGTCCGAAAACCCCTCAAACCACGGCATAGCGCCCTTGCCTCGTGTTCTTCCCGGGTGTTCAGGATTTCCCAGGGCACGCGTAAGCTCGTCGTTCTCTCTGTTGGGCTGGAACACCCCCGTTCGAGCCTCTTCTATTGCAACAAGTACCTCCTCGTCGGCTCCTTTCAGACATGCCTTCAACGAAACTTTGCCTGTCTTCGGGTCCAACTCCCCCCCATGCGCATAGAACCAAGTCCTGCACCTGGGGGGCCAGCTCCTAGTAACCGGAGTGACACCTGCATCCTCCATCCCTTTCTCAAACTTATCCCACTTAGGCATTGCCACCGCGTAGCCACCTGGCCCCATCTTATGGAACTTATCCTTTTTTCTGACATTCTGCTTGTTTATTCTCGACCATTCCATAGCTAATTCTGAATCCTTGAATTTCACGAAATCGTCCCAATGAGCACTTTGCTTCTCTAGATTTCCCTCGAATATTGGAGTCTTCCTTCCTCCCTTGACATACTTGTCCCATTCACGATTCTTATGGTTCTTGAATGCAACCGCCATCTTCCTAAGAGCAGCGTCCTTGACTTTCTGCAGATCTTCTTCTTTGAAATGATCTGGTAGGGTGAAATGTTCCATGAGAGTATTCCTAAGCAGACTTATTTGTCTGTCGTCAACAAAAGTAACATCTGCACGTGGCTTTGCTGGCTTTCTCCATTCTTGAAGGGAGATCGGGAGTTGGTCCTTCGGAAGAACTCCGCACTGACGAACGAACTTGTCCGCACTGACGAACGAACTTGTCCGCAATCTTCTTAGGCGCTAATGGTTCGCCATTAGGTCTGATTGCCTCGATATTATACTTTACGCCCTCCTTCAACAATTTGTTCGGGCCTCGTTTCGTCCTGTTTCCTGAAGATTTGCTCGATCCGGATGGCTGAAAGAAGAAAGATCGATTCGTTAATATATCTTCAACTCATTTAAAACATGTGAGATCACCAGATGTGCCTGCTTATATAAATATATATACGTCGCCGGTCTTTGTTGTTTCAAGATCAACATTTTCTTCGTCATCATCGTAGTTCATGACTTCATCAATTCGGTCGTCGCGATCGCATATCATATCACCCTCTCTGGTGTTATTTAGAAATTCGGAGCCGTCATAATCTTCTTCATTGTGATCATCATCTGGCCCGCGAGGATGGCGTATCATATCGAACAGGGTCTGTTCTCCCTCTCTGCCGGTATTGTCCGCCATAGCTTTTATTTAACTAATCCAAAAGAAATATAAAACAATTAAGTATTCAAATTACATCGTCTCAAATAATAGATATAATCTCGAATACATCGTCTCGAATACATCGTCTCGAATAATATATAATATCGAATACATCACTGGCTAGGTAGCTAATAAAGATCGAATACTACAGAAGAATCTAGGACACTCGCGGTTCCTGCGGCGCGCGCGGTGGACACCCAAAGAGAAGGAACCCTCACAGGATCATAGCTGAAGTGAGATCCATGAAGAAACTGCCAGGTATTGGAGAACCTGCCGCCCTCTAACGCAACCATGTAGCGATGGACGTGCTCGTCCTCCTCCCTGACACGGCGATGTACCACCTCCGGCGGGGCCGGCTCCCTCTGCACCGAAACTGGCCCATGCGAACGCCACCAAACGAGATCAGGGTCGACGACGGGACCCGGGGCCGGGTTCCTCATCAAGCGGCGCGCCCCTCCAGGCAGCACCTCCCAGTGCCAGCCCGGCAGAGCCCAGTCCCGGACATGGGTCAGCCGGACGTCATCGCGGACGGGTCGACGGCGAGGATGCGGGCCGGGCATCGTCGAGAACAAATACTAGCTATATGCCCGCAAAAAGTAACATTTTTTAATGATTGGATTTTGATAACTAAAATTTCTAACATTTATATATAACTAACACTTCTATAATATTTCTAACAATGCTATATAACTAACATTTCTATAACATTTCTAATATTTCATAACTAAAAACAGAAAAAAAAAATTATAACATTTCTATATATATAACTAACATTTCTATAACATTTCTAATATTTCTAGAACTAAAAAAAAGAAAAATTTCTAACTTTTTTATAACTAATACAATATGCAAACATAACATTCTAAATTTCTATAACTAAAATTATAAGAAACTAAAAAAAAATCCATCATCGTCTAACAATTTGAAAGTTAATCTAATTCATCTAGCTAAAACTAACATTTCTAAAATTTCTAACATTTCTATATAACTAACATTTCTATATACTGTTTAAAATTAATCTAATTCATCTAGCTAAAACTAAAATTTCTAAAAAACAGAAAAAGTGTGTGTGTGTGTGTGCGCGCGCGCGCGCGTGTGTGTGTGTGTGCGAGGGGTCGGGGGAGAGAGCCTCACCGCGCAGGCGAGGTCGAGGCAACGGCGATGGGGGCGGCGACGGCGACGGTGGCGTCGACGGGGGCGGCGACAGCGAACGGGGACGGGGACGGCGACGGGGGCGGCGACAGCGAACGGGGACGGGGGCGGCGCGCGACGGCGACGGGGGCGGCGACGGGGACGGGGACGGGGACTGGGGCAGCGCGCAATGGGCGGCGACGGCGTCGACGAAGAGGAAGAAACAGAACAGAACAAAGGGAAAACTGAAAATTCGTAAGTGTTGTATATATAGGATGGACCTTTAGTACCCGTTGGAGCCACCAACCGGTAGTAAAGGCCTGTTTTGGCCAGGCCAAGCAGCGGGAAGGGCACCCCTTTAATACCGGTTGATGGCTCCAACCGGTACTAAAGACACCCCTTTAGTACCGGTTGGTGCCACGACCCGGTACTAAAGGTGATGCACTGCAGGTGCGGTGCGTCAAGTTTAGTCTCACCTCACTAGCCGAGGGGCAGCCGCACTGGTTTATAAACCCCGCCGCGGCTGCTCCTTCGAGCTCCTCTCTACTGCAGGCTTGTGGGCCTAACTTTGCCGCGCTGCCCTGTGAGTCTGCTGGGCCTTTATGGGCCTGCAAATACAGGCCGAGGGCCTTGCAGGCCCATAGGGTAGCGCGCAATAATTTTTTATATGGTATTTCATTTTATATCTAACTAAAATTTCTATATCTAAAATTTATCTAACAAACATTTTATCTATCTAACATTGCCGCAAATATATCTAAAATTTCTATCTAACATTTCTATATCTAAAAATTTATATCTAACTAAGATTTCTATATCTAAAATTATCTAACAAACATTTTATATCTCATTTAACTCTCTAAAAATAAATCAGTAAATGAATGAAAAATACCAAATGAATTCAGAAAGGGTTGATAATTGATTCTGTGGATTTGAATGGTGCATTTTGAACACACAACAAGTCTGGGGTTCAAAAAAGTTCAAAAAAATGCAATGCATTTGTAACATATGAGTTTTCGTCCTAAACCGTGATACCTCGAAAGAGATTGTCCATTTTGTACACGAAGTGCATCCAGTTTTTGCCGTGACCCTCTCTACTTTTTTGCACATGCCATGTGGGTGAAATGATGATACCATGCCAAGTTTCAACCTTTTCAGAGTTCAATTTGTACTGCTTTTCAATTTCACGGTCATTTAGCTCTATCAAAACAAATCAGTTAATGAATGAAAAATACCAAATGAATTCAGAAGGGCTGATAATTGATGATGATGTGGATTTGAATGGTGCATTTTGAACACACAAAAACTCTGTAGTTCAAAAAAATGCAATGCCTTTGTATCATATGAATTTTCGTCCTAAACCCTAATACTTCGAAAGAGATTGTCCATTTTGTACACGAAGTGCATCCAGTTTTTGCCGTG